>CM048755.1:666301300-666741300 GCA_026315105.1 Locusta migratoria | reverse complement strand
GATGAAGAGGCTTGCTCAGGATAGAGTAGGGTGGAGAGCTGCATCAACCCAGTCCCCGGACTGAAGACAACAACAACAACAGGAGCAGCAGCAGCAGCAGCAGCAGCAACAGCAACGAGTTAAATTAAGAAGTTTGTAAGCCTACGGACGACGACCAGAGTAGTTAGGTCCCATAGATTTACAAACATGGGACCATTGTTTTAACCGTCTTCAAAACTTACAACTTTTGCTAGGAACTTTTTCTGCAGATTTGTAATGCTGCAGAGAAATCGGCCGGTATAGATTAAAATGTGACACCCTGTATATGGAAATCGACCCTTTAAAAGAATCGGAGGTTTAATGGTACAGATAAAAATGTTCAAATGTTAGTATGGGACTTAACTACGGGGTCATTAGTCCCTAAACTTACGAACTACTTACGAACTAGCTAATACTAAGGACGGCACAAATATCCATGCCCGAATGGGGATTCGAACCCCCTGACCGTAGTGGCCGTGCAGACCGTGACTGGAGCGCCTCAGCCCCTCGGCCACCGCGGCCGGCTAACTGTACAGTTCTAAGTCTTACTGAAAACTGATAATTGTAGTATATGTAAACGAAATGGTATGTTAACAGTTTTGTGTTATCACCATCAAGTATAAAGCATATACTGATTATCGCAAGGAGACTACCGATTATGAAAATATCTTAGACTTCTGAAAGAATTCGCTAATTTTCCTATGTTACCCGAATGATATTTTGATTAATGTTACAGCTTCTGACGTGTTTAAAAGTTTCTAGGACGTAATTGTGAATGCCGAGAAGAGTAAATTGCGCAGAGAAATTACAAAACGAAGTGGAGAGAGGCTCTGTGCGTGGGTGTGCAGGCGTGAGCGTAGTGTAAAGGTGAGGGCGCGCGGCGTGCAGGGTCGATACCGGCCAGTGTGTGGAGGCACGCAGCCGCCCGCGGCTGACGCACCGCCTAGCCCACTCACCCCTACACTTGCTACTTCCGAGCTCTCTGTACAGTCTCCCCGCATTTTCGTGGCGAAAACCTGATCCTTCCTACAAAACATTTGATAATTAGTAGCAGCAACGTGAACCCATCAAAGTCGCTGTAACCATCAAGTGTCGGCAGAGGAGCCAGTTTGTATGGTAGGATTAGAATGGGCTTCTAGTTGACGTTTGTCTGGTGTCTGTACAGCTGCCACAGGCAGCCGCCTTCCGCTCTGCACAAATCGGCGCTCACTTCACAAACGCCGTTAAAATGCATTTTATCAACGCAGGGCAGAGACCATCTGGAGTTAATGGCATTAAAATATCTGTCGACTGCTAATTTTACGTGATCAATGACTGAACTGCAGTCGAAGAGGCGTTTCGCAGTCCTCAGTTTAATCCGATGCAGCCGCGGTGGAGTGGCCGAGCTGCGGAGTGCACCGCTGCTCACCGTCGGAGGTTCTTGTCTTCCCTCGGGAATGGGTGTATTTGTTGTCATTAGCATAACTTTAAGTAGTTTGTAAGCCTAGGGACTGATTATCAGAATAGTTATGTCCCACAGATTTACAAACATTTGAACATTTTTTAATCCCATGTTTCAACCTAATAGACTTGCGCATAATAGTTCGCGATCGGCAGCGCTCACTTTAGTTGCCGCGAACTAGTTCGTTCACTCCCAGTGACGGCTGAGCGGCGTCGTCTGCGCATGCAGGTGGAGGGAGAAGTTCCCCCACCTAGCTGCTTCATGCGCTTGCTGCGTGAGCCGCTAACGATGTCACGCAAACCAAAAGAAACAGTTTGTGGATAATTTCTCGCGTTTAAGTTTATAGTTACCTTTATATCTTGGCATTATGGAATTTATTAGATATTGCAGAGTGCAGAATACTTCAAAACAGAAATTTTGTAGCACTGAACTGTGTAATCTAGCAGCCAGACGCTCTCCTTGAAATGGATCTCATCAGCAGAAGGCAAACACGTGATTTTTAATTCTGCTGCATGCCGTCTCGCTATTGTCCGTCGGTCTTCGGAAAAGAATCCAACGAACTAAGAAGCTAGATACGTTTGGCATAATAGTTCGCGACCGGTAACGCATGTCTTAGTTCGCGACCCATTGCCCGTATTTTATTTCGCGACCGGTAGCTCTCCTTTTAGTTCGTAGCTCTTCCGCGAATTAGGTCGCTCTTTCTAGTTCGTCCGCTCTTTTTGGCTTTTGCTACCGCAACTAAAAGAGCTCTATCTTTTGTTATGATTGCTTTTTTATATAATGATCAGTGTTGCCCAAGCGTGTGCTATTACCCTTATTTTTGGGCAATTAGGCATCAAATACTGAAGCAAATAAACCAGTTATTATTTAGACACTGCTGAATACCTTAGAAAAGAAAATTTGTGGCAGTGAAGTATGAAACTACAGCTGAGCTGAATCTCAGCTCGAAATGACGGTAACTGGCAGAATCGAATCACGCGATTCTGCGCGCTCTCGCGTCCTCTCGCTATTCCCTGTCAAGTCTTCGGAAAAGGAGCGGACGAACTAAGAGGCGAGAAATCTGCGAAGTAGTTCGCGTAGTTCGCCTGTGGGAGCGCTGTTCCGAACTAGTCCGTTCGCGAACTACGCAAGACTACAACCTAACCATGTGTAATGTACTATGTATGCGACAAAAGGGCGATCAACCATCTCCAGCAAAACTAAAATCATTATTGCTTCGTTCAAAGCGATTAAAGCCGACTTCTGAGGCAAAAATTCAAATACAGCGCTAAGCGCAAACTATAATTTCTCGCTGTAATAGGTTATTTGTAAATATCCTCACACTGGCTACTGGTTAGACGAGCTGCCGTGTTACGAACCAATCAGCAGCCCTGCATGGCACCTTATTACTGGTTATTTTTGATTGAAATTTGTTGTGATGTTAATAATCATAGGATGAAAAACAACAGCGAATTAAAAAGTCTATACTATTACGAAACAGATCTAACATGGTTTTAGAACTTAAAAATATTCAATTAAATTTATTAAAATCCTATCACAGTTATGTTAATTTAGAGCTTAAATTGCACATGTCTAGATTCAAAACAACGATATTCTGCACATTAAACTGTCACTTTACCACTGCTTTACCGCAAGCACGCTATGCTTGTTGCCTGAATGACAATACAGACGCAGTAAATCAAACGAAGCTCCTCTAATGTAAGCTGATATAATACTGGCGTGACGTTAAATAACGTCTTATACGAAAGACTCCAGTAGCATGTGCTTACTTGTGTGTGTTGAGTAGGTGTTTATTTAGCGTCGTTGTCCATGTCGTGCTTTTTGTATGGTAGTCACTAAGTGATGAAATGCGAAAGAAAAAGGGCAGACCTATGAATCGAGCACGAAACAAATCGAGAAAGAGAGCCACACAAGAAAATGTAAGTGAACTGGTCGGTGGTTGGCAACGGGGAACTGTTCGGGCGGGACGTTGAACGCTCTGATTGGAGGCAGCAGCTTCAGCGCGTAAACTGTCTACTGGCGAGTAGTTTTATCTGACTATAGTCACCTAACAAATGTATAGCAAATACTTTACAACAAAATTATGAAGGAAAACTTGTCTATACAATATAGTTCATACCATTGTTCTGGATTAAACGAAGGTTCTTTGGTTTCAAGTAAATGATTATCAGTGGCAACATCTAAATTAAATAATTAACAATACAATAGGCGACTATAAGAGGAGATGAAAAGGTTTCTATTTGAGGGCGTTGCTGTAGCGTTAATGCCATGTAGCGCGACTCCGGTGATGGCGTATCAAGCACAGAACATCAACCTGTAGAAAGTGTGAGGCCTGTATTAAGATAGGGAAACAAAACAGCAGCAGCGCTTTAAGCAAGGCTGGGGGGGCAGTAAACGTGTAATAAGAAAAAAATATGGCGCCAAAACCCGTGCTTTTAATTACAAATACGTAATTTAAATGCTATTTTTTTCGTGTAGGCTGTAGTGATCACTCTACAATACTCCATGATCTACTAGCAGTTTGTATGTGGAATATAAAAGATTGAGTCCTTCCAGAGTTATATATTAGAGAAATATCAGTTTATACAGGGTGAATCACCCAACACTTGCACCGCAAATATTGCGGAAACGACAATTGAGATTGATGTGCGGTTTTCACATGTTGGATTGGTGGTCAAGGGCTCGTATTGTTAGACCATAAAGAGATTGTAATATTACCTAGAAAGTGTATTTTTTATGCAAACAGTTTTTTTAAATGGAACAATGCCAGCTGTGTACAAAGAATTTTGAATGACATTTTTATCACGTTTAGTTTGGCAGCTACAAGGATACAAAGTTTGGGGGCGGAGGCTGCGACAGCGTAGCTGACGCTGGTGGTCACGAGATAGTGGGCCTTGGCCCAGGGGCTAGCCACTCCGCTAATTAGCTAAACTATCGCAGCCTCCGCCCCCGAAACGTCCAAAGGTTGTAGCTACCAAACTAAACGTGATAAAAATGTCATTCAAAATTCGTTGTACACAGCTGGTGTCAAAAATTCCAATGCATGATAGAAACAACCATTGTTCCATTACAAAACTGTTTTTGCATACAAAATACACTTTCTAGGTAAAATTACAATCCATTCTATGAAAACCGCACATCAACCACACTTTCCATTTCCGAAATATTTGCTTGCGATGCAAGTGTTAAGAGGATTCAGCCTGTATATATACAGGGTGTCCCAGCTATCTTGTCCATCCAAAATACCTCTGGAACAATAACAGATATTGGAAAACGACTTTCACCGGTATCAATGTACGGCTGGGGCCCATGAATATACATATTTGGAAACATTCTAAAACGAAAGCAAATGTGTTTAACACAAACTTATGTTTTTTTTAAATGGCCACCCTATATTTTTCTTCAGTAATCCATAGCATGACAAATCACATAAACAATGGCGTTGATTGCATCGCAATATTCTAATTACATCCCGAGATATTGCTAAGTGAAGTTGACGCTTGAAATACGCGAAACGCGCGGCTAGCGCTCGTCCTTAGCAGCATATATATATATATATATATATATATATAATCTCTATCGTGTGTGTGTGTGTGTGTGTGTGTGTGTGTGTGTGTGTGTGTGTCGCATTCGGACATGTCCGAAAGAACAGACCTTTTTGAGCCTGTAGTTATTACCTATTAATATTCACGGAATGTATAACGGACGGCGAATGGGCAAAGTTGAAAATGTGTACCCAGTCGGGATTCGAACCCGGCTGTCCCGCTTTCTAGGCAGTTGTGCAGACCGCGAGTTTGAGTAATAGTGGGCAGGGTACAGTTCAGAATTTGTATCTGATGGGAGGTGTGCTTCAGGTAGTCCATGTAGGTGTAATGATCACTGTCCCCCCAGTGATGTAGGAGTCAGCGCAACTGCCTAGAAAGCAGGAAACCCGGGTTCGATTCCCGGCTGGGTACACATTTTCAACTTTACCCATTTGCAGTTAATGTCATACATTCAGTGAATGTAAAAACTTAAACTTTTCGTAGTTTCTGGTTGCCATATTATTTGTGAAAGCAAGTATCGCAATGTAGAGCGTGTCACTTATTAAGTGGACATATTTGTGCCCTTAGAAAAAATGTTCAAATGTTTTTTAAGCTTGTGGGACTTAACTACGGGGTCATCAGTCCCTAAACTTACAAAATATTTATGAACTAGCTAATACTAATGATGACACAAATATCTATGCCCGAGTGGGGATTCGAACCCCCGACCGTAACGGCCATGCAGCCTGTAACTGGCGCGCCGCATGACCGCTCAGCCACTGCGGCCGGCTGTCCTTAGAACATGTGAAAACCTTAAATCACCTGGAATTACACGACACCTCACGTAATTAATGGGCGCCCCCTACCCTTTTGATAGAATTCCGTACCGGGCTGCATGCAGTAGTCTGTAATTGCCTGGTGCACAAGTGGGATCGTCGACCGTTAAAGGCCCTTTTCGAGGGACTGAAAGCGTGATAATCGTGCGGGTGCTGGAGTGGCCCACATTTTTGTTTCCGTAACTCTGGCGTTGCGTCATTGCGATGTGAGGACGTGCGTTATTGTGAAGCAGTGGCAACATTACTGGTTGCAGTTCGTCGGATATTTCGCCTTAATTGCAGCCAGTCTGCATTCCCAGCTGCATTTCTGCCAGTGTTTGTCTCTCGGCAGCCAAGAAGCGAACAACAGTTTGTTGGCTCCGTTTGCACGCTTTCAGTAATATCACCGGAGTTAACGTTTTCGCATTTGCCTCTTACACGCCGGAAAGTCACGAATGACCCACTAATCCCTCCCCTGCATACCGGTGTTTATCTCGCATGAGTGAAACTCTTGAAGGAACAATACGACCCCCCCACTGAGCCCTGCGCGTTTACCAGCCTGTCATCTCGCATTCTTATTGAACGTTTTACAGATATACAGTCATAAATATTTGTTTTGGTTTAGGGACTGATGACCCCGTAGTTAAGTCCCACAAGCTTAAAAAACATTTGAACATTTTTTCTAAGGGCACAAATATGTCCACTTAGTAAGTGACACGCTCTACATTGCGATACTTGCTTTCACAAATAATATGGCAACCAGAAACTACGAAAAGTTTAAGTTTTTACATTCACTGAATGTATGACATTAACTGCAAATGGGTAAAGTTGAAAATGTGTACCCAGCCGGGAATCGAACCCGGGTTTCCTGCTTTCTAGGCAGTTGCGCTGACCTGCCGTCATAGCACTGTGACAAATTGCGGCTTCTTGTGTGTAACGAACTCTTTGAATTTAAATAGTTCATACTCTTCCTTACTTTAGCGTCAACGCATAATGTTGTGTGGAGTAAGTGTTTCCACTTCTGCATATAAAAAGTTGGCTTCGTTACATAATGTTTTGTGAGCTCATACTGAACAGTGTCAACTGCTTAGTTAAAATGCGTTGTTGAGTGTATTGTTCGTGTTTCATTTTATTTTAGTTCGCAGCCGTTTTCACAATTTCTCGCATTTAATGGAGAACATGTTAACGGCTTTTAAAATAATTGGTTTTCTACTTTATGTCATCTTGTCACAGGATGACTATGTAATTCTGCTGCGAATGATGTCGCTGAATATGCTTTGTAACCTTGATAACGAAAGCGTTTTAACTTGTAAATGCCAGACAGACAACAATTGTTACGCAGAAGTGTCACGCGTTTTTAACATTTAAGTACTACAAACAATACATCCTAGCAGAAACCTATGCATCTGCTGGACTCATCCTTACACAATTACAAATGTATACACCACTGAATGCATAAATATTCATTCCGCGACAAGATGTAAGTAATGAAGTTCAGTAACAATTCTTTTAAGAGCTGCTAACAAAGTTCCCGTTAAATGCGAGAAATTACGAAAAACGGATGCATGAAAATAAAGCACAAAAAAAGGAACGATATATTTACACCGTATTTAAATCGAGCGGTTCACACACAAATTCGAAAATAGTAAATAAGCAAATATGAAGAAGAGCACGATTAACATATTACCATGAAATTCAGAGTACGATACACGAACACAAAATAGTTTTAAAAACCAAAACAAATATTTATGACTGTATATCTGTAAAACGTTCAATAAGAATGCGAGATGACAGGCTGGTAAACGCGCAGGGCTCAGTGGGGGGGTCGTATTGTTCCTTCAAGAGTTTCACTCATGCGAGATAAACACCGGTATGCAGGGGAGGGATTAGTGGGTCATTCGTGACTTTCCGGCGTGTAAGAGGCAAATGCGAAAACGTTAACTCCGGTGATATTACTGAAAGCGTGCAAACGGAGCCAACAAACTGTTGTTCGCTTCTTGGCTGCCGAGAGACAAACACTGGCAGAAATGCAGCTGGGAATGCAGACTGGCTGCAATTAAGGCGAAATATCCGACGAACTGCAACCAGTAATGTTGCCACTGCTTCACAATAACGCACGTCCTCACATCGCAATGACGCAACGCCAGAGTTACGGAAACAAAAATGTGGGCCACTCCAGCACCCGCACGATTATCACGCTTTCAGTCCCTCGAAAAGGGCCTTTAACGGTCGACGATCCCACTTGTGCACCAGGCAATTACAGACTACTGCATGCAGCCCGGTACGGAATTCTATCAAAAGGGTAGGGGGCGCCCATTAATTACGTGAGGTGTTTGCGGGGGAGCGGTCGATCCGAATCTCGCGTGGGGAGGGGTGCTCTCGCCAAATGTCACGTAATTTTTTCCGCAAGAAACAAATGCAAACTGCGAGATAACTGACAAAACCCTACACAATATTTATCACGATTATGCTAGCACTCTATTGTTTCTTTAAAGATACTTTACCTTTTTCCTTTTTTTTTTCCTTTTTACAAGCACATTTTTGTGAATTCGAACGCGACACGAGCATCAGCAATCGTGCTGGGCACACGGGCGCCTCTCACGGTGCATGAACAGAAGCCCAGAAGGCTGCGGCGAAATAGCCGTGCGCACTGATTCGCCGTGCTGCGGTGCGCGCGGCCGTTCTCCGTCGGAGGTTCGAGTCCTCCATCGTGGGTGCGTACGTGCGTGACCACTGCTGTCAGGTCCCATAACTTTACAAACATTTGGACATTAAGAAGCCCAGGCCAGTCCGCTCGGTTACGGCCATAAGAGCTTCCTTTTCACGCTCGGTTATAACATACGACCTTTACTGTAGCACTACTTCAAAGAAAGACCTCTGCTTATGAATCACTTCCGTGTAGATCGTCGACCACTTCCCACTGAGTAGTGGGGGATAGGCCGGGAGATCAAAGCGAAAGGTCGATGGCAGAAAATGACCCAGTTGCAGTGCAGAAGTGTGTGCTCCGACAGGTATTTAAAAAGTGTGCAAAATGGGACGTTAGAAGCCTCTCAACTGCTCTACCACTGCGGCAAGTTGTTGCAGAGCCGCAAAGCACATAATGTGCATGTCATGTAGAGGAAGCACATGGTCAGCGTATGGGACACATTCACTGACAGTGCGACTGCTTGGTGGTGTGTGGTGCAAGAGTGCAAAGTGGTGTTGACAAAAACAGCCACTCCTTTGGCTTTCACTCCACTTGTGTCGTCCTTCCTGTATAAATTGTAGCCACGGATCTCAGGGTCGACGGAAGGCTAGAAGTTCGTCTCCTGGAGACATACATAATACATGCAGTTCCTCCACATGCGTCCTGAAACTCTGCCGGTTCGACAGACGTATGGGAGCCATCGAGAACCTTCATTCCCTCTTTCCGCTGGGGCTGAGAGCCTGAGATTGGTGGAGCGAGGTGGTTGTCCCTGGCAGAAGTCCAACTCCATTAACTCTGGGGAAATTCCAGAGGGGAGGTCGGGTAAGTTGCCTTGACAGACTCCGAGGGATTATTGGTCAGTATGACTTGCACTTGACTCTTGGACTTTGTAGTCATTGTTGTCTAACAACAGTATAGGGGCAGCGCTGTTCTGCTACCCTGGCTCTGCAATTGAGGGCAGGTGCTCGTCAGCAGAGGCCACTGTTCTCGACCCTGAAGTCCTAGGGGGACGCAGGCTCCGTGACAACTACAGCCTCACACGTACACTCGCAAATGCAGGTGTTTGTGCCAGTTTGCGTGGATGCATCAACCTTGGAAACCGGCTTGCTAACAAGCGCAGCAAAGGAGCTGACGAAGGAGGCTTCATGGCCTTAAAGATTTTCTTGGCATCAGAATAAGAAATCCGTGGTTCTAACTTCCTGTATCTTTTCTTCCAAGGACATGCTGCAAGCCCTACTCCAAACCGTGTGTTCCCTGAGCAGTTTACACATTTTGGAAGTGGTGAACAAGGTACCCCGCCGTGGGCGCCCGTACCACATGCGCCACAAGTGGCTTCTCCCTTACAACCGAAAAGATTTCACATATTTAGGGCTACTAAAGGTGAGTATGAAGTAGTCATTTTATTAACTCCCCATCCACCCTCTTCGTGATATTCTGGACATCAACAATGCATTCAGGAGCCCACTTACCTTTGAGTTCGTACACTGAAATGTCGCCCAGATTCCTGAATGTAACGACACCTTTACTGAAAGTGCACTATGTAGCTCTCTCTCTCTCTCTCTCTCTCTCTCTCTCTCTCTCTCTCTCTCTCTCTCTCTCTCTCTCAAATTCTCCAAGTGACTTCACGTTTTGTAGGTTTGCCGTTTGCTGCGCAGTAACGGTTTCGACCAACAACGTTCCATTGCGCAAGCGCTTTACAGACTCCATGTTGCCAGCAATAACCTCTACACCTTTTCGAAACCACTCTTTCCGGTTAGGGTGATTAGATTTTTAAAAAGGACTAAACTACAATGGTCATCAGTCCCACTCTTTCCGACTAATAGACAAAAACACTCTGTAGTCCATTACTGTTCCCTGATGTTTTATCCACAATTCCTGAACCAGGAGAACTGGTGTAACACCCTTTTTTTCCGTAAAAATACATAATTACCTTATTTGTTACGTGTGGAAGGCAACAACGCCGTTTCCTTACAATTCCATGCCCCTGAGCCCATATTTAGCACGGTGATTAATAAAATTGCAGGTTCGATGCCACGGATTCGGGACAGGCTAACACGTATTGGAACAGGGGAGTATTAAGTACAGTTTGTTACTGTCTGAAACTGAGAACATATTTTAATAGCAAGTAACATCAGTGCGCAACACGCGCTGTCCATACAAAACTGGCATAAACTACAGCTCAGCATTTGCTAACTAAAACAGTTCAACTTAGACAAAATGATACTAGCAGCAATCCAATATCTAATTCCAAGTAAAAACGACTGCTAGTAGATCTCAACAGCAAGTGAGAACGACGGAGACCGACTGGGAGAGAGGTCGTCGCCTCAGCAGTCAGCAGTCAGCAGTCAGCAGTCCTCTCCTCTACACGTGAGCGCTCTGCTCTGCTCACACTCGCGGGCGCCCTCTGGCGGCCCGTATCGCGACCGCTCATTTCGACCATTGTTTGCGACCTTTCCAGAGATGTTACATTGGCTAGCCAAGCCGTCTCCTTAGGTTGGATGTAGGTACCCGCAGTGGTACATCCATCCCACTGAAGCGTTCAAAAGAAAACTTCGAAGGATCCAGCTCGGTCCCACGAGCATTTAGAGAACTAAGTGTCTGCCTAAACAGAGCCACCTCGGGATTGATGGTTTATATTGATCTACCCCGCAACCCCGTCATGCCAAGTTCCCCATTCCCTGAGATAAACATGTGGTGGTCGGTGATGCGTGCCCAGACGACTGGCGGCGCCTACCAGTCAGCAACTGACGCCTTCAAAGGAGAATGGGTCCCGCGCATCAAATTCAAATGTTTGTATAGCTTATGGGACTTAACTACGGGGTCATCAGTCCCTAAACTTACAAACTACTTACGAACTAACTAATACTAAGGACGGCACAAATATCCATGCCCGAGGGGGGATTCGAACCCTCCCGCGCATCCCTGCTGGTGCAGCACTTCTCGCCTTTTTTTTTATATGGTTTTAGGGCGCACAACTTCTACGGTCATTAGCGCCCAGACAAGGACATCGATTCGCTAGATCCCAAAAATAATTGGTGACTGTCAGAACATCAAGAAGAGGCTAAAAACGAAAGATAAAAGACAAAAGGGTTAAATATCCTTCGATAAGTTGGCCAAGTTGATAAAACGGTGCGCTTCTACCTTGACTGGAAACGTGTGTAACAACGTAGTCCGGATTAGCTTTTGGGCTTGGAATGCACTGTCCGCTTCCAGCAACAATGTGCCATTGCGCTGACGCGAACAGGTTTTAACAGGGCCAGCAATTGCATCAACACCTTTCTGTATAACGAAAGGATTGACAGACGTGAAATCTTTTCAGTTAGTGCGAGAGACAACAATTTCGGTAAATTAGGCAGAGTCTTCTTTTGCTGAGGCGAATCTATCTTACGTTTCTCGGTCAACGTCACTGAAGAAGAGAAGGAAGTCATCGCGGAAGTGTCCCCCGTGATTACCGGCGTCTCCGATGGCACGCTCCTTCCTAGTGGGGGCCCTCTCCGAGGGCTTACCCGCCTTAGGTGATTGTTCACACCTCAGGTCACACCTCCTGAGAACCGACGGAGGGACCAATCGGCATGTTCGGAAGGTACCAGCTCGGGTAATCACCCCTCCCTGGGCCTGGCCTTTACCAGGGGGTACGTACGTGCCCTACTTGTCTACCCGGGGCGGGGAATTACGCGTTACGCCGTCACCCGCTACGCATGATAATGCGTGGGTCGGCCTTCAGATACGCACAGGGAGGAAAGAAGAAGAATAGAGGAAGTGAAGAGAAAGAAGGAAAGAAGTGTCTCAAACGCCGAGGCGGAGACTAATGAGGAGAAGAAGGCTAGGAGAGTACAAGGAGAGAAAGACAGAAACAAAGGGTAAGAAAGGAAGGAACGAAGGAAGAAAAACGACAACAAGAACCACCCTAGCTCACGAAATATGCCCATCTCCGTGCGAAGGCATAAACCGGGAGGGAAAGTGAAGCAGCCTGGGGCAGAAGAAAGGCTGCTCCGGCTCGGGGCCCCGTGTGCGCCACAAACGTACCCACAAAAGAACTGTGGGCCCCTTGGGGGGACTTCTCGCCTTGAAGGCCAGCGTGGCAGAGTCGTTACGACAGCGAAACAACCATCACGAGTGTAACAGTCAAGTCTGCGAACGCAACAACGACAAGGCACAATTGTTCCGTGCTTCAACACAACATTCCAGGTGTTTGAATTCAGAGTGGTTACGCAATTCACAAATCAGTGAGTGAATTTCGTAAAACGGGAAGTGTTCGTGAAAAGCGTATAAACGACAATGCACGGTGCTCACAGATCATCATCTCGATGACACTGCTTACCATGTGCAAAATTTTCCTAACAAAAGTGCCTTCACAGCAAACACAAACTTCTTGTACCTCTATACAAAGAGCTGTTTGGTTACTTTGCGCTAAGGTGCTATAAAGTAATAGTTTCAAGATCCCGGGCATAGTTTTTGCGATGGGTGTTCAAAGAAGTGCACGCCTTACCTCATTCTGTTTTCAGACGCGACATGATTCCATTCAAATTTTAATTCGCATCTTTTCAACAGGATTCAGAGGGGGCTCATGCTGCCAATACTTCTTTGCACGCTAATCGCGAAGTGTTCCAGGACCGAGTTATTAACAACAATATGTGGCACACTAAGTCTTGATTTAATCCCACGTAATTCTGTATGTGTGGGGCACTAAAAGATAAAGTATACACAACAAATCTGCATACGTTACAGGGAATCACATCCACGAGTCAATTCTATCTTTCAAAGACAAGTACATCGTATGGTGAACAATCTCTTGAATAGACGCGACAAATGCGTGGAAAACAAGAGACAGCTGTAGCACCTCCTTTGACGACGTCATGGGTGAGCACAGGATTTTATTGCAGTGCGGCAGCAGACGGGCGACACGGAATTGATTCGCCGGACATCGGAGCGCTCGCCTCCCGGCATCCAGTGCATCAGATAAATGGGACATCTTGTTTTATTTTTGACTCATCTAATCGCTCTTACATTAGTTTAATGGAATTTCTTCCATTCTCCCTGCGGATTATAAGAATGCATAAATACCTGCGGAAAATTTTAATGGGTGGCTAAAATCGCATGCAGGGATGGCTGTTTTACAGAACTGACGCTAACGTGATCCTCTCTCCACCTCTCTCTCTCTCTCTCTCTCTCTCTCTCTCTCTCTCTCTCTCTCTCTCTCTCTCTCTCTCTCTCTCTCTCTCTCTGATGGCGACCAATGCGGTATTTCGCGCGCCGTGCCAGGATAGACACGCTGCCGCGCGCGCGCCACACACACACACACACACACACACACACACACACACACACACACACACACACTATTCATTCTCCAGTGGATGTCTGCCGATGATTATGCTTCGGCAAGCAAAAGAGTAACAGCACGTTGGTCCTGTTTGGACGCATTTGATAATAACGTCATATTTCACTTCTCCGCATATACCACCCGCACGCCGAGAGACACAAATGCCACATTGATCCTTTGTGTAAACGCGATTCTTACGTACTCGCATTGAGGTCGCGCTGCGTTCCATGAGCGCCGTTGCTGTAACGCCCTCAATCGTAAACTTTTTAATATTTCGTTATATGTCAGTGGGAAGTACGTGTAGGAAGCTACAGTGGCGTCAAACCGTGTCTTCTAGATACTTCATCTGGCGGTGTACTTCAGTTACAATGATGATAATCGTGTAGTTCAGTCTACGAAACCTTGGCTTAACCGGATATAATGATATTCGTAAGCATTTGTTGAAGACAATCGTTGACCTGAATTGTTTTGTTATTTTCTATTTCTTGTGTGTTTCTATTACTACGTACCTGAGTTGAAGATCGCCGCTGTTTGATATTTAATGAACACACATTCCAATAGCTTTTTGTTATTTAGTGAAGCTGTTCATTAACTGCAATAAAATCCTTCACAAGTATTTTACACCCTCTGTCTTATTTGTAAGTAGTTTAGACTTTGATTGGTTATTGAATCAAATCGGCGATTGAGGACACTAGATCATGCGCCGATCTCATAATGCTCCTTCATAGATGAAGATCTTGTTGCATCTAGTTGTTATGGATTCCTACCTGAAAGGTCTTTTCGTGGCTTATTCTCCCATCGCTCTCTGGGTCTTCCAATTGGACGGGTACCATCAGGTCTTCCCTTAAGGACGGCTTTTGCCCGTGAGGTGTATGGTCTCCTAGCAATGTGGCCTGCCAGACGTTATCTCCGTGCTTTCAGTTTTTGTACAATGTTGGGTTGCCTCATGAGGTCATACAGTTCTTTGGTCTTCCTTCGTGTCCGCGAGTTCTTTTCACGGGCTGGCCAAAAGATCTCATGATTTTTCTGTCAAACATCAAGAGGTTCTCTTCATCTTTTGTTATTGTGCTTGGGGTTTATGTTACATACAACACTGGTACTATCACTGCATTGTGTTCTTTAAGTTTGATCTCTGAAAGATTCTTTGTTGACATTATCTGCCCCATACTGAAATACGTTTAACAGAATGCGTTGGTTCACTTGCTGTTTTAAATCATTTTGTCTGTTCAACAATGTACCCAGGTACTTAAAATTTTCCACTTAAGCAAAGTTCAAAATGCCTACCTGTAATGGGGTTTCTTTAGGAGCATCTTTGGTTACCTCCATTACCACAGTTTTTTCCGCATTAATACGTAGCCCGATCTTATATGCATTTTGCGTCAGGTCTTCACAGTTTGTAACATCTCTCTCTCTCTCTCTCTCTGATTCCCCTATCACTGCGATGTCGTCTGCATTTCCGAAATCAATCTGTTCTTCCATTTAGCTTCAGAAACCTTTCTCTTTCCATTTTTTTGGATTACCTTCTCTAGTACCAGATTAAATAGAAGAGGTGAAATAACATCGCGTTGTGCATACCTGTTCCAGTCTAGACCTTGCACAACCTATTTTAAACGTCTTCTTGACTGTATCTCTACTGCACTAATAACTGTATCAAACTACGATGTTCGATGCCATTTCACTAACGCAAAGAATAGGAAAAATCACATTAAAACTTCTCACTTTACGATTATTATTGAAATTCGAATGCATTCATTTTGAAAATAATACATGCAGTTCAAAGATATCAGTCCTTGGTATTACGGGAGGCCAAGAGAAACTGTTCGTATCGAGTTATGGAAAAATTGGCAGCAAGATCACGGTGTGGATTAAAATTATACGCTCTTGACTCGATGCTTCAGAAAATCAGGATCAATTCAGACAGCAAATTTCCGGAGGATCAGCTTCTACAACCTGGAATTTAAACAACCCACTTCCACGACGCAAACAGACGGAGTGAGTAATGCTAGTTTACTTCACCCTTCCATTCCGCGCCATTCAGCACTGCGTCACATCACAGCATCGTCAGTTTATGGCATGTAAGAAGTATACTGCTGATGGCCTAGTTCCAGAAACGGATTTCACCATTAATCTTAAAAAATTGTCATAGATATTAGAAATTCATTTACACTGCTCCACAAATGGGGCATTAGTCTTCATAAACGTGATTGTGTCCCGAAGCTGTTAGACGTGATTTGAAAAATATTTGGGGGCATGCGCCTATCTGGCTAGACAGGGAGGAGTAAACAGATGAGGGAACAGACATGGAGCTACACGGCTGCGGCCACGTTGCGTTGGCGTGCCGACCGCCCCCGCCACAGTTTCCAATCACAGCTAATTAGGTCATTGGACAACGTAATCTCTATCGACCCACTGACCGCACTCAGTCAACAGCTGCAATTACTACCCTGATAAATTAGTTCGCACTACATCAACTGGGCTAAGCAACACGATATTTTATTCCAATTGAATTTCAAAATCTTACATGAACCTTCAAGTACAAGTTATTTAAATGCCACAAAAACCTTGATTCAGAATGTTCCTCGTTTTGTATTCTACAGTTCAGGCATGCACAAGGTATTATTTTAACTTGGCTGGCTTTCAAAACAGCCTTGTCTTCCTTGTCTGCGACACTCCATTATGTTTTTACTGGAAGTGGACGATTATCTATCATTAATTTACTTCGTCGTTTTATGAGCCCATATTGCCACAACACTGAAACGTTCAGAACACACTTCGATACGCCATGCTATGGATTGCGCGGCCGCACCCTATCGGAAGTTCGAGTCCTTCCTAGTTTTTAAATCTAGGGAACGACGACCTCAGATATTTGGTCCCTTTGCTTTACAAACATTTTAACATACTTCTTCCGTAGATAATTAGGACATTTTGTCTGATTCATCTGAATGGCACATTGACTTAGGAGGTTTGCATTAATTCTGCAAACCAGACTTTTTCAGAACAAATATCTGTATGAAACTTCGCTCTTGCCTACTTTGACAATGCTGCCCACATTAATTCCGTTTCAACTTCGTACTGACGAATTAGGATCGCAGAACATAATCTCTCTATTGTCTGCTGTTTTCACGACACTCCTTCACTTTATCCTAATGTTGTTTTGTCTTTCGTAGAAATTGTCTCAGATTTATTATTTGTTCTGCTTTGAAAGCCTACAAAATTTTAGATTTTATTCTGAAAACGTTTCTTTTGGTTATTTACTATTTTTTCATTTTCCTTTCTAGTTATTTTCGTTATTTTGTAATCCATACTAATGGTGAATTCATTATCCAGAAATACAGGAATTTTTGTTTTCTTTGGCGTTTTATCCTTTATTCTGGAGATACGTCCAAAGACGAATTATCTTCGCGTTAAGTCTCATGGATGGTAAAAATTGAGAACAAATGTAATACCTATTTCACATTGACTGAATAGTATTTTTATACTGATGTTCGTGCATGTAGGTTTGAAGAGCCGGAAAGAATACTTGGGAGAGAGAACGCACGCATTGGTTGGCGCACGGAATCTCATTTTAGGAAACGAAGGGCGTTTCAGATTTCATTTTTTTCTTTTTTTCCTCTTTTGTGTCGTGAAATATGGGAGTCGTTACGGATCTGATAGATGTATCGGGTTGGAATCGACAGGCTCACGCCGGAGTGTGCCACCGATGTGTCACGCTAGGTCATTCCGCCTAGCGGCTTGTAGAACGAGTCTCTCGCAGGTGCCTATGCATTATGCTACCAGCAACACACTGCCGTATCATGCCGTACCTACCAGCCAGGCGCAACCAATAGCTGTGAATACAAATTTGTGTGACTGCTTAATGAGAAAACTTTGAGCAAATGAGATACCACGATTTTCATAAACTGTTTTACATAAAACTGAGATGCCCTCTCTTTTAACGAGAGCGCGTCTGCTACTACTAACGTAACTGGAAAAACAGTGGTCTACGGCGTTCAAACACGACTCCGCTACACGCAAGAAACAGCAAGTGTGCACCAGGTGGAGACACTTCTCATCCCACAGCGAGATACACCCGCGGCGCAGAAGAGGTAAAACTTTTTATTGCGGTGAGATGTTTTCACAACATTTCTATCACCAACTTTCGCCTGAGAAAACGAATGTGTTTTGTTGACCCACCATCCACCTACACCGGGGAAAATGGCCATTGTAACGAAATGAGGGAATTTAGAACTCTCGCGAAAAGATTAGTTTTTTTTTTGCCACGTTATTGATGAGTCGTACGGTCAAGAAGTAATGTGATAGTGTCTCTTTGAACTCTGCAAACACTAAAGTGTTAAGTTTAGCGTAGTCTTTTAGATGAGAGTTAAGTGACTGAACACCGAAATTATCAGTCTCTCGGTCTACAGGGAGATAATCTGGGACTTGTGAAGTCTTTCAGAAGTTTGATCTAATTGTGAGTGTAGGTATGAGTGGTGGAATCAAGGCACTAACACAATACTAATGCGAGAACTGAGACGTGTAAGGACAACGTAATAATATAGACCAGGAAGCAATGTTAAGAAGTCGCTACATATAAATGGCCCACGACAACGAAATAATATAATTTTTGCCGCGGAAAGGTCATGGGGCAAGGGCAAATTCTAAAATACAATTTTTGGCCCACTTTAGGTTACGGTAATAACACTAAAATTGGGCCTTTGCGATCGCTTTTATACATATCGAAATTTAAATGAAAATAACGGCTTAACTGTAAATATGACAGGAAAATTGAATAAACAGATTTGTAGACGGGAATATTCTCTACAACTTGACTCTCGTATGTTGATTATATATATATATATATATATATATATATATATATATATATATATATATTTATTTATTTATCTTGTATCGTTTCAGAGACACTTGCAAAAGTAATGACGATGTCTGTCTGTCTGTCCGTCTGTCCGTAACGTGTTCCCACTTTTTAGGTCGAACCGTTGAACCGATCGTCACCAAATTTTAGACATAATTGTTGGCCGCCAGAGACCAGAACCTCCCTTTTTCTAACAATTTGGAAAAAAAGTACGTTAGTAACGTAACTGCAAATAAACCGATCAGCTGACAAGAAAATCGAGAAACGGAATTTGTAGAGGAGAAAATGATCTACAACTTTCCTCTCTTATGGTGTTTCCATAACTCGCACCGTTACGGAGATGTTTACAAAAATGACGGCGATTTTACACTGTCACTTGATTTTACGGAAACCAAGCGTTAGGAAATGTCACGTGACATTCCTCGCCCAAAACTTCTTGGCATATGCCATTTTGCTTCCTGTATTTTATGATATTCTTATAATAAGTGACGCGTTGTCATTTCAAAGCAGTGGCGCACTGAATTAACTAAAGCACGTCGGTCATAGTAAGATAAATTATAATCTAGTGTATAAAAATGTCATTTTAGCTTTTAGTAGCTCTATCAATAATACGAGAATTACGGTGCAAAGTCGCAGTTGTTCGCTGTGGTGTAGTGGGTTGTGCGTTACGTTGTGATGCATGTGGTCGGTAGTTCGAATCCTGCCACTACTATTAGTTTTTCGCCTTGTCTCCTAAAAGGGTTTCCGACACTCTTATTAATTAAATGGAGCTATTTTCTGCATTATTTATAGTTGTGGATATGTAATAATGCTCCCTTTAAAATGCGTGTTTTTTTCTATTTCGTGAACATGCCGTAAAATACGTAAGAACGAATTGAACAATCGTCTTCTGAAGCATATGCACTTAAATTGGGGAGGATACTGTAATAATATTATGAACAACGTGCAGATACTGGTAGTTTCATATATAAGGAAGTCCTAGATTTCTCTGGCAAATCTCGTTCCTTAATGAAACCGAAGGGAAGTGTATACATTGCAACAAATTACAGCTAAAATAACAAACGGAATAACTGTGGTAATACTGAATTCCACATAAATGTAATATTTGAAGTATATACAAAGTTACTATTATCATTACGTCATTGACAACAGTCATTGTAACAGGATCTCCACAGTTGAGGTACTTGTGATAAAGAATTTGATTTTTACAATTCCTTGGTATGTATTTCATGGCATGTTCTCGAAACAGAACTCGTGCACTTTTTAGAGCAAGCGCAGTTACCTTTGAACAACTCGGAATCTTGCAGAATATAGTTGTCTTCAGTTAACCAGTGTGCGAAAACCATTTAGGAAGCAAGAGGAAAAATATTGGGATTTGTGGTAGTATATTTTTATTTTGTTTTTATTTATATATTTATTTTTTCTTTGGGAAGGTCGCTGCTTTTCGGTCGTTTGTTCATGTTCGTTCTGGGTTGTTCGTTGAGAATTTTGCGCATTTTTTCTTTTTATTACTGATGTCATTGAACCCTCTTTCTCTCTTTTCACTGGTTCATCGGTTTGATCGTTACTTTGTGGACGTTTGTTTGTTTTGTACTATTCTGACGTTTCGTCGTTGACATGACATTTTTAGACATTAGATTATAATTAATTGTCCTAAGAAAGACGTGTTTTATCATTTTCAGTACGCCATTGCTTTGAATTGATAACGCTTGGGATGGCGTTTGCAAATGTGTTTCGGGCGAGAGATCTCACGTGACTGATTTCCTAACGCCAAATGTACGCTGTGTTCCATCCAGGCTATAGCGACTCGTCCGAATGTGAAATAAATGCTACGTTCCTTCCAGGCTATAGCCATTCGTAACCAGTACAGGCAAAGAAAATCAACTGTTAACTAACAAGTCAAGACAAGTGATAATATTTTAACGGATAAATATCTCATTTTCGGTTATATCTTTACGTACAGATGCACGCGATATGAGCGTGAGAGATCGCTGCATTATATGACAATGTTCAATCAGAATACAGTGTTTTCCAGATTTCCGCTGTACTTTGAAGCAATAATTTAATTTTTAGAATCGCAATTTTTGTGGTGAGTCGTATGCGACGCCACGGAAATCAGTGGGCCGGCCGCGGTGGCCGAGGAGACTGAGGCGCTCCAGTCACGGTCTGCACGGCCACTACGGTCGGGGGTTCGAATCCCCCCTGGGGCATGGATATGCTAGTTGATAAGTAGTTTGTAAGTTTAGGGACTGATGACCCCCGTAGTTAAGTCCGTTAAGCTATACAAACATTTGAACATTTTTGAAATCAGTGGTCTGCACGTGGAAATGAAAGGTCCTGGCTGCCTCGGCGCGCCAGCGGGCAGAGCTGCAACTAGGCGTCCACCACAACACGCATGCGCGCCGTCCCACACTACTCTACTGTACACTAATGGATTGGCAACACGTCGGAATGAAGAGTATTGCTAGGCGCCGCATCAAATACCGGCACGCGGCTCGTGGAGGCCATCTGGGAGCACCTTGAGCGGGCCCTGTCGAGGCGCGGCTACACGTACAAAACAACGTCAGTTAAGGGATGCCATCGACGTGAAATAAGAGACGTAGAACTCTGTTAATGCCGCGTTCCGTTACACGCGGACACACAGTTCAAAATATTCAAGGTTCCTATCAGTGCTCAGATTAACCAGACGTGTGCCCTCTCCCACACACTCTTTTCAAAATAAAGTCTAACAGGATTTCTTACCTGTAGTACAACTAATGTCCCGTTGGAAGTTCTTTTCTTCAGGCCGCAGATTCTAACGCTTTCCAAATTGCAGTGTGTCTGTCAAGAATAATGAGCATAGGGGAAGTCGCTGTAACTACTTGAAATAAGTTGAAAATGTTCCTGTACTGATTTTTATTTCTATGATTGTGGCAGTCAAGTATGAAGCCAGTTGCACAATAAATTGTCTTAATTCGCGGAAAAGAAATTCTGTTAACTGAGCACCAAAAAAAAAAAAAATAAAAAAAAAAAAATAAAACTCTCCACTAACTTCTACCTTCAGCACTCTCAAAATTATAGTTATTCACGCAGCCAAATGCAACTACTGTGCGCATTAACATATGTTGCCAAACAACTCAATAAATGCTTGGTTCCGTACCGGACACCACACACTAAACTTTACTATCTGCACGTCCGTATAAGTGACTCCACACGGCAACGTCACACACCAACGATTAACACTCTGATATCCCCCGACTTCTACACACTTAGCTACCCCAGCGCACTATCGGCGCACACACAATACGTGGTTCCACACCGGACACCACCCGTCAACTGCCTAGTGTCCACCTCAAAGTCTTAGCGCGAGGATCCATCATACTATCTCGCCATTGGCTGACACTTTCTGTCCAATAACATCACCCGTTATACATTCAACTTACTCTTAATAATACTAAACTTTAAGACACTATTAAATAAAATATTTATCAGCCATAGTTGTATCCTTGAGAAATGTTGGAGCTTGAAACAAGAATCCTACAAAGTTAATAAAATGTATTTCACGAAGCCGATTCCCGCCATTGGCAGTGACGGTAGAGCCCCGAGCTATACGCCGTACGCGGAAGCTGAGCGCTCCCTCGGTGCGAGCGACCATCTGTCGCTTGCTAACCCGGACCGGCCCTCGCTAAGTGCACCGTATCTGCTATGGCCTGCCACGGCTGGCCGTACGGAAGAATAAAATTTGGAAACTAAATGTAAAGTAATAAAATGAAATGTGAGGTAACTTGACAACCTGGCAGAAGAGCCGCCGGCGCTATCGCTGAAGCCTTCATTGCCTCCTTGGCCGTCCTACTGCCCTACAAGAGATGCCGCACATTCCGACGACAGGACTACACTCCGACGCTGGTACTTCGCTGGAGATACAACAAAATCAGGAGAAAGACGAACTTCCCGGAAAACCCAGCTGTAGAAATTTATTTTCTGTATTTTTCCACAAAGAAGAGCCTTCAATTTTGTTACATTCTCTTAACGGAAGAATATTTCGTTGAGATAAATTTGTTTTATAAAATTTTCTGTTACCATTCAAGAGTTTGTTTCCAACATCTTATTTTCTATTCTCAGTATCTTCTGTGGCTTTGCTTCACGAAGACGCCTGCTTCAATTAAACGATGCCTTGGTAGCGCGGGTGTTCACGTCATTTTGTGGAATTTATCAGCAGTAGTAGTAGAAAGTTAATTATTCCACAGTTTTTCATTTGTACTGTGCATTTGTACTAATAAAGAATTACATTCAAATATCTGTCAGTCGATAAACCACAGGGCAAACAAAGGGCACACGAAAAAAGTATTTCTCGCGTCCTATCAGTAAAGCGACGTCGTGAGTTAGGGTGGGTGGGTGGTGGTGGACATGAGGGACCAAACAACGAGGTCATCAGTCCCTTCAACCTCAAATTGAATACGCCATGGAACTCGACAAAAAATAGGTGAAAGCCAAAAGACCATTACACTAGGAAGTAAAATCGACTCGTCAACAAGACTAAGACCAACCCAGGGCAGCAAATGCTACAGTGTCCGAACCCACAGCTCTGGAAGCGACCTCTAGCCTAAACCACAAGGTACTAATGGCACAGTGGTCAACGTATCATAGCTCCAGAGCAGGGAGAAATAAAACTACATTAAAATGTAAAAGAGTGGGGGGGGGGCTGATGGGGATAAGGCTCTAAACCCCACAATCAGCCAAGAATCACAAACCCACTCACCCCGAACAAGCGAGTCCTAGAGCTGACAATAAAATCTACTTTCACGGAGGAAGGCAAGGACGCGATCAACCATCCGTGGGTCATCCGCCAAAACTGAAGGCAATGCAGGCGGTAGGCCATAGTCGCCACGAAGTGTCGAATGGAGAGGACATTCAGTCAGAATATGAGACACGGATTGTACGGCTCCACAATCACAATGTGGTGGATTGTCATTTCGTAAAAGAAATCCATGGGTCAGCCTGCAGTGTCCAAGACGGAGGCGACAGAGGACAATTGATTCTCTCCGGGAAGGGCGTAAAGATGAACTCCAAGCTGCAGTCGTATCCTTGATGGTGCGGAGTTTATTGGAAGGGGCAGTAGCTTTCCAACTGCTATCCCATGAGGAGTGAAGCAAAGATCTGATCTGCACCCGCAGATCCGCACCCGGAATTTGAAAGGGAGACGGGCAGCGAGTAATTGCCGATCTAGCCAACTGGTCAGCTACTTCATTCCCTGTAATACCAACATGGCTTGGCACTCAGAGAAAGGTAACTGAGCAGGCAGCACGATGAAGGTCAGCAAGGAGTTCATGGATGGAAATAACTAAAGGATGGGAGGGGAAACAACGATCAATGGCCTGCAGACTGCTCATGGAGTCGGCACAGATTAAACCACGTTCCACGGCAGAACGTTTAATAAAACAGAGGGTTCTATAAATCGCCATCAGCTCTGCCGTAAACACACTGCATGCCTCTGGCAGAGAATGGCATTCCGCCCCAACAGGAGACGTAAAAGCATATCCGGAGTGGCCCGCTGTTTTCGAGCCATCAGTGTAGAAGATAGAGGCTCCCTGAAACTCTTCTAGTACTGGGCGCACCAAACGCCGAAAGACCATGGGGGAAATTAAAGCTTTTGGGCCCTGGAAGAGATCCGTCCGAATTAGTGGTCGCGGCACCATCCACGGAGGTGTGCGTGCAGTAAAATGGGGGGCGCAATCTAGCGAAGGGAAATGGAAATCCGGCAAAGAGAGGCAAGCCGCAGTCCGACGGGAAGGCCCGCCCGCGACCGGGTATCAGGGGGTCGAAGCACTTCATATGCAAAAAGAACCTGGTAAGCGGGATGAGCAGGATATTGCCGGATGGCGATGGCATAAGACGCCAGAAGCTGATGCCGCCTGACCTGAAGAGGGCAGATTCCCGCCTCAACAAGGAGACTGTCGACCGGGCTAGTCGAGAATGCACCTGTAGCCAAGCGGACACCATAATGGTGAACCGGGTCTAATAATTTCAGGGCAGAAGGAGCTGCCGAGCCATAAACTTGACACCCATAGTCCAATCGGGACAAGATTAGAGCACGATAGATACGGAGGATAATTGTTCGGTCTGCACCCCAAGATGAATGAGCAAGGAAACGTAGGGCATTGAGTTTCCTCATACAACTAATCTTTAGGTGGCGAATATGGGGCACCCAAGTCAATTTTTTGTCAAAGACAAGACCCAGGAAACGATGCTGTGCTACAACTTCCAGGCGCTGATTACCCAAGAACAGTTCTGGATCAGGGTGAACTGTAGTACGACGACAAAAGTGCACCACCCTCGTTTTTGATGAGGAAAACTGGAAACCATGGGACGTAGCCCACACTGAAGCCCGCCGAATGGCGCTCTGGAGCTGACGTTCAGTAGAGGCTACTGAGTAGGAGCTGTACCATATGCAAAAGTCGTCGACATACAATGCTGGGGTTACCAGTGACCCAACAGAGCTCACCAACCCACTGATGGCGATTAGAAAAAGTGTAACATTCAACACTGAGCCCTGGGGGACGCCGTTCTCCTGTATCCGAGGGGAGCTAAAGGAAGAGCCAACTCTGACACGGAACAGGCGGTGGGATAAAAACTGACGGATAAAAATTGGTAAGGAGCCTCTGAGGCCCCAGTCATGAAGAGAACGTAAAATATGATGACGCCAAGCAGTGTCGTACGCCTTATGCAGATCGAAGAAGACTGCTACCAGATGATGTCTTTTAGAGAAGGCCTGTCTGATCGCAGTCTCCAGTCGAAGTAAATGGTCAATAGGGGATCGTCCCTCCCGGAACCCACACTGGTAAGGTGAGAGAAGTCCCCGGGATTCAAGAACCCAGCATAATCTGCGGGCTACCATCCGCTCAAGTAGTTTACAGGGGACACTTGTCAGGCTTATTGATCGATAACTGTCCAGCGCCGACGGGTCCTTGCCAGGCTTGAGGGCAGGGACCACAATACTCTCCCTCCACTGGGAGGGGAACACCCTTTGAAGCCAAATACGGTTAAAAACTTTTGGGAGAAATTGTCGTTGTGAGGGGTTAAGGTGTTTCAGCAATTGATTATGG
Source organism: Locusta migratoria (assembly GCA_026315105.1). NCBI lineage: Eukaryota > Metazoa > Arthropoda > Insecta > Orthoptera > Acrididae > Locusta > Locusta migratoria. The sequence continues at coordinate 666,715,556 of CM048755.1, read as the reverse complement.
ATATCATCAGGGCCAGGTGCTGAATCACGAGAAGAGGAGAGGGCCAGCGACAGCTCCCAGTCAGTAAAAGGTTCGTTATATGGTTCCACCTGGTGAGAAGTAAAGCCTAATTTGAAGGTTTCGGCCTGGTGTTTCTGAAGGAGAAAGGTCGCCGGATATGAAGTTGTCGCCGAGACATTGGCGAAGTGAGTTGCAAGATGTTCTGCAACAACAGATGGCTCAGTGCAGACCCCATCAGGCAGGGCAAGACCAGGGACGGAAGACGGCCGCCAGCTACCTTGGATAGATCGGAGCATAGCCCACACTCTTGTCAAAGGGACAGAAGAACCCAACGAGGAGACAAAATGCTCCCAGCATGTCCGCTTACTTTGTTTGATTAAGTAACGAGCTCTGGCACGCAGACGTTTGAAATGTATGAGACCAGCGAGGGATGGGTGGCGCTTAAGATGTTGCAAGGCCCTACGGCGCTCGCGAATGGCTGCGGCAACAGTTGCATTCCACCAAGGGACAGGCCTTCGAGAAGGAGGGCCTGTCGACCGGGGAACAGCGGCGTTGGCAGCTTGGGTAATCATGTTGGTCATTTGGCTTATAATATCATCTATACAGCCTGAGGGGGAAGATGGGAACACAACCTGGGATGTATATAGCGGCCAATTAGCACGACGGAATACCCAGCGGGGTACCCTGGCTCGTGGTAGGCGTGAGGGAAGTGAAAGGATCAACGGAAAGTGGTCGCTATCGCAGAGGTCGTCATACGCCGACCAGTGAAATAAAGGAAGGAGAGAAGGAGAAGTGAGAGAGAGGTCTATGGCAGAAAAGGTGCCGTGAGCGGCACTAAAATGAGTTGGGGAACCATCGTTGAGAAGGCTCAGATTGTGGTCAGCAAGAAACTGGTCTATGAGGCGGCCCCGGCTAGATGTATAAGCACTGCCCCACAAAGGATGGTGGGCATTGAAGTCCCCAAGGATGAGGTAAGGAGGGGGGAGTTGCTGAAGGAGGGCCACTAGGGACGTGAGAGTAGGTGGCCTGTCTGGTGGAAGGTAGAGGTTGCAAATGGTCAATGGAGTGTCCAAGTGAACCCGGACAGCAACCACTTCCAATGGAGTTTGGAGAGGAATCCAGGTACTGACAATATCTGTCCGGACCAAAGTACAAACCCCACCAGACGCCTGGAGGGGACCAACCCGGTTCCGACAAAAAGCACGGAACCCACGGAGGGTCGGTGAATGTGCATCCATAAACCTCGATTCCTGCAGGACGACACAGGCCGCAGAAGAGAGAGAGATTAGCTGTTTAATCTCCAAGAGGTGACGGTAGTAACCATTACAGTTCCATTGGATGATCACATCACGAGGATCTAGGCGGGAAGCGAATGGCATAACGTCTGTCACGCTGCTTTGTCAGCGTCCGTCACCAAAGAAGAAGGGACAACATCCATAAATAGCTGATCAGCCTCGGGCTCAATGGGATGAGCGAGTTGCGAAAGCACAGTCGGCACCTCCGGTGGTACCGGAGGGGCTTTATCTTGTAACTTTGGTTTCTTCTTCTTCTTCTTCTCCTTCTCCTTCTCCTTCTCTCGTGTGGGACGGGCAGGACCCACCCCAGAGAGAGGACTTTTGTCAGTTAGGTCTGGTACTGACGAGGATCGGGCGACCTTTGAACTCACTGACTGGGAGTCCGATGGCCGGCTGGAGGTCGAAGATCTCCGATCTGGGGAACGCCGGGACGGAAGGCCCTGAGATAGGGCACTGTCACCGGCAGGCGACGGAGAAGGGGTGCACTTCTCCGGCTGGGAAGGGGTGGGACACAAAGGGAGGGCTACAGGAGCTACGGGAGAGGGAGATGTGAGGGAGGGGTGAGGACGGGGTGTAGGGGGGAGATGGGAGTGGGAAGGGGAGGGTGAAAGGCAAGACGATAACGTCGTAGCGAAGGTCGTCGCCATTTGCACGGGATGCAGACGTTCATATTTACTGCGGGCCTCAGGGTACGTCAAACGCTCCAGGGATTTGTACTCTTGTATCTTCTTTTCTGTTTTGAACATAGGGCAATCTGGCGACCGTGAAGAGTGGTGTTGTTGACAGTTGACGCACACCGGCAGAGGAACACAGGGGCTCCCCTCATGTAGTGGGCGTCCACAATCACCGCATACTGGGACTGCTGTACAGCGAGAGGACATATGACCAAACCTCATACATCGAAAACACCGCATGGGAGGTGGAATGTAGGGCTTCACTTCACATCGATATATCATGATCTTGACCTTCTCTGGGAGTGTGTCCCCCTCGAAGGCCAAGATAAAGGCCCCAGTATCGACGCGGTTATCTTTAGGTCCCCTCTGAACGCGGCGAACAAAATGTACACCACGCCGCTCGAGATAGGCCCTAAGCTCCTCATCAGTTTGAAGGAGGAGGTCCCGGTGGAATATCACACCCTGTACCATATTCAAGGATTTGTGCGGGACAATTGTGACTGGAATGTCGCCAAGGGTGTTGCAGGCGAGCAAAGCTTCAGACTGGGCTTCCGAGACTGTTTTAATGAGTAATGAACCAGATCTAAGCTTACCCATAGATTCCACTTCACCAAACTTGTCCTCTATGGTCTCGACAAAGAACAGAGGTTTGGTGGAAGTGAAAGTTCCTCCATCAGTCCTTGAGCAAACGAGATAGCGAGGAAAGGGTTTTGCTCCTAACCGGCGAGCCTGGCCTTCCTCCCAAGGGGTAGCAAGGGAGGGAAACATCCTCTTATCCGCAGTAACAGCATTAAACGATCTCTTCCTGTCTTGAGAGACGGCCGATGCACGACCATTTTGGAGTCTAACTCTTTTCATAGTGCTAGACGTCCGCCCTGGTGTCACCCACTCCGAAACCGGGGCTCTCTCCATGAGCGCCACCCAGCCTCAGCAAAGGCCACCTGGCACGATGGCCATTGCCGGGAGTTCTGATACCCCCGAGGACAGGCATCAACTCCTTGGCTTGCATGGAGAGGTCACAGCTCAGACACCAGTAGTGTGATCCCTGTGGTGTCAGGGGGCTCAGCCAAAGGGTACATAACAGCCCCCCCACACGGACTGGCTACACGTGCTGGGGACCTAGCGGGCGATGGGGGCTACAGCGAGGAAAGGAAGTGGAAAGGAAAGGATAGGATAGGACCCGCGCTGTAGGGGCTAGGTCGGGAGTTCTTCCCCAATTGGCTCACACATTATCGGACAATTTTGGTATGGAAGGTCAAACCCCGAGGGGGACCAAACTGGGCCAAAAACCGGTGTACACAGCAGACAAAACCAAAGTGCAGGACAATCGGTACCATGGGATAGCCAAGCCGTCATCCAGAGCACCACCGAGAGACGGGGTTGGAGAAGGTGGGAAGGAGGAATTGGGATGGGAAGGAGGGGGAACTAGGAGGGGTAATGCAGCCTGGGGAAAGCAGGAAAAAAGGCTGCAATGGCTCGGGGACCCGTGCGCGCCACACACGTACCCACAAAAGAGCTGTGGGCCCCCTGGGGGGACGTCGTGAGTTAGCGTGTGGATTTCGAGTCTCGTTACGAGAGACAAATGGACAATGAATGTTTTTTTTAGAAAATATTCCGCTGAACTGTCAATATAAGTAAGTACCGTGTTCATCATCAAGATTACAGAGAAAAGCTTTGAAAGTTGTTATAAACATAAAAAATAAACAAGATATAGGCCACATTTGAAAAAGAAAACAAAGGAGTATAACAACGTTGCCGCTTTGTCGCCACGTTACAAAAGTAACAATATTTTCCTCGAATTGTGTGTTGGGTTTTCATCGTAATATTTACAAACGTCGACCTCCTGTAACTAACCGCTACACAGTCGACAAGATAGATATGACCATTCGGGCAATGAGAAGGAAACCACTATGAAGGGTGAAGCGAAATTCAAGCACTCGGGCTTCACAGCGTGATACGTTTGAAAGCTTCTAAACCGCGCGCGCTCGCGTCCATGAAAGAACTCCGATCTCCGACGGCGAGCAACCACGCGACCCACAGCGAGGCTGTGTGTGTGTGTGTGTGTGTGTGTGTGTGTGTGTGTGTGTGTGTGTGTGTGTGTGATTTCCATACGTCAGCGTGTTTCACAATTACTCAATTACATCCACAAACGTTTAGGGAATGTAGACAACATGTTGAGGAACAGAATGAGCATAGAAACTCATGATCGGAAACGCCATTCAGCGACGCTACAGGAGTCCAAGTTTCAGGCAGCGGCGCCTGCCGCTAGACATCCCCCCCAGAAAGTAACGTCGTTGAATGACGTTTTCGGGCTTGGGTTCCTACGCTCATTATATTGACCAAGATGCCTTCTGTATTCCGTGTAAGTTTTTTGGTGTAATTTTGTAATTCTGAAACAATGACGTATGGAACACACATCACCCTCGGGCTTCGACGTCCATATGCTCAAAAAAATTTTTTTTAAAGATTTCTTATTGCTGATATGTGAGGAATCGCACTCTGTATGAACACAAGCTCTGTGAAGTTATCTGGTCTTTTCACATAAGAGCACTGGGCAGGAAATTCTGGGGAGTTAGTTAGTTAACAGAAAATCGAGCAGAATTCATAAGGGGGAGGGGGGGGGAAGCTACCTTTCCTGGAAGGAGACTGCAGCTACTGCACAGGATGATTAGGATCTATTTCGCATAATAGATTGTGGCTACATCCGTTTCTTGCTTTGGGATGTCTGGGAAATGAACACCTCCGGACATATCTGCAACTGTATCTCCCGTGTTTCGTATGGCGTACTGTTGACTATCGGTACAACTTTGTTGAACTGCCTTTAGTTGCTTCTTGTGCTTTGGTGGAGTAGATAATAAAGGGAAAATTACCCTTCGATTTTCAGTTTGCTGACCTACGAAGTAGGGAAACCTAACTTGAGTCGGACCACCTGTGTTCCCTCCCGGCGAATCTCGCCCTCTTCCACCGCTCTACACCCCAAGAATAAAATTTACCACTCAGTATTGCTCTACTGCGCTTACACGTGGTACTCACATTTCATATTTGCTTTTCACCTATTTCACATGAAGTTAAAAATTGATTTTTATCGTCAATCGATATTTTTTATAATCTGCGCAAAACTATTAGTAATAAAGAAAAAAGAATGTGTAGCAAGTTTCTTCTAGGACACTCAATGTAGTTTACTACTGGCAAACATTTTCGTAAAAAGTGAATCGGATTTCCTCCGCAATCCAAGCTATTCAGGACTTTTTTTTTTTTTGGTTCATTACGAAATTCTTCGCCAGCACCGTACAATAAACTTCGACCACAGAATTCCTCGCACTCTTCCCCCCCCCCCCCCCTTTATTTTTCTTCTTTGACTGGTCTACAAGCGGAGATGAGGTTGTAGTACCGTTAAAGTCCAACATTCCACAGTGACGGTATCAATTCTTTAGGAGGCTATGTCAAGAAATAAATACGTATATAGGAAGAACAAAGCCGTAGAATACTAATGACGGTGGATTTATTTAAATGTATTGGGAGGTATTGCTTTTAAAGAGACCCTAGTTCTTCCGATGCGTACGTCAAAATTTAAAGTTTCTTTCTCCATTGATTTACAAGTTGGGGCAGCGAACTGGGATGAAACGCCGCGGTAGAATGGCCGAGCGCTCTAAGGCGCGTTGTTGGGGAGCGCGCGGTTGCTCCCGGACGGAGATTCGAGTCCTCCGTGAAGCATGGGTATGTTTGTCATCATTAGGTTACTTTAAGTAGTTTGTAAGCCCAGGGACTAAGAACCACAGTAGTTATGTCCCATAGCTTTACAAATATTTGAACATTTTGGGATGAAATCGTTTGAAAGACTGTATTTTTTATACTAATTTTCTTAATTATCTTCTTCACACAGGTAGCAGCTAAGTGTGATACCCATCCTGATGTGTACACTGCAGATGGTGAGCGAATTGTGCTGGTCGTCATTCAGTGTCATTTGATGCACAGTATAACTCCATGCGCTATTAAATGTCCAAATGTTTGTCTATGGGACGTCTCCAGTCATCTTACAAACTACTTAAACTAACCTAAATAAATAAACACACACACACACACACACACACACACACAGTCTACTGCAGTACATACACACAGAAACCGTACATCCTTCATCCTTAGAAAGGTCACCTAAGGTATTGTAGCCAGTGTTACTTCTGCCGCGCGCAGGTCTGTCGTGCAGTCCAGAAAGCCGGGAATCGCCCCTCCGCCTAAGTACGCGGCGCACTAAGCTCGTTAGGGCGCATTATTCTTAATTAGTCCAACTGCAGCGCCGACGTATCAAGTCCAAATTAGCAGTCCAATCACACAACACGCGCCGTAATGAAGGTTTATTACACACTATTGAGAGACTCCCGAGTCCGGTTAACTAGGAGGAGGTCATCGCAGTTGTCCGCGAGAGCGTGATCAAAAGTTTTGCCTCCAAACTTTTCCACGTGTATACCCTGAAAGCTTTGTAAATAAATCGAGCTATATAAACAGTCTACATCTTTGCTCCTCAAGTTTACATACTTTTTTCTCAATAGTATCTTCCTGGCGCAGAACAAGAGAGACCAGTCTGTTGACATTGATAATGGAGGAAGTTAGACTTCGTTGATGGGATCACATCACCACTTTTGCCTACACCCCCTTGCCAGAATCAAGATAAATCTTACAATGAGTTCTTTACCTATCGGGAACGGGGTCTGCCACTGCGAGCTCTGTTACACATGTTGCAGTTAGCTCCACTGTTTCCTTACTACCAGCAGAAACAACCAAACGTCGCACAGTACTAATCTCGATACTATAGTCACAGTACATTTTTCTACCGGAGGCTGTAGTGTGTGTGTGTGAGAGAGAGAGAGAGAGAGAGAGAGAGAGAGAGAGAGAGAGAGAGAGAGAGAACGAACGTAAGGGACCAAACTGTTGAGATCATCGTCCCTAGGTACACAAACTATTTAACTTACGCTAAGGACATTACACACCTATTCCGAGGAAGAATTCAAACTTCCGGCGGGAGCGGCCGTACAGTGCAAGGCACGGCGCCTTATACCACGGGGCCACTCCCGGCACGTTTTCTGCAGTCAGGAACTTGATTGAAGGACGCTTTTTCCAATATACCCCGCACGAGGTAACGCAGTAATAACACAATGGACTCACATTCGACGGGACGGCTGTTAAAAATCGCCTCCGCGTATTCAGGATTAGGTTTTTCGTGATTTTCCTACATCGCTCCAGCCAGTTGTTCATTTCAAAGGGCACGTCCGATTTTCTTCCTCATGCCTGACAATGTATCCGAACGTTTGGTCCGCCTCTAATGACCGTGACGCCGACGGGACGTTAAGCCGCCACGTTCCTTTCTCTTTCTCTCTCATACATCGACGTCTGTAGTGGAAGAGGCTTATATCTTGCTCCGCGGAAGCGGGAAACTCGCCCGAGTAATACGCTTGGCATGGAATACATCAAAGGGTGTTGAGAACGGAATAAAAAAAATTGCTATGTGCAACGCCTTCGTAGAAAAACACTGCCGCCAAATGTAAAAGGAGCTTACAGGATTAGCTTTCAGATGATTCCGAAAGGGAGACCAAGTGACTCTCTACTAATTTCGAATATTTTGCATCCGTTCTCTTATTCGGACTGGTGTAATCCAAACGAACTTACAGCAAAGACAAATGAGGACATTTTCGCCGTTTCTTCCCTCGGTTCTTTGTAGAACACCATATTGAATTAAATGCACAATTTTGTGAATGTTCTATACGTTTATCGTTATTTAGTTGACTGGTTTTAATTTCTGAATATGTAAATGAAAACCGAAAGACGGTTAACTAGACAAAAACAAACTTACAGAACATACACAAATTTGTGCAATTAATTCAGAAAGATATCAGTATGACCGCAATGGATTCTTGTGGCATTAAAGCAGTTACTGTATTGTCATCTTGGAGAATCGGGTGTGCCGGCCGCGGTGGCCGAGGAGACTAAGGCGCTCCAGTCACGGTCTGCACGGCCACTACGGTCGGGGGGCTCGAATCCCCTCTCGGGCATGAATATTTGTGCCGTCCTTAGTATTAGCTAGTTTATAAGTAGTTTGTAAGCTTAGGGACTGATGACCCCGTAGTTAAGTCCCATAGACTATACAAACATTTGAACATTTTTCTCTTCGATGTTAACCTTTATTGGTACTCTTTTTAATCAGTTTTGTATTTAGTCAAATGTTCCCAAAAACGGTTTTAAATGCCTCACCCTGTTTACTGCGTGCTCATGAGTATCTCCACATTATCACAGGACAACTATACGAAAACTACAGTCATCAAAACAATTATGTGATCAGTTCAGAGAACTTGGTTCTGAGTATAGTCATCGGCAGGTTTAACGCCTTCTGTAAGTTCTATGGAGTGGGGACGAAAACATTACAACAGAGAAAGTAGTAGTAACAGAAGGTTGCTGCAGAAGGGATTGGTGTTGACTTGTGTTTACTCTAACAAACGAATTACATAAACAGTTTCGTTCCGATAGTGAAGGTAGCACGTACTGCAATGAAACAACAACGTGATTTACCCGAAGCTAAGGCATGGAGTGCCATAGGAAGGTTAGATGCGGGACAGATGCAAGGGAGGTGGCTGCAGCTATTTAAGTATCCGAAAGTGTAATTTCCAGGACATGGACACAGTTTCATCCAATAGGAATCGTTAAAAGAAGGCAAGGCAAAGTTCGCCCACGGGTAACACCACCAAGAGATGACCGTTATCTTCGTTAAACAGCCCTTCGAGAGAGGAGGCTGAATGCAACTCAGCTGCAACGAAACCACAGGCAGCAACAGGACGCACAATATCAACACACAGTCCTTTGGGAGCGTGACCTCTACGAACGGAGGCCTATGGTGTGTGTCCCATTAAAACCCCGTCACCGTTTAGCCCGCAGAAACTGAGCGGAGGAACATCAAGATTGGAGTCTTAACGAATGGCGCCAGGTTCTGTTCACAGATGAGTCAAGATTGTGTGTTCAGCTCGATAATCGTTCCCTCAATTGTAGAGAAGGTGGAGCTCGGAACAATTCTGCTTATGTGCAGGAAACTACCGTATCATAGTGCTGGACGAATGGTGTGGGCAGAAATCAGTATTGGCGGACATGCGGACCCCTATGTCGTTCAATATTGCGCTCTGACTGCTCAGAGGTATACAGATTAGATCCTTCGACCTTTTGTTGTGCCCTACGTCGGTGCCATAGTAGACGAGTTCCTTCTGGTTCCTTCTGCACTGGTGGACAACATGCTTGAAGCTGAGGGAATTGAACGAATGGAGTGGTCAGCCAGTTCACCGAAGTTAAACCCGATTGGGCATGTCTGGGATTTACTTTGCAGACGCATTGAAGCCACAACGTTTGCAGAGCTGGATATTACACTTAACGAAGAATGGCCAACTATCCCTCAAGAGCTGATTGATAACCTCATACTGACCATGCCACAACGGTGTGCAACTGAACTGGTCGTCCGAGGTGATCACACACTACATTAGAGAGTAACGAGAATGACTATTATGATACCGCGCAGGAGTAGCCTAGTGATCTGGAGCACCACGTTGTGGATCGCGCGACCTCCCGCGTCGGAGGTTCTCATCCTCCCTCGGGCATGGATGTTTGTGTTGTCTTTAGTACCGGGTGATCAAAAAGTCAGTATAAATTTTAAAACTTAATAAATCATGGAATAATGTAAATAGAGAGATAAAAATTGTCAAACATGTTTGGAATGACATGGAGAACAAGGAAAAAGAAAAAAAATTCAAAAATGTCTGACAGATGGCGCTGCACACCGAAACGTCAGTGACTGCTACCGTGAACGGTGAGGTTCGCCGCGGTGGAGTAGCCGAGCGGTCTAAGGCGTCTCGCTGCGGAGCGCGCGGTTGCTCGCCATGGAGGTTCGAGTCCTCCCGGGGCCGTGTGTGTGTGTGTGTGTGTGTGTGTGTGTGTGTGTGTGTGTGTGTGTGTGTGTGTGTGTGTGTCCGTACGTAGTTTACCTAGGTTTAAGTAGTTTGTAGGCTACGGACTGATGACCACGCAGTTTGGTCCGATAGATTCACAAACATTTTTGGTGAGAGGTTCGCTGATGTGTTACAGAATCGCATCATCCCCAGCCTGGCTGATAAACACCTGCTGGAACGTACGATTTTTATGCAGGAGGGCGCTCCACCCCATATTGCTAGACGCGTGAAAGATCTCTTGCGCGCGTCGTTTGGTGGTGATCGTGTGCTCAGCCGCCACTTTCGTCATGCTTGGCCTCCCAGGTTCCCAGAACTCAGTCCGTGCGATTATTGGCTTTGGGGTTACCTGAAGTCGCAAGTGTATCGTGATCGACTCATCTCTAGGGATGCTGAAAGACAACATCTGACGCCAATGCCTCACCATAACTCCGGACATGCTTTACAGTGCTGTTCACAACATTATTCGTCGACTACAGTTATTTTTGAGGAATGATGGTGAACATATTGAGCATTTCCTGTAAAGATCATCATCTTTGCTTTCTCTTAACTTATGCTAATTATTGCTTTTCTGATCAGATGAAGCGCCATCTGTCAGAAATATTTCCAACTTTTTTCTTTTTTCTTTTAGGTCTAATAAAACCCGATGTCATTCCAAACATGTGTGCCAATTTTTACCTCTGTACCTACATTATTCTCGTGATTTGTTAAGTTTTCGAATTTATACTGACTTTTTGATCACCCAGTATAACATAGTTCATAAGTAGTTTGTAAGTTTAGGGTCTGATGACCCCGCAGTTAAGTCCCATAAGCTTTACAAACATTTGAACTATTATGTTAGCCTCAAGGTGCCTCGCTCTAAGTAAACGCCATGTTGTTGAGACAGCTAAATATCGTACTTTATCACACAAAAATTACAATTGTAACCAATATCTTAATAATATACCTTACCATATGGATTTGGGTACGGTATATTACCTGATGTTTTAATCGTTTTGAGCAATGTATAGAAAACAAAATGAACTGGGACGTCTGCAATACAATCAATAATGGCAAATGTACAGTGCAGAACAGGTGTTTCTGACGTATCGTCCGCTGCGTGTTGTCGCGCCGAGTGAGTTCACACCTGGAGATAGGCTACACAGGGAACAGATTTTCAAAGCGCGTTGTTGCCCCACCAGTTGAAAGCGAAGCCTCGCCGCTCTCGTGTGACTCCCCGCTATCATGTTGCTGACTGGCCCTCGGTGGGCTGTGCTACAACGACTAGCCAGTCGGATACACGATCGCGGCCTACTCTGCAGTGTGTAACAGAAGCGGCACTAATTCTTTCTGCGCTGCAAACAGTGCTTCTGTTAACCACCGGTAATTTTAATTAAACATTCGAAGAGAGGCTCTATTCACTGGCGTCAGTTTTCTCTATAGCTTGCAAATTTTGACGCAAATGCTTCTGAAAGCGCTAAGGTACTCATACAAAGGCCAGTACATGGAATAGCCGTGCGGTTTGGGGCGTCACGTCGCAAACTGCGCGGCTGCTCCCGCCCTTTGTTGGAGTTCTCCCTCGAGCATGGGCATGTGTTTTCCTCAGCCTCAGTAGTTTGTAAATCTAGGGCCTGTTGACGTTAGCAGTTGGTTCCTCAGGTTACGAACATTTGTACATTTACATATGAAATAATAAGCCAATAATGTCAAAGATATTGAATAGAAAGAGCGGCTTCATCATCGTTATAACCACCACCGACTGATTATGCCTTTTAGCATTCAGTCTGGGGCATAGCCGTCCCGATAATATTTCTCCATGATGCCCAATGCAATGCGAACATTGATGCCCCATCTGATGTTTAAACCTGCTACTTAAAATCATTATTGACTGAATCCAAGTACTTTGTCCTTTTGTCTACCTCGACTCCTCTTACCCTCTACTTCCGAACCCATGAGCCTCTTCGGTTACCTTGCTTCTTCCATGCGTGTAACATGTCCCCACTATCGCAGCATATTCGCTCTAACTGCTTCATCTGTTGTGTTCATTCCCAGTTTTTTAATATATATACTCGTTATGTACATCCTCCTGCCATTTTTCCCATCTATTAGTGTCTGCAGTCATCCTTTCTACTTTCATATCTGTAACCTCAACCTTAATAATGTAACCTATATCCAGCCAGCTTTCACTCCGATACAACATAGTTTGTCGGAAGATACAGCAGTGCACTGCTAACTTAATTTTGGTACTGACATTCTTGCAGAAGTGAGTAGATTGTAGCTAAGCACTCACTGCATTAGCTTTGCTACATCTTTATTCCTGTTATTTCACTACGTTGCCATCCTGTGTGAAAATACATAGCAAGTACTTCAAACTGTCCACCTGTTCTAACCTGGTTCCTCCTATTTGGCAGTAAATCTGTTTAAATCTTTCCCCACATGCATTACTTTCTGATTGGAGATACTGATTATAACAGAAACGTTACACCTCTGGTCTAGTTCTGAAATATTAGCCCGCAAGCTTTCAATCGAATCAGAAATCACAAATAAGTTGTCCGCATATACGAGACTGACTATAATGCTTTCACCTATTTTAATCTCAAAGAAGAGGCATTGAATTAAAATTCCTGCCTCGACTTGGATTCGAAGGCGTAACGTCCCACTAGGTAGACATTTTAATCACTCAGCTATTGCACCCTCATGAATGCAGCACCTGAACGGATTTTCTTAAAGCACGTTTATCTCCATAACACAAACTTAAAATTCAGCCTCGATGCTCCAGGCCGCAACAGACATATTTCAATTCCACCGCTTCTATTTAATATCTTTGATGTGAGACAACATATGTTTCAGGAAATTGAATATTGTTTGATATTTATATCATCAGTGCCTGAGAAAAAAGGTGGGGCTGTTCCCATAAACTTTCAATGCTGAGGTGCTATTCCGATATTAAGAGAGCCTAAGCAACATAGATACATATTACATAGGGGAACATCGAGGCATAATTTAAGCTCATGTTGTGCTCTAAGACAATCCGTGCAGGTGCGGTATCCAAGACGCTGCGATAGCTGAGTGGTTAAAGCATCTGCCTGTTAAGCAGGAGGTCCTGGCTTTGAATCCTGGCCGCAGCAGAAATTTTAACGTAACGCCTCCCCTATTCAATTTGAAATTTTTTTCTGAAATTTTGTAAATATACTTGACAGTATATAAAAAGTTGCGATGTATTTGCAGCATCGTTTTAAAAATATGTAAGACTTCCTGTGAAATCCTAATGGATTACTTTGCATTACTGGTGTATCCAAATGGAGAAGTTCAAATGTTTGTTAAGCTTATGGGACTTAACTACGGGGTCATCATCCCTAAACCTACAAACTACTTACGAACTAGCTTATACTGAAGACGGCACAAACATCCATGCCCGAGGGGGGATTCGAACCCCCGACCGCAGCGGCCGTGCAGACAGTGACTGGCACGCCGCAGACCGCTCGCCATCTCGGCCGGCTCAAATGGAGAAGAAAATAGCTTTACTGCTATACGTCTTGTCGTGCTGAGTTTTCTGAAAGCCTAAATGTAGATAATTTGTTCAGGTACTCTAATGTGAAACTCATTGTTTTAAAAGAATGAGTTGTTTTCTTTGCCGCAGAGACTATCGTACTATTACGTGGAACCATAAAAGCATAGGGTAGCGTAAGGAAGTTACTGTGACTTTAGAATAATAATAATAATAATAATAATAATAATAATAATAATAATAATAATAATAATAATACGGAGAATTACTGCAGTAGGTTATTCTGTTGCGACTCGTGGAGCAACAACAAATGAGATGTTGGCAGCTGGCCGTGGTTTCGCAAGCAGTCTGCAGCGCCCTCACATGAAGACTAAAGCGCACATACCGGACAGTTCTTTGAAACACCACCGACAACGACGGTGTCTGACGTCGCGCAGACAAGGCCGTGTCGCGTAGTTGAGTAGCTGGCCGCTAGGGCACAGCCCACTAGATCCTAGCCACTAGCCAATCAGACACGCGATGCGGCCTACTCTGTGTGACGTCAGAGCGCAGCGGTCTTCTCTTTTGCTGGTGTTGCTTAAGCCTTCGGCACACGGAGCGTGTATCTGAACATGTGTGGTCAACGTGCCGAGTTTTTTACGTCACAACGTGCGATCCGCACGTTTTAGAGGCTTTCCCAACGTGTACGGCAATATGAAGCGCGTCAAAGATTCTCACCGCGCGTCTGAACGTTCACCAATGAGGTGGGAGACCTCCACCTACGTCCTACCGGGCTCTAGGAGAGGGAGCATATCTTTACGCTCGGGAGATGACGACGCCGTAATGGCTGGTAGGAGAAGCTCTTAGTTCAAAATGTTCAAGTGTTTGTAAATCTAAGGGACTTAACTACGTTGGTCATTAATCCCTAGGATTACGAACTACTTACACTAACTTAACTTATGCTAAGGAGAACACAAACACCCGTGCCCGAGGGAGACCTCCAACCCCCGACGGCGAACGACCGCACGCACCGCAGCTGGGCGCCTTAGTGCGCACGGCTCTTCTGCCGCGGCAGCTCCTAGTTGCTGGGTTTTGTATATAGGTCTTATTAATGTGTCATTTCGATGAAAGTGAAAGTAACAAAGTCAGAATCTCTAAAGAAAACGCTCGTTATACGTAGTATTTGTGGTAACAAAATGAATGGACAAGTCTTACTTGCTATTAAGTAATTTTCGTATTATGAAAATTTGCCGTTTCAAGGCAAAGGTGCACCGAAGTTCGGTCAAATTGCGTTCTTTATATGAACTGTTGTTTACCGACATGTACTAACAACAAATATACGAGTAGTATATTCAACAGTTAATAAAACGCAACATGATGCTGTACCTCTAGACTGACTGGTTTACAGCAAGTAGTATAATCGTAGACAGCTTACTAAATATGCTACATGACGCGTGTTCGAGGCTCGAGGTACCCAAATATTTCTTTAACTTATTCGTGTTTTCTGAGAGGTTCAAAGACTTTATTATTAATTTGATTGAAGTGTACTGTATAATATTCGACGCTTTATGAATATCAGTTCACATCCTCTGAGGAGTGAGTTCGATTGCTTTTATGAACAACACAGTTTGTACCTGACTTGGAGTGAAATACGCACTTTATTGTTTGAACTGATGTATTTTACACGGTCTCGTACTGTAGACTGTAACTGAATGGTAACAGTGATCGAGGAAGAATGACATTTTTAGTTTTACTAAAAAGTGAGACTGATGGAAAAATATTTCCGAATTAGAAGTATTTAAACATTTCGACAATTTCATGACACTGAAATAAATCAGACGGCGAAGTTGAAAATTTTTGCTGGACCGGGATTCGAACCCGGATTTCCCGTTTCGGGCCAGCGGCAACCAGGCGCGCTTCCCTTCCAATCCAATTCCCCGACTTGTACACTACGATGGTACTGCCCCCTGCCCAACAGTTCCCCTGCTCAACCAGATACGTTGGTCCAGCTCTGCCATTCCGTCACGTCAGGGCATTTTCCACGCTTACCTGTGAAGTCATCTTGATTCGTAAATGGGGCACTAATAGATACTGCATTATGTTTCCGTACAGGCAGTGCCCGTGAGGTTGAGCACGTCAATCGACCGCTGCGCCATCGGCTCTTAGCGTGCTCACTTGGATGACAATTTCTGGTCCCATGAGCTTAATCACTTTTCACCGCAACAAATTTTTCGCAACGATGTATGACCTGTCGCTTGTAGGAATCTAAATTTTTGCTGTTCAGGGAAGGTTCCACGTATATCACAACCTCGCCGTCATAGAAATGCATGCCAAGAAATCTTTCCTTCACATACAGAGGAAGAAAAAGTCGGTTCGTAAAGTCTTAACAACCAAATCGGTTGAAATTTGAATATGCCGCTTTTGGATAACGTAGTGCGACATCTAGGGACGGGAAGCATACGTCGTCACTTTCCCTAGGAAATTCAAGGCTGTACCCGGAGCAGGCAAGGTAATGCACACCGTGTTTTTCGATGTCCGATAGTCATCGAATTCCTCCAGCACGGGAAAACCATTAACAGTGACGTGTACTGTGAGACACTCCGTAGCCTATGGCAAGTCCATCAGGAACAAACGGCGTGGCTGCTCAGGGGCGGAGTGAAAATCAAATGTTTGTGAATCTATCGGATCAAACTGCGTGGTCATCAGTCCGTAGCTTACAAACTACTTAAACTAAGGTAAACTAACCTAAGGACAAACACACACACCCATGCCCCAGGGTGGACTCGAACCTCCACGGCGAGCAACAGCGCGCTCCGCAGCGAGACGCTTTAGACCGCTCGGCTACTCCACCGCGGCGGCGGAGTGATACTGCTCAGTAACCACTCGCGTCCACACGTCCACAGAGGAAATAAATTGTGGCCAAGTATGAACAGCTGGAGCATCCGTTCCACAGGCAGGACATGTCGTCCTGTGACTTCCATCTGTTTTGTTCGCTAAAAAAAGATCTGAAAGGAAAGTGCTTCAACTGACGACGGACTGACACAGCAGAGGACTGGCTCTTGTCACAGCCACAGGAGTTCTGGGAACACTGAGTTCTTCGGCTCGTTCAACAGTGGAATAGTTGTGTTCAGTGCTTTGGTGATTACTTTTGAATAAAAAATTGAATTATACCCACAGTGTCGTTTCGTACATTTTCATTTGAACACCCATATAAACAGAGAGAGAGAGAGAGAGAGAGAGAGAGAGAGAGAGAGAGAGAGAGAGAGAGAAAGCAAAAAATTGATAGGGGGAAG
This sequence comes from Locusta migratoria, assembly GCA_026315105.1. Lineage (NCBI taxonomy): Eukaryota > Metazoa > Arthropoda > Insecta > Orthoptera > Acrididae > Locusta > Locusta migratoria. Next base: position 666,698,852 of record CM048755.1, on the reverse strand, counting down.
AAGCAGAATTCGAGGCTGTGGCCTACGCAGAATAGACTGCAATGTTGTCGTGAGACGGAGAAGTCCCCTTGGGCAGCATCCAGGAACGCTTTGCCTTGACAGCCGCTCGTAACTTTGTCGACTTGATGAAGGTACAGGGATACGTTTAACGTAACTTATGTGCGTGCCTTGAAGACGTCTAGGTAATAGAAACCAGTACGTTGACCTCGGAAAGCCAATGTTCACCCAAGACAAAGATACCATCAGCAGTACTCAAATAATACCTTAAGACCGCTGGTTTTTTCGTATATATCGATTTCTGAAGAAAAAGTAGTGAGAACTTATTTTCTCTTAAATGAATTTACTGACAGATAATTGGACAACTTAATCGGCTTTTTTATTTAAGACATTTTGTCATATGTCTGGGACGCATCGTACGTGTACAGTTTGCACCAACTTCAGTCTGCGTAACGTAACTACAGTGCCGGAAATAAGAATTAGTACGCCCCCTTACAGTTTTCTAATTCAATCAGTATTTTTCGCTGAAACAGTGAGTATGGAGTACTTAAAACGATTTCATTTACAGATCAATAGCTCAAGTTGTTGTGAGGTTCCAGGTGTGTGCTGAAACGACCGTATTAGGAAGTGGTGTAGCCTCTACAGGCAGCAATGCAGGCGCTGATTCTGGCATTCATATCGCGAATATTCTCTTTGAATATATTATTCAACGCCTGCCCAACGTGTTCACTTAGGTCTCCAAGAGTTATCGGTCGTCCAACATACCCCACACTTACTCAATTGGAGCCATGGTGCAGGTCTTGCAGAGCTCGCAGTTTCCCGCGCAGTGTGTGGGCGAGCATTTTCTTGTAGGAACAACACATCACCTTCCTGTCGCGAGAATGGCAAAATAACAGTTTGCACGTAGCGAGCGCTGGTCGGCGTTCTCTCACAAACGCCAAAGGAGGATGACAATTGTATGTTATCGCAGCCCAGACCGTACAGCCAGTGTGTCTTGCACTGTACGAGACAGCGCTCGCCAGCCCGACAGCTGGACCCTGCGCAGCGTGCAGGCGGAGTCTGCTTTCATCGCTGACGAACGCGGTCTGCCGTTCCATCCCCCAGGAGATCCTCTGATGGTAGCAGTCGGACTGCGCTCGTCGATGCTGTGGCGGGAATTGAACAGGGGGTAGATGTGTTGGTGCCCCTAGTCCCACTACTAGTAATCGGTTGACAACAGTTCACGTTGACGCTTCGTAACTGACTCCCGTGCTGTGGTGTGGTAGCTGCCACTGCTGCCCTTACAATACCATCTTGGCGGACGTCTGGTCCGTGCTGGGTGGACGTGCAAAACGTCGTCTACGCGTGTGATCACGTGACCACCGCAGCCACCATCGTTGCACAACTGACGCGGCACGCCCAATTTCCGTGGCTATTCTCCGAAAGGCCCATTCCCGCCATTCGGACCGCCACAATTTGACGCCTTTCGAACTCGCTCAGTTGGCTATAGGAAGCCCGAGTGTCTGTGGCATGGCACTTTTTTCTTTCTTTATTCTTTTAATCATACAATAACCCATTGCCAAAGTATTAAATAGGCCATGATTTCTACTTTTCATTACAGTGCTTACTTGTATACTATATTTGCTTAACACTACGACTTTTATTACTTTGCTTACTGTGTCACCGGGCTGGCGGTTTTACACTGTAGTTACTTGTCTTACAAGGAGGCCACATGGGTGACGGATTTCAGAATTTTGTCATCTATGGCAGTTGAAGCATAGAGCTTAAATAACAATCAGCCAAAGCCATTCGACACAACTCTCAAAAATTCTCGAGGAAATTGACGTTGAAGTCTTGAAGGAACACGTAAGTACCAATAACTAAAACAGTGGCACCATCTGTGGTGTAGCTCAGGTAGTAGCGTCCTGGGCTCTCAACCATAGAGTCGGTTGTTCGATTCCCGCAGAAAGTGATTTATATTTTTATTTTTTTCCTTGTGTTCTAATACCTACTCAGTTGTAATAGCTAACGGTAATTTTTATGAAAAAATCACTAATTTTTATTTATTCGTAATTTTACATATAAAATAATGGTCTCAATCCACAAACATACGTTACATTTTTTACAGTATCGGCTTCCCCATTATTTGACGACGGTAGTATTTGTTAAGATTGTGAAGAGCTACGACAGTTTCTGAAAAGTCTTCTCCATAGTTACTACTAATGGGTTTCCAAGCAGCTACTCTACACAACCATCGTTTTAGGCGACAAGGTGTTCATCTCGTCTATATACACATAAAAAATGACAACACATGGAATTAGATATCCCTAAATGTTTTAGGTAACAATGCGAAAACGACGAAAAAATAACTCTCACAAATTTATCAAAGACTACCATCGTCAACTAATGGTGAAGCCGATACTATAAAAAATCTATGTTTTTGATTGAAATTATTATAAAATATAGAAAATTACGAATAAGTAAATATGTGCATTTTTCAAAAAATTACCTTTAGATATTAAAATTGTGTTGGTATTCGAACAACGAAAAAAATATAAATCAGTTTCTACAGTAATCGAACCACCGACTATGGTTGTGAGCGCAGGACTACCACCTGAGCTCTACCAACAGATGGTGCCATTGTTTTAGTTATTGGTACTTACGTGTACCTGCAAGACTTCAACGTCGATTTTCTCGAGAATTGTTGAGAGTTGAGTCGAATGTCTTTGGCTGATTGTTATTTAAGCTCTACACTTCACGTACTGTGAATATGAAAAAACTCTAAAATCCGACGCCCATGTGGTCTTCTTGTTATTGTAAGAAATTAATGGCAGTTGTTTGCTTCACAGGTTGCATCAGACTCTGCCTATTAAACGGCCTGAAAGATGGCGCAGTGAGAGCTATACCACTACGCTATCTGTTGCCGGACGACGTTGAAGCCATCATCACTACATCTGCTATTCCCCTAGTGGCATCTGCCGACTTCGGATCCAACTCTAAGTCTTATTTCCAGTAGTACTATTTTTTTCTTGCGGCAGTGTACATTGGCGCGTCAAAGAGTGCTAACCTCAGAAAACTTGCCGCCGCCGCCGCCGCCCCATCGTAAATCCATAGATGAAGAAAACCGGTGCGAAGTGAATAAAGCATGGACGTCAGTTAAATGCGAGTCTAGGTTGTTCGTGACGAGAGTCATCGGCATCGGGATGACGATCTCATCACATGAGGAACTCATTCCACACACAACTCTCAGGTAAGGCTGGTATTTCACGAGAGCGTGTACAGGCTCTTACGGCACAACTGTGGTACAGAAACCTGTGTACACAGTGACTGCCTCCAATTCTCAAAAAAAAAAAAAAAAAAAAAAAAAGTTCAAATGTTTGTAAAGCTTATGGGACTTAACTACGGAGTCATCAGTACCTAAACTTACAAACAACTTATGAACTACCTACGAACTAGGACGGCACAAATATCCATGCCCCAGGGGGGATTCGAACCCCCGACCGTAGTGGCCTTGCAGACGGTGACTGGAGCGCCTCAGACCAGGCTTTGGGAAGTTTCTCAAATACGTACATAGTTAGGCAACGCACCGCAGTGTTGATCCATTCAATTCTGCATCTCTAATGGCATAAAGTCAGCCCAGTAGTATGCATAACATACAATATCTCGGCCGATATTGAGTACAGAATTGTAAAGTATTACTCTTCAGCACGCCTTCGCATTTCTGTCCTTGTGAATTTTGAAGTAGATAGCTTTCTTATTTTACTAGGCGTGATCAAACTTAACGATTTTTTTTAATTTCACAAGACTTATACGGATGATTTTCAGTTTTTTGATCTAGTTGCTACAAATGTTCCTAATGTATGTTTGGATTTTCACCTTTTTTTAATATTAATGTGTGTCATCAGGTGGAATTAATTTTCTCAGTTGGCGGAGATCATATTAGTTTGGCTCGCTTTACAGAGGAGCAAATCGCTACACAATTACTCTGAAGAAAAAAAAACTACAACAGCCAGTTGCGAGTAGTTAAGGTACTGGCTCGACGTCAATTGTTGTGAAATCAAAGATATTCAGAAAGTGAACGATGGGATAATAATAATTTACGCTCCCAAGACTTTCAAGGTGAGAAAGCAGTAACTGCCTTCATAGTAAGAACAACATTACTACTAGACGATGCTGATAATGGAGTAGAGAAGAGACTGTCTAGGACTGTTCTAATGCCTCTGCAATCTTTGAGAGATACGTGAAAGGTGGAGTTTTTTATTATTTGAGTAGAAATAAAATTCTTAAAAAAAGACTTAATTTCAAAACATTACATCATTTACGTTTCCGCAAATGAAATTAGAAAATTAACTAGATTGGCGATTGCGTCCAACTACGGGGCATGCTCTGTGTTATATGAGGTAACAAGTAATGTGAAAATCATTTTGTAAACGTAAAATTACGAGGTCTGACTTATAGAAGTGTGAGATAAAGCTTATATTTATGTAACGCCTATACGGAGTCGGTACGAAGTAGGATGGCTGAAGCACGATCACGCAATACATTCAGCACATGAATGAAACATTACTTGTACACTGGCAGTCGCATTAATGTAGCCACTTCCCAAAAGCCTGATAACCACCTGTTGCAGCTCTGACCAACGTAATGTTTAAACATCTGAGCGCGTTCCAGGAAAGCAGATGGTAGTGCGGGTATCAGCAGCGTCGTATCTCTTTGGACAGGTGAGAGCCTAACACGGTGGCGGCGTATTTACAAGGCGCTTACAGAGGGATATCGCAGGCAGCCTTTGGCCGCTGAGGCGGGAGGCGACGGGGTCCCCTCATACTCGCCACTAACGCTAAATTTGTACACACGAATAAGCTGCTCTCAACAGCTGCACAGCAAAGCGGATTGGAAAACGTAGGCGTTCCTTTATTCTTACGAGGAGAACACGGCAGACACATAATCCGCTTTCCAAGAAACTTTGCTCAGTGGAGTTCTGAGTAAGCGAACACGTGTGCCGGTTTATCCGTACCTAGACCCAGGACTGTCACGGCCAACGTTTTGGACGTACGAGGTGTGTTAAAAAGGCGACCATGCATGAAAAAATTATCTATTCATCAATAGTCATGTTGTCCCCTTCAAGTAATCCCCCTTAGATACACTTCTGGCAACTCTCTTTCCTATCCTCCAAGCACTTCTAGTAAGCACTTCTTGGTACAGCCTCGAGTACTTCCTCGGCCGCTGCAAATCTTCGTCCTTCCATAGGTCTCTTCAGTTTTCGGAACAGGAAAAGTTCGCAGGGGGGAGTGTGTGAATATGGTGGCTGAGGCATGATTTTCGTGTTTTTGGCCAAAAAATCTCTCACAAGCAACGATGAATGAGAAGGCGCATTGTTGTGATGCAAATGGCTCGAATTGTTTTGCCACGATTCTGGACTTTTTCGCATTGTTTCTCGCAAACGGCGCATAATGTCAAGGTAATAATCCTTATTGAGCGTAAGACCTTGAGGCAAAAATTCGTGATGCAATATGCCACGGTAAATGAAAAATGTGAGAAAATCTTTGACATTTGATCGAACTTCGCGCCCTTTCTCCGCTCGTGACTCTCCTAGGTGCTTCCATTGGGACGATTGGGCTTTGGTTTCGACGTCATAACCGTAAAACCATGTTTCGTCAGCAGTTGTGACCCTTTTCTACATCTACATACATACTCCGCAATCCACGTTTTCTGTAATAATCTTTTACGGACATTAAAGCAAAGCACGGGGACAGAGTAATAGTGTTATCACAGAACGCAAAACAGTAAAGCCGCGCGCTAGCTGTTATTCCACCGCGTGGAATGAACTTGTCAAGCACCTAGAGTACGTCAAAATCTCTAGATTGTCGTTCCCTCGGAAACTGTAATCTACCGATTAGCCGGTGCACGTGTTCACTTTTGTCTATCCAACTTCCACTAAGCAAAGTTTCTGTAAGATCGGATTATGAAGTTTTGAGTGTTCTGCTCGTTATAATGGTCGCTAGTTTTCATAGAATTAACAGCCGAGCTAGTAACCACTTAGTTCGAGCAAATCGAAATTTCTGGATAAAATTTCGCTGCTGGTGTAGTTTTCTTATTATATGAACGAAAATGAGAAAAACCTCAGACTCCAGTACAATCACAGCATTATTGAATTACTACAAGTGATATATTCGGAACCTGACTATACTTCAAAAGTATTTTTTTTAACATTAAAATTGTACCGGCCGAGATTCGAACCCGGATTTCCCGCGCTTCACTAGCGGTCGCGTTAACAATCACGCTATCTGTGTACACCTCCTATAACGACCTTATCTTCCATATGCCGCACATTGCCTGCTGCCGAAGAGTGTTCGCATATTCCATCATGTAATTCCTGAACAGGGAGAGATGTTTATTACAAATATCCCATGCCATTCTTTCGCTTAAATACGATGTCCGTCAGACATGAATGCACGCATTCACTCGTTTTATCATTAAATCGGTATATGAAAATTTGCTTCGGTCCGATAGGATTGCAAGGATAGTGTAATAGTTAACGTGAGCGTTTGCGAACAGCGAGAAACTTGGGTTCGAGTGTCGGTCCGGCACAAGTTTTCTTACGTCACAAATTATGCAGCTGAAGTATAGCCAGATTCTTAATTACCTATGCATTTCTTGTGTTTGTGGAGAGATGTAGTTTCGGCGGTATTAGTATCATATGGTATTACGGAGTGTTGTTCTAACCTACGCACAGAAGCCGAAAGTGAGAGGAAAACAATTTCTTCCTGTAAGACTCATCAGGAGTCAAAACCGACCTGAGCTCGTACGACGAAGCTTTTCGAAATGGAGAGGGTTTACTAATTTGCAGTATTGAAGTAATTCTTCCTTAACGTAATCCAATGGTACCAACAGAGAACGTCTAGGGAATGTCTTATAAAAATTCAATCCAACCAACATTAACAGTTACCTGCACAGATTCGGTATGCGCGATACTCCGTGAATCTCAGACGACCGAGAACCTTTAGGCCGGGAGGGAGTAGCCGAGCCGTCTGGTACGCCACGTTGTGGATCGAATGTTCGAATGTTTGTAGAGTCTATGGGACTTAAATACGGGTCATCAGTCCCTAAACTTACAAACTACTTATGAAATAGCTAATACTAAGAACGGCACAAATATCCATGCCCGAGGGGGGATTCGAACCCCCGACCGTAGTGGCCGTGCAGACCGTGACTGGAGCGCCTCCGTCCCCTCGGCCACCGCGGCGGCGGTTGTGGATCACGAGGCCTCCCGCGTCGTAAGTTAGAATCCTTCCTCGGCCATGGATATGTTAGTTTACCTTACTTTATGTAGTGTGTAAGCTACGAACTAATAGCCACGCAGTTAAGTCTGATACATTTACATGCATCTGAACTTTTTTTTTTCTTTTTGAGAACATTTAATTAGTGCTAACCAAATTTTTCCATGGCTATATTGGGAAACCCGTGCAGATGCAAATATTCGGCGTCCATTATACGTCTTATACCACAGCGACGATTGTTTTCCAAGATTTTACCGTCAGTATCATCCCGAATACTGTAGGACATTTGTATGTCGTTTATATGAACTGTCATAATAAATTTGTTCCTAGAATAAAGTGGGAATGAAGAAAGATTAGCATCACCAGCAAGATTCAGTCGAAACATTTCGCGCTTTTTCTTTAGGCTGTGGAATCCTTGAATACTACTAAACATACAAAGTATAAAAACCTATCTCAAATTTCAAACTCAATTTTATTGGTAATTGTTAAGTATTGCTTTTTCCTATTTTCTGACATTAAAGTCCTAACAGTGCCCTACACGACGTACCCGCTCGATTAGCCGTGTGGCCCAACACACCGCTTTCGGAGATGGGGAGACGTACCGGCCCCGGTTCGAATCCGCCCGGCGGATAAACGAAGGAGGTCGGAATGCCGGCCGGCCTGAACGTGATTTTTAGGCGGTTTTCCACATCCCCTAGGTGAATACTGGGCTGGCCCCCAATTCCCGCCTCAGTTACACGATTCGCAAACATTGACACTTTCCCACATATAACACTATACACAGACATTTGGGGTACACATTTCCTCCCACGGGGCATGGGGTGGCGACAGGAAGGGCATCCGGCCACCCCGTAAATATTAACACGCCAAATCCGAATTAACATAGCCGACCCTGCTTGTGCGGGTACATGTCTTAAGAGAAGTTCGCTACACAGCCTGTCAGAGAAGGGTAAAATGGTATGGTCTCCTTGAGGATGGCCGCCGTCGTCATGTTTATCGTCAATACAATCACTTGAAACTGCTTTAAAAGAAGTTCAAATGTTTGTACAACTTATGGAACTTAACTGCGAGGTCATCAGTCCCTAAACTTACAAACTACTTATGGACTACCTTATACTAAAGACGACACAAACATCCATGCTCGAGGGGGGGATTCGAACCCGCGGCCGTGCAGACTGTGACTGGCGCGCCGCAGACCGCTCGGTCACTGCGGCCGGCTGAAACTGCTTTACGTCCTGCCCTCTTTGCCTCCTTTCATGAATGACGCAGCGGTTAATATGCATTAATCCGAAGTGAATTTTAGCTGTAACAGTTTCTTCATCCGATCGGCAGTTCGTGATGTTTGGCTAAGAATCAGTGATCTGGCATCCTAGTTTTTCGTTCGGAGAGGTCCTCTAGGAACGTAATGTCTCCTTACATGTTCACGTAAGGGTGCGAGTGACTTTCAGCCGTGCCTCTGCTTAAAAAATGTCGTCTCTCTTACAACAGTGGCTCTCATTGGCGGTACATTGTTGTTAATAAAATAGCCAGCATAGTTGATGTTACTTCAGCTGAACCAAAATTACATACATTTTTTGCATTACAAAGCTGTACATAAATATCTAGACCGAAGAGCCAAAGTAACTGGTACAGGCGTGCGTCTACAGACTGCAGAGTTATGTAAACACTCAGAGAAAGGCGCTGCTGTCTACAAACACTTTATAAGAGCCTGGCGCAGGCGTTTGGTCGCTGACTGCTGTTACATTGGCAGGTTATCACTGTGTGAGTTTGAACGCGTTATAGTGGGCGCACGAGAGATGGGACATCTCCGAGGAAGCAATGAATTTGGGATTTTCCCTTACTACAATTTCTCGAGTGCACCGTGAATATCGGGAATCTGGTAAAACACGAAATCTCCAACATCGCTGCGGCCGAAAACCGATCCTGCAAGCACGGGACCAACGACGAACGAACAGAACCGTTCAACGGTACGCAAGTGGAGCCCTCCCGTAAACTGCTGCGCATTTACGTACTCGGCCATCAACGAAACATCATCGAAATGGGCTTTCGGAGCCGAAGGTTCACTCGTGTACCCTTGCTGGCTGAACGACGCAAAGCTTTACGCCTCACCTGGGCCTTTAACACCGACATTGGTCTGTTGACAGGAAACGTGTTGTCTGGTCTTAGGAGTGTCATTTCCAATTGCTTCGGGCGGATAGACATGTACGGGTACTGCCATAACCTCATCAACCTATGTACCGTGCATGTCTGGTACGTTTGCATTATGGCTGATCACCTGCATCCATTCATGCCCACTGTACATTCCGAAGGGGTTGCGAAATTCCAGCAGGACAATGCGATAACCCACACGTCCAGAAATGCTACAGAGTGATTCCAGGAACACTCCACAGAGTTATAACTCTTCCGCTGGCAACCAAATTCCCCAGACAATACCGAGCGTATCTGGGAGGCCTTGCAACGTGATGTTAAGCAGAGATCTTCACCCCTTGGCGTCGTACGGGTTTATGGACAGGCCTGCAGGATGCATGGTGTCAGTTTCCTTTAGACCACATTGTGACCCGCGGCGCCGTGAAATCCGGCCCGCCATAGCCTGACGAAGTTCTGAGGTTTTTTTTTTTTTTCTTTTTTCTCTCCATGAAAGTGTTAAGTGAGGACAATGATTTAAAATTAACTTGCATATCACTGGACTCAAGCGTAAATTAACATGTGGGGGCGAGAAGGTGGTCGCCTAGCAGCTAACCCACTAGCTGCCCTCTCCTACCTCGCAGTTCTCCACCAGAGCGCCCCATTTGACTCTTCGCCTGCAGCCTGACAGAACGCGGCCGCCTGGGAACAGGCCGGCACTGCCACAACACGGGACGGCTGCCGCGCCGTACTCACGGCGTTATGGGGGATTCGCAAACACGCGTCACGCGCATGCACACTGGCTTATGCGGGAGACGTGTCACAGCGTCCTCTTCCCGCAGTCACTCACTGTCTTAGTTCAGACACTGAGAAGTAAATAGACACTCTGCTGTTGTAGTGGCTGGGCGTTACTGAACACTGTTAGCGGGCGGTTTATTAAAGGTATGTAACTGTAGATTATTTGCTTTAATAAATTCAATCAATCAAAATGCTACTTACGAGGCGAGTCGCACGTGTGGGTGGCTGTATGTCGATATTAGGATGGGTCCAATTTATTTTATTTTTACGGAACGTTTTAGTACCGGACATTTGTCTGTTGTAATTATAAGAATGACAAGACAAAGACGCCCTTAACCAGAGCGGGCGGCGTATAAACCGAAACTCCTTACATTTTTGTTTTCAATACAAGAATTTCCTTCGTGGTAACAATCGAGAAGTTAACATTTTCATGTACAAGCTCAATAAAAGGTAAGAGTCATATTCCACTGTAGTGGACGTCCTATATAATTTTCTAGTCTTCGAATGACGCGATTCTTCCAATGTTACTTGTAGTACCATCTCATGAGTGGGAGGAGGGAAAGAGACATTAAGGAAGGTTTACACCACGATTCAGTTTACTTCAAACCAGCTCACACCAATTAAATCAATTTCAAGTAGGATTGGATATTTTGTTCTACCAAACCGGACGATGAGTTGCACAGAAAAATGTTACATACGGTTAAATTTCTGTTTCGACCCACTGTAATGTGTATCTACTTACAGTGCGGTCGTACACGAGCTGAATTGCTGGGCTTATGTTACCACTATTTCCGGGTTTGCTCGTCAGTTGATAGAACACTGTAATCTTGTTAACTGATGTCAAATTATATTTAAATCTGTTCCCCTATGACGCTCGTAGGGTTAGGAAAGAAGTTAATTTTATTATAATTCAAGTTTCTTACATACCGAATACGTTTCATTGTGGTTTCTGAACGTCCAACAAGACTTAGTTCTCCTATTTCATTAATATGTTTCTTTGAAGTTTATAATGTTCTGTTATAAATACATCCTACCCGCCTGCTCTAGACATTAGTCGAGGCCATGCGAAGTCGTGTTGCAGTAGTTCCGAGTGTTGGCGGGAACCCTACAGGATATTAGACAGGTGTAACAGGGGATGGGAGTGTGAGGCGCGGCGACTCGAGCGCATCGAGAATTTCTCGAGCTGCTGGCGCTCGAACAATTATCGAGAAGCTCACGAGAAGCGGCGCTGCTGTTGACTGGGGCAGCGCGCCACGCCACGCGTTGCGGTTATTTGCAACGCTCGCAGCGATCATCATTTAAATACAGGCACACACGAAAACCAAAGTCACGGAGCTGGCAGTATTTTACCGAGGATGAATACGTCTGTTGCAAAGTTCAGTAGTGTAACAAAAAATACAACAGGCACGACAAGACATTTAATATTACACATTATATGTAGCAAACATACGTTCGCGGATACATGAGTGCATTCTTATATTACAAGTCTCACAAATTACGTAGCTATTGTGTATGTTATCCATTCAAACTACATTAAAAGAAGATTGGTTAGTGCCTCAAACAGTCCGCTATTGTCAGAAAAGTAATTATTAATTTGGCTGCAATAACATGCAAAATTCATCGCAATTAACGCTGTCCAAACTTTTGAACAGAGCTTTAAGCTGAAATAAGGACGAAAGCTTAGGTACATAACGCTGGGTAATACTATAAGCTCTGCCGAATTTTTTTGTGCAATTGCTTAGTGTAAGTAAGGCGTTTTTCGGTGTAACATGATGTACCATTTTTTCTCTCATGTAAGTATCATGACATGCGGAATCCGTATTAGATTTTGCTGACAATGAATTTCTAGTTTCATGTAAGATACGTGTTTTAATAATCATCCTATGTTTTTCCTTCTGCGAAACATTCTAATAATAATAATAATAATAATAATAATTCAGTTTCTTCCTTGCACGTACGGAAGACAGCGATTACGACTGCGCTGTCGTAATGTTTCCCCGTAGTTCCGCTCAGCCTCCAGAGAGCGCAGCACCGTCGACAACTTCTCGAGAGTACTCTAGAGTTTCTCGAGAATTTGCCTTAGCGTCGCGCGTTTCTCGAGAGCGCTCGCAGCCCATTACTAGTCCTAACAACTTTTTATTGTCTTGAATTATAATTGTGCGATTTACTGGTATCGCATTGCGCGTTCTCAAATTTGGATACGTTTCCGTACCCTCAACGACATTCAGCCCGAGTTGTTATTTTTGTATTTTTGTATTTTTTTTTTTTTTTTTTTTTGCTCTATTGATGATGCGTATGGTGTATTTATATACATTATCAGAATTTGATTTCCTTACGTTGCCATCTGTTCTAATGAACGCTGTCGTTTTCAGTGACTCGCTGTCAGTTGACGTATAATCCACAATAACGATTAAAAACTTTAAGGAATGAGGGAATATATGAGTATGTGGTCGATACTGGAGTCGCAGCACTATTTCTGACAAAGGTGAAGATTGCGAGCTGTCGGCAACAGCAGCACACACACACACACACACACACACACACACACACACACACACACAGCTGAGATCAGCTCGGTAAACGTGAAGCAGTCTGTATCGTGGTGTATGGATGATAGTTTCTACTCATCTGAATGGGAAGTCCAACCTTTTCAGTTTCCTCTATTTGCTATACACAGAGGTTTCTGGGAATTTCTGAATGTATGAGCGTGCCATTCTCAGTTGAGCATCCAGATAAATTAGCATTTCTTCCTCCAAACGATTACAAGTGACGAGAGCATCCTTGGCCTGCTGGCTGGGTAGCGCTTTGACTGAGGGATGTTTCGATACTGGCAGCGCGGCGTGGCCTCGCACTCTCTCCAGAACTTTGATGTGAGCAGCAACTATGCCAGATGCAGTTGCGCAACAAGTTTCCAACGCCACGGCGCAACTCGCTCATCTATGAAAAGCGCCCGCGACGGCAGCTGCCATGTACTGAAGCAAGTCTGCAGAAGTCTTGGCTCCATAAATTGCTTCCATTCTTATAAAATACCCGTTTCTCACGTGAAAATTCTCCATTATTATTAAATCCTTAGGTGTCAATTCATCAATTTTTACGCACTAAAAAGCATTAACTGGTCATTTCCAGCTGCCTTAGTCAACGGCGGAAGTTTCATCAATTACAATAGTCAAAACACTAACTTGTGGGCAAGAATATGGTAGTGAAATATAAACTTCACGGACGAAAATGTCAGTAATGCTGCCGGCCGCGGTGGCTCAGGGGACTGAGGCGCTTCAGTCACGGTCTGCACGGCCACTACGGTCAGGGGTTCGAATCCCCCCCTCGGGCATGGATATTTGTGCCGTCCTTAGTGTTAACTAGTTCGTAAGTAGTTTGTAAGTTTAGGGACTGATGACCCCGTAGTTGAGTCCCATAAGCTTAATAAACATTTGAACATTTTGTCAGTATTGCTAAAATTTCCCGGGTTATTATGCCGTGGTCTTCTCGATTCGTTATTAAAAAAAAAAAAACAACGTCCCCATCTGTGGAGGACATTAAAGGGGATCGTGGCTCTTTTGAACGTTTAACACACATCCTATTTGCGTGCTCGCGCGCAGACGTGTGACGTCAGACTTTGGACAGGCGGGCGCAATTCGCCGTCGCCGATTGCTGTTGTCCGTTGTTAATATTGCCCGTTGGGGAAGTTGTTACATTTCTTTCTTGGACACGGGAATCCAGATTTCTTTCAGTTTCACGCCCTCCTCCATTCTATTGAAACAATTGCAGTTTTTACAATTTCTATAGCCTCACTGTACAGTCTTTCGTTATATCCGTTTGTGGCTGCCAAAACCTGAGTTTTATCAAATTGAGTAAGTTTGTCTCCCAGTTGAAAAACATGATCATTAACAGCTGATGTCAATTTCCCCCTTTCTACAGTTACTCTTGTGCTTTTGTAGTCGCTTTTGATTGTTCTTTTGGTGGTACCACGCCTATGTCTCTACATTTACGCAGAATCTTGTAAATTCCTGCTTTTTCCAGCTGTTTGCGAGCATCCTTTGCCGATTTCAAGTGATCCCGTATCTTCCGAATAGGTTTGTATATTACGGCGACATTCCGTTTCGTCAAATTTTTACCGGTGCAGTCGGTTAAGGTTTTAATAGAATGCATGAAGACTTTGGATTTCACAGTAATCCTTTTTATCGATCTCAATTCTACGTGGCGATTATATGAAAATGCAGATGGTGTAACTATGGGAAGGCCCTTAATTCCGCGTGGAAAAAATCGAGGAACAGGCACTGCAAACAAAAAACCTGAAATTTGGTTCCGCTATGCAAACGGTACGTTTCTTGTATGGAGGCATGGCAGAGAAGAACTAGATTGTTTCCTTTAAACACCACTGGGATTAATCCTAGAATTCAGTTTACCATGGAGGAGGAAGCAGACGGAAAACTAAATTTTCTTGACGTGACAGTTTTCAGAAAGGGAAATGGCCGCTTGGTACATACAGTTCATCGGCAGCCCTCACACGGAGCGTTATCTGCACCGCGATTCAAACCACCAACCACAACAAAAGTGAGGCATAAAGACGTTGGCGGACAGAGCAAGGAACCTCTGCGAACCGCAACTACTCGACGCGGAATTAAAACACCGAACTAATGCTTTACTGAAGAATGTCTATTCGTCCACAGAGACAAGGAGAGGGTCGAGAGCGCCACATAGAATTGAGAACGATGAAAAGGTTCCTGTGGAATCTAACGTCATCCTACCTTTTATTAAGGATGTCACCGACCGCAACGGTAAAATTTCGACGAATCGGAATATCACCGTAATATACAAACCTATTTGGAAGATGCAGCATCACCTGAAATCGGCATAGGATACTCGCTGGAAAACGAAGGAATTTACAGGATTCCGTGTAGCTGTGGAGAGGCGTAAGAGGGCATCACCAAAATAAGTCAAAAAACGACTAGAAGAGCCCAAGGGTAACCGTAGAAGGGGAGAGTGACAGATCAGCTGTTGCTGAACATTTATTTCAACCAGAATACCACCGTATTCAGTTTGAGGAAACTTAGGTCTTGGCAGGCACAAACGGATACAACTAAAGACTGTACAGAGAGGCTACAGAAATTGTAAAACATCGCAGTAATATCAGTAAGATGGAGGAGGGCGTGAAACTGAACGAAATCTGGATTCCGGTGTTGAAGAAATGTAACAGCCTTCCACCGTGGGAAGATATTAACAACGGACAACGGCAATCGGCATCGGCGAATTGCGCGCGCCTACGCAAACACCTGACGTCACACATCTGCGCGCGAGCATGCGAAAACAGAATTCGGCTGCAGTCAGTAACAAGCTTTGGACGTTCGAAACAGCCACGATTCCCCTTGAAAATGTCCTCCACAGTTTGAGACGAAACGCTGTGTTTTAATAAGAAATCCACAATAGTACTGCTGAAGTGTTTGGGACCCCCACCATATCGGTTTAAAGGACGACTCAAGAGGCAGTTCAGAGTTGGCCGACTAGGTTTGTAACTGGTAGATTCGATCAATGGGCGAGTGTTACTGAAATACTTTGGGAACTCAAATGTGAGTCGCTGGAGGAAAGGCGACGTTCATTTCGAGAAACACTGTCTAAGAAATGTAGAGAGCCGGAATTTTAGGCGGACTGCAGAACGATTCTACTGCCACCAACCTACATTTCGCATACATACCAAAAAGATAAAATCAGAGAGATTAGGGCTCGTACGGATGCAGACAAGCATTCGTTTTTCCCTCATTCTATCTGTGAGTGGAACAGCGAAGTAACCAACTAGTGCCTTGGTGGAATAGCCGAGCGGTCTAAGGCGCCTCGCTGCGGAGCGCGCGGTTGCTCGCCGTAGGAGGTTCGAGTCCTCCCTGGGGCGTGTGTGTGTGTGTGTGTGTGTGTGTGTGTGTGTGTGTGTGTGTGTGTGTGTGTGTGTGTGTGTGTGTCCTTAGGTTAGTTTGCGTTAGTTTAAGTAGTTTGTAAGCTATGGACGGATGACCACGCAGTTTGGTCCGATAAATTTACAAACATTTGAACATTTTTAACCAAGGAGTGGTACTGCGTACCCTCCGACACGCACCTTTGGATGGACTGCGAAGTATGTATGTAGATGTGGAAGTACGTACCACTTGAGTACATTGTCGTAAACAATATGGGATGCCATGTTTTGTTCCAGAAAACGAATTTCTTTCCAAATACATAAAATACTCAAAGTGTGATATATTTTTCTTATTTAGTTTAATTATTTCAGTGAACATAAATGAATAAGCTTTATCACACTGTTGTAAAATCACACAAAATATGATAACCCACATGAAAAGTTAATTTTGAAGTGTACCTAACATATGATTTGACCAGTTAGCAGTAACTACTCTCCTGTCTCCGCAGAAGGTTCATTTAATACTGGCGGCGTCCACGACGTAATTGAGGAACTGATGGCGACTGACTACTTTCTGTTCGATGCTACGTGCTACTGAACAGAACGTACTATCAATGACAACCACTGTGCTAAGAAGACATTACTATTGAAGCAGGCCAAGAGCTGGAAATTACTCTGACAACCGCGCGGGAATGGTCGAGGGGTGTAAAGCATCATGCTACGGACTGGTCGGGGAGCAATCGCGCGCGCTCCGCACCAAGGCGCCTTAGAGTGTTCGGCCAGTCCACCGCGGTACTGACTTACCAGCCAGCTACAGAAGGGACCCACCGTTTACCATGCATTCCGGACCACGGTGCTAGTCGACATTTTCCGCAGCAGCAACACTGCCATAGGTGAAAAAATGTTCAAATGTTTGTATAGCTTATGGGACTTAACTACGGGGTCATCAGTCCCTAAACTTACAAACTACTTATGAACTAGCTACAACTAATGACGGCACAAATATCCATGCCCGAGGGGGGGATTCGAACCCCCGACCGTAGTGGCCGTGCAGACTGTGACTGAAGCGCCGCAGTCTCCTCGGCCACCGCGGCCGGCCATAGGTGAAAGTTGTGAAAAGTGACATAAAAAGCCCAGGACTTACCGGGGATAGAACCCGCGACCTTTGGATTCATAGTACGGCACTCTACCACTATGCTATCGAGCCACACCTACAGACTTTATTATGTATAAGACTGCGGTTTTAAAACAGACATTTTTGTTTCCTTCGCTTGTGTGGTTATGTATAAGCGAGAGCAGCTGAAATGTTATAAAAATCGATGGACACACCACTGACAACATTGTGATCCGACTAACTGCAGAGAAAGAAGGAAGCTTAGGGTTTAATGTACCGTCGGCAGCTTGGTCATTAGAGACGCAGCTAGCGCTCTGAGTTTTTGGGTAAGGAGGGGGGAAGGAAATTCGCTGTGCCCTTTGAAAGGAACCATCCCGGTACTTGCCTGGAGTGATTTAGAGAAATCACGGAAAACCTAAATCTGGATGGCCGGAGGTGGATTTTAACCACCGTCCTCCCGAATCGAGTCCAGTGCCTTACCACTGCGCCACCTCGCTCGCTGCGGGGAACAGCACCTCCTAGTCAACTTTAGTGTTAACATTTCAAAAGCTGAATTTTTGAACAGATGCCATGACATTTCGCCATTTGTTGTTATGGTCTTCAGTCCATAGACTGGTTTGATGCAGCTCTCCAAAATACCCTATCCTGAGCAAGCCTTTTCATCTCTTCGTAAGAACGACAACCCACATCCACTTTAATCTGTTTACTATACGCGTCTCTTTGTCTCCCTCTGCGATTTTTACCCCATACACTTCCCTACAATGATAAATTTACGATTCCTCGATTTCTAAGAATCGTGTCCTACCAAGCGATCCCTTCTTTTAGTTCGCCCTTTATGGAAACTTATTATTTCGTCTTCGTCGTCGACCATGTACGTACAGAATAGGGTAACTGCTCTCTGATTGTACGTTACGAGACAGAAAAATATTACTCGAAGTAACTATTCTGTTATTATGAATGCGAGAAGATTCCAATACTACGTGAAACTTTAGCTCATCTAGAGGCATTTAATGTTCAAATAACTTATGGGAACGCAATCTGGTAGCGGTTTTGACAACCTAGTCGTTACCCGGCGGAATGCCCTTAAGTTACTGGAACAAAAAAAAAAAAAAATTAACACGAGGCAGAAATGAAGAATGTATTTTATGAGCGTGCGAGTATTTCTGTGCGAGGAAACGCAGGTAACTTCGACGCTGAGTGCATATTACTGTGGGAATGAGTTCAAATTGTTTAAAGCACATTGCAAATGCGTGACTGGATACACTATGATTAGCTAAATATTCCCCTTAGAACGTATTTTAGTTACTATCTTAGATAAAAAAGGCGTAGTTTATTGTTAAATGTTTGAGTCCTGGAAGTAGAATATACAATTATTTTAATTAATGTGAACTAAGTAGTGTAGTTAGCAGCCAACAGATACATTATAAAAGTACGCTTCGGTGAGCTTAGTTGAGATGGAATGATAAAAGCAATAACATTTCAAGTGCAGCCGTAAATGTGTAGGGCGCACGCAGCGGCAGCGATAAGAAAGTTGCTTTGTTTAGGACTAGACGTCGCGAGCTCTGTCCGCCTCTGTAATTGAATTGGGAAGTTCAGCCAACGCTCCTCTCACAGATATGACGGCCCAGCCTGCAAGAACTGTTTCATCTTTATTACTTCAGGAGACACGAAATGGAAGCAGATTTTTCTTTCTGGCAGAAATTGAACGGCTTCGCTCCCGCTTCCCGCTCCAGCAGCCAGCTATTGCACAAAATTCTCTCTCTCTCTCTCTCTCTCTCTCTCTCTCTCTCTCTCTCTCTCTCTCTCACACACACACACACACACAAAAATCACTTCCCTGTTTTAAGCTTTGGCCATTACATGTACGAATTTTAATGGATAGGGGAGTTAGGTAAAACCGGGTGTGCGTGTCAAACTCGATGCAAGACATGATGTCCCCAAGTGCCTGACCTTTTCATGTCTCAAGTGTTCCGCTCTGCAATCTCTTTGATTTTCAATAAGTGAGTAGGGCACAAACATACAACAGGTCGTCTTTTTGTCCAAATTTTCTCTCAGCATTTTACGAATTACATCAACCATCTCAATTAATGCACAATGATGATTTCAAATAATCAGGCACTTCTTGAAGCAACTGTTTAATAAACGAAGTGGATAACCGTTGCTGTGTCGGGGAAAGTACTAAACGTTTGGATACTTCATTCTGACTTTCGATAATGCTCCTGTACCTGGTCAGTCTCCTTTGCTGCCTTTACAAGAACGAAACGTCTCACATAAGCAATGAGTCTTGAAAACGTGTTTAGCTTAACTTTTATTAATGTAAATTCAAGCGCGATCGCGAATTGTCTTATTTAGATAGCTGCTCGCGGCAGATTATTCTGCCACCATGGGGTCACTTACGTGCGCCACATCAGAGAGGAAACCTTGTCATGTGGCGTATGTAAGTGATACATCCGATGATGGCAGAATTATTTAGATGACCGGTCATTAAATAAAAGATAATTAGCGATCATGACAAACTATGAATTTCTCCTCTCCCCTTGTGTAGCAGCTGAAATTTTGAAATTTCGCTTTGCGAAGTTTGCGCTACACATGGTAATTTGTTCCCATGTCGAGCTCTAACGAGATACGCCTGAAATACGAAACGAAAATCACGCGTATGTTACTGTATTTTTAGGCACCCAGAGAACACAAACATTGCGAAATTTCAACATATGATGGACAATATCTTGCACCACACCAAAAAATGAACTGCTGCGTTAAGGTTCGCAGTTGCACACGCATGTCTAACAGAATTACTGCCTCGAGAAACAGCTAGGTCTTTTTGCTGTCACCCAAACCTTTAATTGTGAGACAGATGAATCTGTACGAAACGTTGGTTGATACTAAATTGATATACAAACTTCCGATATAAAACGTGTTGTGCTGCCCTCTAGGAGAACGTACATAAACTATAAGAAGTAACACCTGACTTACGGAGTAGTGGAAAATCTTATCTGTGACACCATGTCACGTCGAGTTCCTGTGGACATGTTGATAGAGCGTTAATTTGTTGTACAGAGGATCCTTGGGTCAATCCCTGCTCGTGGTATTTTTATTTTTACTGTAGTACGCTGACAATTGTTATGTGGCTCAACGTGTTCCTTATATGTTCAAGGACTCCGGATTTTATAGCACTGTGTTATCAGCAGTTTGCTTTTGCTTCGTTTAACTGAAAGTAGCAAACCTAAGAGTACATGCGCGGTTTCAGAAAATAAACAATCTGAACTCAAAAAGAAACAATTGGACCACACGTGCGAAAGAAGTAATAATAATAATAATAATAATAATAATAATAATAATAATAATAATAATAATAATTACAACAATAATGATAAAACATAACTGCTAGATTGGCAGCATGTCGTCCTATGTAACACTATGTATATAGAAAATGTAGAACAATTTTCAGCGTAATACAGAAAACATAGCATCACCATGTCTTGAACCCAGGACACACACATAAACGTACGCTCTGTAGACTTCCCCACGGGAGCTCAACACGACGCACTCTCGCAGTTTCGCTTTTTCTGTACTCCGTAGGACAAATGTTACTTATTACTTCCCATTTACGCACGTTCTCCTGGACGGCAGCGCAGAGAAGTTTTGGTTGATACTATCGGTGTACAGAGTTTGGTACCAATGTGAGTGACTGGCATCTGAGGCTTGGGGGCGAGTGTCAACTGTTAGCAGCCGGCCGCAACGTGGCCGATCACTAGGTCTGCACGGTCCTCCTGGAAGAGTGCACAGTATGTGGAGTCACTACTAGACGTCCCCGCGTCTCTTTGAATTTCAGTCGGCTTATGCCGCTTGGTGAACAGATAATGAACTACACTTCGCCGCTCTTCACAAGTCGTCGAGAGTAACATGCATGCATGTATGCACACTTTATGGCTTTCTCGCTAAAGGTGCACATAAAAAGCAAATACCTTCTGTAGTGCAAACTTCAGACTTAATCGTCGTGAAACTTTAAAGACCACCGCCTGTCGTCTTCCATATATTTTTATAAAATTGTAATTTATTTGATTTCGCTAGATTAGCATTTTGTTAAGACTAGAGCCCCTCTTTTCAAGGCATGAGGAATAGCATTTTTATTTCATGTTTTAAAATATTAGTTTCTGAAATGATAGTTAATATTGCTAGGATTTTATTATTTTAATAATTTATTATTGTGGTTATGAATGTGGCAATAAGTACGGCTTCTCCGCTACGCCACTGTCCCTGTGAGAATGTGTACTTGTTTTACTTTTAAGTGAATGTGTGAGAATCTAATGGCTGTCTGAATGTGGGTAGTGATCACTCACTTTGCATAGTTCTCTGTGGCTCAGAGTCAATAGTTAGTCGTTATCAACTCTTGTTGCTGATGCGACCAAAGAGGTTTCTACAGCCTTTGGTTACAAGCTAGTCGAAGAGCCTTCTCCAGGGCGAGTCTCACAATCTTCTCTCCCACCATCGCTGTTATCATGGGTTTTGCCCAGTTTCCAGTAGCTTCCCCATCTCCTGGCCACTCCACTGTTTGTGCTCGGACTGCGGTGAGGTAAGATTTGTTCCTCTCTTGTGCCCGCGGAGATGGTAGCGATTCGTTGTCTAGCATTTTTAACTTACTCTTGAACTTAGATTAATTTTTTGGAATATTCCTTCCGATAGTGCGCGGAAATGCGTTCTAGTTTTTCAATCTAGTGATTTCCAACAGATAAACGCAGTGTGTGTGTTACTAGCTGCAGTTTTATAATGGCCTGGTATATTTAAACCTTTCGTGATTATATGGCGTTGTACGAACTCTGTAAATTCTTTTTCCTTTGTGAGGCCCAATTTTTAACAGACTATGTTCATTTTTGTACAGTGCCTGTAATAATCTTTCTTATTGTTTCCTTCCATGAGTGATGTGTGTCCCACATGGTTGGTTCTTAGAAAAAAAACCTTCACCTTCCACTATTTTTTCTTCCATGCCCATCAGGCAAGCAACTATGCGTTCATCCTTCCGATTTTCACTAACATTCGCGATCTTCTTTCCCCGCCTATCTTTTAATTTTGCTGTTTCTTCTCCGAACTTTTAGTATGCACCCAGTCTTTGTCAGTAATTCTCTCCGAACCTAGTACAACCTCCTTCAATAGCTTGCTTATGAAATTCTAAACATTTCTATGGGTTGCATGCCGTAGTTTTTATTTTAATTTTTCCGACTTTTAATTATTTCACTTTTCTGGGTTTGGAATGTTTGTAAGGCTTATGGGACTTAACTGAGGCATCACCATTCCCTAAACTTACAAACAACTTATGAACTAGCTAATACTAAGGACGTAGAAATATCAATGCCCGAGGGGGGATTCGAACCCCCGACCGCAGTGGCCGTGCAGACACTGGCGCGCCGCAGAGCGCTCGGCCACCGCGGCCGGCCCGGGTTTTGAGAATTGACTTTTTCCGTTTCTTTGAACGCTCCCAATCTCATGTTGCTGCATTTCAGTAGCCTCCTTATGAAATTCTACGCAGTTCTAGGGGTTGCATGCCGTAGTTAATTTTATTTATTAATCGGAAATTGCCGGCCGCGGGGACTGAGGCGCTCCAGTCACGGTCTGCACGACCACTACGGTCGGGGGTTCGAATCCCCCCTCGGGCATGGATATTTGTGCCGTCCTTAGTATAAGGTAGTTCGTAAGTAGTTTGTAAGTTTAGGGACTGATGACCCCGTAGTTAAGTCCCATAGACTATACAAACATTTGAATTTTTAATCGGAAATTAAATTTATACATTTTTATCGGTTTTCGGAACTACGTGGATCCGAACTCCGACTTCAAGGGTTTGCAGCTAGCCACCTGAATTCACTCCACTTATCATAAAACCAGTACCTAGGTAGTTTACTCTGAGGTTGCAACTTAAGAATCAGCCGTGTTTTGTGTTATGAATCCGATTTTTAACCACTTCACCTTCAGTGGAGTGCGATCATGTAACATAGCCGTGTGTCGCCGTTGGCGTGTTTGCTCGCGGTCTAATCTAAATGCAACTTAACTTTCCTATACTCACGGACCATCTCAAATCAGGCACGACAGACCACCAGAGCCATCTTCGCAGTTTTGTTGTATATTGTGTCGTATGGTACCTTCGAGATTGCTGAATTTCGCCTACGTTAGCGGCGCCTGCTTCTGCTTCGTTTCAGCACGCTGATTTGATGAGTTCGGCTGTTTCATTGCGTGTGTTTAAGCAAGTGAGTGAGTGTTGTTTTTAAATCCTACCCCAAGTAGCGTTACGTTTCGTCTAATTTATGTTAAATTCAATTCTGGGCATCGTCAGTATTAACTTATGTAAGGAGATGCATTTTTATTGTATTAACATAATTGGTTCCCCATTTTGCTTGTGTTGGATCTGAATAAACAAGTTATGTTCAGTATAATTTTAACTTGCTTATAAATTTTAGTTTTCGAGCACTTTACCCCTTTTTCATTAAATATTGTTTTTCACCAGTGCTGAGAACAAGCTCAGATGTAATTTTTTATGTTTAAGTTCGTTGCGCCATAAATGTTTTCTTAGCCACCTTTATGAAGTAACTTTAATTGTGGTGGTTTGTTTATTAATGTCTGTGTGTAATTTTGTGTGAGCTGCTACGTATGTTGGCCACTGTGTCGTTAACTTCACGTTATTAGAATAATTTGAACCAAGTCAGTTCTCAATTTGGGCCACGAAACAAGGTTTTGCAGCAGGGAGTAGCCGGTAGTCCACAGGGATGTCCTGCTAATTTTATTGCTAAAATTAAGAGTTTTATAACAGTAAACTATTATCTGGATGCCTCCTCCCAGAATTAAGCTTTTATTACGTACATTGGTCAACTTTTAAACTTGAAACACTGCAGCGTCAATATTAAGGAAAAAACTGGTGTGTACTTTCCGCTCCACACCTGTAAAAGAAAACTCGATATTCGCGCGTCGCTCTATTGTTCCTTTCAGGACTGGAACCTCAAATACGCGGTTGAAGTTCCGCGCCGGCCGCGGTGGCCGAGGGTACTGAGACGCTCCAGTCACGGTCTGCACGGCCATTACGGTCGGGGGTTCGAATCCCCCCTCGGGCATGGATATTTGTGCCGTCCTTAGTCTTAGCTAGTTCATAAGTAGTTTGTAAGTTCAGGGACTGATGACCCCGTAGTTAAGTCCCATAAGCTTAACAAACATTTGAACATTTTGAAGTTCCGCGTATTGCTAGTTGTTAAGTCATTCCAGCGCTGTTAAATTAAAAACGGAAGGCCGTCTTAATACTACTCTAGTTAGTCATATGAGATCACATCTTAATTATATTGTAAGTTTCAGTTAAATACACAAAGGAAAAGAATAGAAAAAATGGGTAACTGGCTAGGAACCAGAGAACCCGGGTTCGAACCTGGGCGAATCTGTGGCTTTTTCTTTGTTTTATTTTTTTATTTGTGAACCTATTGTATGAAACTGCTTTGGTGATTAGTCCCTAGACTTAAAACTTTGTGTCTGGATGCCGCCGGTTGTCCTGGGTGTCTGTGGCCGAGTGGAGAGAGACCGACACAGGAATAAAGGATGCACGCGTGTGCGGGTACGGTGTGAGATGACAAGCCAGGGGGACAGCACAAACTAGAAACACCAAGATTAGTACAAGATATATATTTCGTAGGAATAGTACAATACTTCATTGCTGTAGACTAGTGGAATACAGATACATAGTTTATCTAGGTATAAGCCTGCCTACTGATAGTCTGTTCTAATGCCTGTCCTATTGCCAAGCGACCGATACAGTTCCGTGGTGGCCGCGAGCGGGGTTTCAGCAGAGGGCGCTCGTGGCCGACGTCTTAAGAAGGCCGCGCCGTGCTTGCCTCACAGACCTTGTAAAAATATCAGACTCCCTAACGGCGCTGCTGTCGCGGGATAATTTGAACCTTCGCCCGGCCGCCATGGTAGAGGCAAGCGTCAGATAAATACGAGTGGTGTTAGCAGGTAATCGTGTATTAAATAGCTACTGCGGGATTTATACACAATTGATCGTCACGTCTGTATTGTTTGACTATTGCAGAATACATGAAGCACGATGGTGAAGAGCTACTTAGCATTTAAATGCATAAATCAATTTAAAAAAGGAATAAAAATCTCCAATACTGTCTTCGCATTTATATTTCTCTGGAATACAAGTAGCCCTACTAGTTGTGTTCAGAGATAGTTACTCTTGCTTAACAGACTGTTAGTCAAGACAATATAGGACTGAATGAAATAAATAACAGGCTTTTAAAATGTTCAATTGTTTGTATAGCTTATGGGACCTAACTACGTTCTCATCAGTCCCTAAACTTACAAACTACTTAACTAGCTTATCCTAAGGACGGCACAAATATCCATGCCCGAAGGGGATTCGAACACCCGACCGTAGTGGCCGTGCAGACCGTGACTGGAGCGCCTCAGTCCCCTCGGCCACCGTGGCCGGCAGCTTTTAAAATACTGGTAGTTCTTAAAAAGGAGCTACTTTAGGCAGTACTGATGGACAAAGTTCAAAAAGTTTCATTTTATGAGTGTGTGAAATAACTATTGGGCACTACAGTTCGAATTTTTGTTTATGAAATTGATACTAGCAACTTGTAATGGAGAATTTAAAAGGTAATCTGCTTTACATATAGGTATAACAACAGAAAAGCGTTTGCAGATCTGTGTATAGTTCCATATATGAATGACACACAGCCACACTGGATGCACTTTGTGAAGTTGAACCCTTGTTGACTTTTGAGCAGTTCACGATACTGTAAGGTATTTGACTCACAGCATTAAAATGCTAATATTCTTGCTAGATACCCTAATGCTAAAATTAGATGCATTAGTTAAGAAAAAGTTATGGCATACTTCGTGTTCTTAAATGAATTTGGTAGTGGCTGGTTTCTGTATTCACAAGGTACGAAGCTATTTTTCAGTTATGTATCTGATGCCATATTTCAATTTCACAATTGATTTTCAACATCAGCTATTTCATGCAGCCCTGTTTGATTCTTTGATGCTATGAAATATCTAAATATTGGGGAATACAGCACTAAAGCAGAGACTTAAAGTGTTGTGAAACTTCTCCGAAATTAATGTTCGTACGAAAGTTTCACAATCTTAGACTATACTGAAAAAGTGGCAAAAAATCGTGTCTGATGATAAATTCCGTTCATATGCTGCACTTAGAACGCTAAAAAACTGCATGTTAAAGTTCGGTTTCGTTAGGAAGAGGAAACGCTGATGGGCAATGTCTACACCGTATGTGTACTAACCGATAGTTGCTGTATATTCGAAGAGTCTGAAGCTGTTTTGTAATTATATTTCAATTAAACATAGTTTTCGCGACTTTACTCAAATGAATAGTCTCTCTCTCTGATCAAAAGAATCTTACGCACATTTGAAGTTCGCGCGGAAGTTTGCCACCACAATGGCCGCCGATGCGCGCTTCAATTTGACCTCTGTTCGCAGTCGTCCGTTTATGCGATTGTGGGGGCTTGGCTTGCATGGCGGCGCGCAGCGGAAGTACGTGGCGCGCACTTCAGACTTGTTCGACACCACGAAACTATTTTACCTTACACTAAGAAAAACACTCACCCATGCCCGAGGGAGGAGCCTAACCTCCGGTGGGAACGGAGGCCCAGCCCGCAGCGTGACGCCACAGACGACGCGGCCATTCAGGGCAGCCTTATTTCTTTAAATTGCACATTTTGTTATCAGAATTCGTAGGGACAGGAGGGTTAATAAGGTACGCAACTCAAAACGGAATACTAAGAAGATAGGTAAACAAGTTTCCCGAATGACTAGAATTAGTAACGAATTAAATTTTCTTAAGCCTTGTGACAATTCCGACAGACTGCTGCGATTTCATCACGAGGGACCACAGATGGTCCACAACGAGAAGTTTGTTTGCACCAAGGTACTGCACAGGTGGGTAGGCCTACAATAAGTTTCTTTGCTACGTTTGTGGCTCCGTACATGAAGATAAAACATGCTCTGTTTACAATTATTTATCAACCCCATCAATTAGGAGCCGATTGCACGTCTAAATCTTTAGGGGTGATATTCTCAGAAACGGGCGCGCGTAGAACCAAAATATCTTAGACACGTTCGATTTAAGTTGTACATAATCGACCTGCAAAGTTTGAGCCGAATCTGTCGGCCGTATCTGAGGCCTTCCCCTTGTCAGTACTGTTCCGCTAGCACCCCACGCTGACACCAGAATCAATCTTCTGACTAAGCGCGTTTTCACACTGCGCCAGTCTAGAAATTTACACAACGCTAATTCCAAACGATCACGTTTTAAAACAGAGCCGGCCGCGGTGGCCTAGGGGACTGAGGCGCTCCAGTCACGGTCTGCACGGCCACTACGGTCAGAGGTTCCAATTCCCCCACGCGCATAGATATTTGTGCCGTCCTTAGTCGTAGCTAGTTGATAAGTAGTTTGTAAGCTTAGGGATTGATGACCCCGTAGTTAAGTCCCATGAGTTCTACAAACATTTGAACATTTTTTAGCAAAACAAATACCACGAAGAAACATGCAGAGACGTGCTCTACCCATTGCGGGCACAACCACTGTTCACGCAATATTAGTTTGTAAGTTATCAGCGACTGCTGCGGAGTAGAACTCAGCATGTTGCTTCATCCGTGCACAGTAACACGCTTCGATAATTCTTGGCATTCTGTCAACAGAGTCGTCCAAATGTTGCTGCTAAAACACCTCTCCATTTGACGGTGGCTTTCCGGAGATTGTTCTGTGTGCTGAAAAACTTCCTGCCTCTCTGAACTGGCCGCAAGAAAGTTCAGTCGTGAGTCGCGTTGGAGACAGGATACGCAGCCGGCAGTTTCATGTGGCTGTTACCACGAAAACTACCACTGAAATGGGGCCTGCAGTGTTGGGGGGACACTGTGGGATCATATTCCGGTACTGTATAGAACTCCGATCTTTATGAAAATTTTCACACTTAATCTTACGAAAAAGAGGTACTGAGCTGTCTAAGTATTCGTAAGGGCGATGGTGGAGGATACCATAGAACTAATTCCGCCCCTTTTCACCTACCGCCATGAAAATTAGGAGATATTTAAACAGGGGGAAGAAGGCGATAGATTGAGGAGGCGCAGGAGGAGATGTACAGACAGAGAAACTGGAGACGGACAAAGATTTTGGGAGACCCGAATAAATAAATACCCGGCTAACGACAGGTTTTCAGCCGCTACTATTATTGTGGTGTCGCCCAAGTCTAAAAGTGCGCGCCACCTACTTTCGCCGCGCGTCGCCATGCCCGCACGGCGCGGCGTTCTTACGACGTCAGCCACGAGCGCCCTCTGCTGCAACTCCGCTCGTGGCCACCACTGAACGACATCGTTCACTTGGGACTGAGATAGGAACCAGTTAACACTTGGGAATCGGATAGGCACTAGGCAGGCCTCTAGCTCAACTATGTATCAGCATTCTGCAGTACTGAGCTATGTAAAAGTAATACTAAGTCTCTAAGAAATATATATCTAGTTCCAATTTACTCTAGTCTTTCTAGTTTCTGCTGTCCCACTGGCTGCTCACCTTCGTACCTGCACAAGCGTGCATCCTTTATTCATGTGTCGGTCTCTTCCTACTCGGCCACCGACACCTACGACGGAAACGAGACACAAAAGCGGCGACGAGGCTGGGACACAAAAATTATAAATGCTAAACTGTATTCATCTGTTTCTTTTTCACGACCGAACAGCTGAGCCAATATTGATGGAATTTTAATCGCTAAGGAAGAATTAAAAGGTATAGATTTGAAGACTGCAACCCGAGTTATGGAAAAACAATAAAACTTCGAAGAAACTTTACTATTTGATTGTTGAGCTTTATAATATGTTGTGTAAATATTCTCATTAGTTCATATGTTCTTCAAAATAATATTCAACGTGATGAATAGAGTCGTCATACGATCATAAATGTACTTACATAGACCGCAATCCACCGCAGCGTACATGGCGCAGGGTACCTCGTAGCACAACTAGTTATTTTCTCTTATGTTCCACTCCTGCAGAGAGCGAGGAAAAAACTATTGCCTGTACGTCTCTGTGCGAGCCATAATTTCACTGCTTAGCTCTGCGATCTTTACGCGAGATTCAAGTTGGCGGCAGCAGAATCGTTCTGTGGTCAGCTTCAAATTACGGCCCTCTTAATAATGTTTCTCGAGAAGAACGGCGCCTTCCCTCCAGCGGTTCCCATTTCAGATCCCGAAGCATCTCTGGAATACTCTCACCTATAACTAATAAACCCAGCAGCCCGCCTCCGAATTGCTTCCATCTCGTCCTTCGGATCGATCCCAAACACTCAGTAATACTGAAAACAGGTTCGCACAAGAATTTTATACGCAGTCTCCATTACAGATGAACCAATCTCCCCAAAATTCTCGCAATAAACCTAAGACGACCATCCGCCTTTTCCACGGCCGTGCCTTCCACGCTCGTTACATTTCTCGTCGACGGAATTTTAAATCTTTATCTTCCTTCCTTTGTTCGTTCTCTCCTCCTCCTCTCAATTTCATATCTGTCTGCAACGCTACGACAAGACATTTAATTGACGCCACCGTGTTAAGCAGCACACTATTAATGCCTGCTACTCATATACATCAGCTTACATTATTCTGCTCTTAGAGCAAGCTGCCATTTCTCATACCAACTAGAAAATTTGTCAACGTCATCGTGCTTCCTGCTATAGCCTTCCCGTACACCACAGCATTATCAGCAAACAGCAGCAGATTGCTACTCACTGTGTCCGTCACATCAACGCGTTTGATCCATAATTCCAGGCTAATATTAACACGAAAGTAAATCTACCTATTACGTTTCCATGATTAAACCGCTGAACCCATTTCGATGAAATTTAGTTTCAAGATAGTGTACAGCTGAGACTTCTCCAAGCCGAACATAAAGCTGCCAGTGTGCCACCTTGTCTAGCCTTTATGACACGAGTGTGCATTAAACAGTTATTAACTGATCACGGATTCAATGAGTAGCAAATTTACAATTAATAATGTCACTAAGAACAGCCGATTGAAATTATGAAAATGTATAAAATTAATCGGCAATTTATCCACATAAAACTAATTTCCCATGGCAATCTAATGTCACAGGATGTTTGCCTAGCCAGAGGACCGACTCGTGGAGGTGGAGTATTTTTCCGGATCCCAAATTAATTACAATTATAAATTCGCAATAAGGCGGAAAGCCGCAAGGGCCGTTGCAAATGTTATATCGAACGACTGGACAAAAAAATCAAATGTTCAAATGTTTGTAAATCTATCGGACCAAAGTGCGTGGTCATCAGTCCGTAGCTTACAAACTACTTAAACCTGGGTAAACTAACCTAAAGACAAAACACACACACACACACACACACACACACACACACACACACCACGGAGGACGGAGGACTAACCTCCGCGGCGAGCAACCGCGCGCTCCGCAGCGAGACGCTTTACACCGCTCCTCGGCTACTCCACCGCGGCGCGACTGGACACGGCTGCTTCGTGGCGGAGGATAGCACTTTACCGCCCTTACTTAAGCCCGTTTCCCACCTCTGCAGTACAGGAAACTAAGAACGGTGAAACCAGACGGACAGGCCGGAACCAATGTTAGCGGTTCGTCTGAAGAGTGACTACAAGTTCCTAATTTTGATTGAAGACGGATACTACGGCTGGATGTACGAGGGAACAGAAACAACGAGAGAAGCCTTCTCCTTCAGTTGCTGACTAGTCTTGAAATGTATCGGCCGACGAACTGCTCTTGTGCGGGAGAAGTCGCCATTGTAATAGATATCGGTGAGCGTCACTGCAGCAGCCACCAACTTCGCCGTACGGTAGGCGCGATCAGTTTAACCGTGCACTTGATATAGCGCCAGCGCTAGTGCCGCCCTGTCTGCACTCAGTTGTGCATTGTCTCGGCTAAAATTGTTTCAAAATTCTCTATTATCTGATTAAGAGCTGGTCGAGTTATAGAAGCATGTGTGTTTTCACTTTGTGGCGGTACTGGCTTGTAAGCCAGCAGCCATTTCTGTATTTCATTCCATAATTTCATTTACTTATAATGAAACAGACACGGGACAGTAGGAAGTGGCTGTGCGAGATAGTAGCCAGATGGTACTGTAAGTACGGTTCCGTGGGAAAACTCCGCCCCTTTCTGTAAGAGTGATATGATTGACTGTTGCTATATCTTTACGCGCCACAACCTCCCAGCTATTTTATTAATTATTTAATAAAGAGAAGTTCAGTTATCATTTCTATTGCCATAAAGTGTGTGAATTGTTTGTGATTACACTATTGTTTTGTAAATTTTTTAGATTAAGTATTTTAGGTAAAGAGTGAGTGGCTTTCTAGAAGTGTGGGTTGGCGCCAAAACTCCAGGCGCTAGCGTGGAGCCCAGCTCCACTGCTAGTTAGTTCACTGCGAGCCCCGACACGGTAAATATCTAGCGGCACTTGCGATAACCAGCCTTGTATTAATCGGTCGATAATGGGGCTAAAATATTTGTAAAGTGCGTGCAATGTCTGTCAGTGTGTTAAGACTGTAACAACGATATTTTTGTGACTAATATTGACGTCAACATGCAGTTTGTGGCTTTTGTATTGTGTGACTGGTAAAAAGAGCCACTGGCATCTCTATACGAATTCGACTCCGTTAATGGTAGTTAGACAGCCACAGTATCCACCTCTTTCAATTTCAGCCGCACCTCAGAAAACTTCTAGTCTACGACCTGTATGCTGCTTCTGCGCTGGGGACAAGACACCAGGTTAAACAAATTTTGACAGCCGCCTACGGGCCTCAGGTGAAACGTTCTGTCTATTACAACTAGACGTGTTAGCACGCTGCTCGCGGTAACGTGAATGAGGTAAAGGGAAAATAGGAAAGTGTCCAGGAAACTGTCGCAAGTGGACTTGATAAACTTTAACCCTAACATGGAATTGGTTTATAGATTATCAGTTTTTTCTATCTCCACCCCCGCCGCAACTTTTATCTTGTCCTGCATCAAGTCGTTCTCAGTGTCTTGTGTTCGTATTATCAGGTCTGTCAGGCTACTTCACTTTTAAATATATAAATTCCAAAATATAATGACCATTTTAACTGAACTGTCCGACTTTTGGTCTGTCGTCTTCCCCCGTTGTTATCAGTTTATTCATTAAACAACAAACAGAAACCCCTGCAACGGTCAAAGCAGCAGAATATTCTCAGTTAATGAATAGCTTAAGTTAGGTGGGTTTATTAATTCCAACAACTCCGTACTTTGATGAGTAACCGAAATCTCAACAGTAACAGTACCTTTAATGCCGAGGATGAAAAGTATTCTACCTCTAAAATGGTAGAGCTGACAATGGGACGTCTTTCTTACACTAGTGATCACACAGTGTTGAACGTTATTGACTCTGTTGCGTAAGCATCTCGTTGTTTGATGTGCATTTACTTCGGGCCACGCCCCTCTGCCCACGCAGGTCGCCAGCGAGGCTGTGCGTTCGGACTTTGGGGAACTTTGGGAGGCGGCGCGCGTCGTGAGCGAGGCTTTCGGCAGATTTACTCGCCATCAACCTCCAAAACGAAACACTGACAGAGTGCGGTCGCTGGTTACTTCCAAAGCAGGCGTTCCTCAATTTTGCGATGTGGTTCTCACAGACTTACGTCAGTGCTTTAATCAAGACGGCAGTTTGGTTCACTTGCTTTCTGACAAGGAAAACTCCCCAACGCAGCCCCGTCAGATTTAGCTGAAGAATGGCGCAATGGATAGCTCATAAAAAAACTGGATTCAGATCGAGCACGAAAACAGAAAGAAAGTACACGGGAACTGTGTAAAACAGAAGCAAAATAAAAATTGAATGCTCCAAGCACATGATATGCTATAATAAGGAAGCAGCTACAGCAGAGGTGTTGTGGTTCTGTCTTCACGGTATTGGACTACAGAACAGAAAATCCTGGTTTTAACTCCCATTCCTGAAACAAGTGTATTTCGTTTTTGTCACTACATTATGGACTGTCAGTCATACCGTTGATGTGTGTGTTTTGTTTCTGTAACCCTGGCAACTTTCATACTATACATTAGTTACAGAATATGACTGCTGTGGTAAGAACATGTTACTGTCACAAGCAACTGTGATGAATAGCGAGTGCAAACAAAATGCCGCATAGATCTCTCATCTATCAAAACAACAAATAAAAGTGCGGGAACTATCTCACAATAAAGGCTCATCGCCTTGTAATCGCTGTGTCCAGTTCCGCGGAAAATAGATGATCTCGGATATAAAATTCCTCTTAGTTCAGACGCCACTGGAACAGCGGGTCCGATGCGAAGTAACAGCGCCGTAGTATGAGGACGCTACGCCTGAACAAAACAACTTACGACGTTAGTTGAATAAAGTGCACGGCGGAGAGAGGATTCCTGCGGAAGAGGCTCCCTGCATGGCAGTAAAAACATGTTCAAATGTCTTAAGCTTATGGGACTTAACTGCGGGGTCATCAGTCCCTAAACTTACAAACTACTTATGAACTACCTTATACTAAAGATGGCACGAACATCCATGCCCGAAGGGAGATTCGAATCCCCGGACGGGGAATGGCCTCGCGCATCGGAGTATAGCGCCTCAATGCGCTCGGCCGCTCCGCCGCGGCTGTGATCAGTTTTGACGAGCTACCCAATGCGCGATACTACCACTAAATATAACGAGGTGCGATGGGGGTTTCCCGTTGTTAATAAGCGAACAAAGTGCGTGCACGTAATGATATCTATATGCAGGGTAAAGGAGTGTTGTTGCTATGGCAGCGTGGTACATGGTAGTAGAATCGTACAAGGTGACTCACTTGTTTAAAGTCCGTAAGTTTTGTTGGATAGAGTTTTTTTTTCGTTGCTGCTCTGTGATTCGTGTTTATCAGCGTAAGTACTAAACGTGATACTTCAAATATATAAATCAGTTATGAAGACAAGAACTGACTAAAATGACGTATGGCGACTATTGTCCGCCGGCCGCGGTGGCCGAGGAGACAGGCGCACAAGTCACGGTCTGCACGGCCACTACGGTCGGGGGTTCGAATCCCCCCTCGGGCATGGATATTTGTGCCGTCCTTAGTGTTAGCTAGTTCGTAAGTAGTTTGTAAGTTTAGGGACTGATGACCCCGTAGTTAAGTCCCATAAGCTATACAAACATTTGAACCTTTTTTACTATTATCCAAATTTGGTTTTATGTTTATTGCTGTTGGAGACGCAGGAGACTAAAGTGTAACATTTTCTTGAAATTACTAGCTAATGAAAGCTCACTTCCTAATAGTAAGAAACGACATTTGGAATCTAACACAGTAGTTTGATGAACAAACGGGTATTTTTATCTCTCAAATTAAAAGATACGTAGAACACAAAATATCCAGAAAGGCGATGGTTCATATAAAGGCTTCCTTTGTTACCAAGGTGCTTACCGTGTAGGAAAGAGAAAAACCTTAATCGT
The DNA here is from genome assembly GCA_026315105.1 of Locusta migratoria. Lineage (NCBI taxonomy): Eukaryota > Metazoa > Arthropoda > Insecta > Orthoptera > Acrididae > Locusta > Locusta migratoria. The sequence goes on along the minus strand of CM048755.1, from coordinate 666,664,203 downwards.
AGCATAAGAGTAAATTTCAGTTTTCAGAAAGAAACATTGTGCAAGAAAAAGTTAGCTGATGAAGGCGTACTTTACGTTTTCACTACTCTTCATACGCTTTCAGATTACAATGGTTTTCAACCAAGTGAAAAAAACAGAACTGAACTTGGCGATTACTTTCTGAAGTGTTTTTCAGAGAAAAAATGCTTGCACAAAGGAGACTTCCATAAAACCTTCTCGTCGAAGAACGGGAGCATTTATGACGCCGTATTCAAATATAATTGTATTTTCCTGATCATTGCTCGAGTTTCTTTGTGAAACAGAATAATCTGCAAGTATGTAATTAAGTCCTACGATTTAATGCCTCTTGAAAATATCCTACTTATGTAAGGTCGTTTATTCAGCATTGGCATTCGTCGACACGAAATCTGGAGAAAGATGCACATCGTAGTTTCCAAATTAGTGCAGAGATTTGAAGAAGTTATGAAGATGTAGGCTCATCGTTTCCATTGATTGCGCTCTAAGAATACGATGTGATAACATAGAATTTGCTTATTCTGTGTTGTGTGAATCTGACACATAAAAATTCAACCTACGTATGTTTTAGTTCGCATAACTGTTAGTAGTCTGTCGATTGAGTCGACACTTCGACACAAGGTGACATTTTTTCATGGAGGTTGTTTTTATGCTATCCACTTTGCTGTAACAATTAAAGGGATACGGATGAGACTGAAAAATGTGTGGTTCACGACGCTGCAATTATCCAAAATTTAATCATCCAGTATTTCAGAATGAACACTTAGTGACTTAACAAACATTACACGTAATTTCAAACCTTTACTACATTTAGTTTCGCTGATAGCAACCCAAAAAATTGAAAGGAATAAACCTTAACACGTTGTGATGTATCACTACTAACTGTATTCCTGTAACTATGTATACAGTATACAAGTATGCCACTCAATGTCCCTACACCTTTTCTTTCTTTTTTGTACAATTCGAGGTTCAGGAGCTCTAAGGTCGGAAACAATGTGAAAATAAAAATCAGACATGATGTTTTAATTTGTTCATACTTCTCTACTTACTCTATTCGCTACTTATTTTCAGTTCCCACATACGCCGCTGAGTGCACCAACTAAATAATATTGTACAACACACACATGGATCAGGCGATCTGACTTCATAATCTCTGAGATGCGTGGAAAAGTACAGAATAATACAGGAGGGTCTAATTTATTACTTCTATACTAATTCTATTCGCAACACATTTCGAAGTCAATATACATGTATCACTGAATGAGACTGCAATCTCATACGACACACAGTTTAGGAGATATGTCGAAATGAACGTCGAGCTACGTGAGAAACTGCAGGATAAAATATATTTAAAAACGTCTCTTGAGTCGCATGATGTGAAAAGCAGAAACGTGTGCATTGTATGTAACACGCGCGTATATTAACACCTCCTTCTAACCCCACTGATCGACAGATGGAGGGCAAATAAACTGGACGATAGACTGAGGAGATAGAGGGGGAGGACGAGGAAGATGGCAGATAAAATGGAAGGAGGAGACTGACAGAGACGAAGAATGGTAAAAAGGAGGAGGAGGAGAGAGAGAGAGAGAGAGAGAGAGAGAGAGAGAGAGAGAGAGAGAGAGAGAGAGAGAGAGAGAGAGAGAACTGGGAAAGGGGGAGAGCTGGAGAAGATGGTTTGACTGTAGGAAACGATGGATTCCCTTATTTTTGTCATGGCAATTACACTTTGCTTGCTCTCACAGCAGCGGCTGACAGTTCTAATAAAAACATCCATGATGCACGCCAATTCTGCTCGCAGCTGACTTTTTCCGTTCGTGTGTACGCGGTATAAAGCGTTTTCAGAGACAGGTCCAAAGACCCCTTCGGAGAACACAAGCCGTGTTTACGATTGGAGACGGAACTGCGCTGAATACCGATTTATTTTTAACTCCACTACGCAGAAGGCTGTACGTAGCCATTTAGTGTGCTCAAAGGAACATGGAGAAAGAGTCAGAGCTATTCCAATTGAGAGCAAATCCGTATTTTTTCTTCGGTTAAGTTTTGCGGGATGACGCTAAAAGTGCTCAAACGTAGGACTCAAAGGTAAACGGCAGTAGCTATGAGCATTTCCAATATATAATAATTTCGTGATACACACACACACACACACACACACACACACACACACACACACACACACACCTTAGATTTGAGGGCACCCCGCACAAAATAATCGCGACCTGACTGACCTGTCAAGCGTGAATAATTTGTAAATATGCTACATTTTTGGCCGGCTGTATGGGCAGTTGCCCCATCCTGTTGGATGTAACTAAAGACCTTTCCCTCCTCCGTTAATATTGTCACAAATGGTTTCAAAATGTTGGCATGGTCAGAGTCGCATGAAAAAATATAGGACCAATAATGCGGCGTGTGCACACTGCACGCCAAATGCCAAATTTCCGATCACGCAATAGTGTTTCGCGGAAGTTAGGTGGATTCTCTGCTCTCCAGAACCTGTGACTCTGTGGCTTGATATAACCACTCACGTGAAATCGGGCTTCATCATATACAGGGTGAGTCATGAGGAAAAATATGTCGAGGACCGCATGCTGCTATGAGTAACACTTGACGCACCGTTGTTAACTTTGTTCTCCTCAGTGTACTGTGTACATAAAACAAAAACACCTGTTAACCATTTAAAGAGATACCGACGACATGATATTCATCCATAGATACAACTCAAGAAACACGAATGAGCTGATTTATACCTGTCAGCGTTTGAAAGATACGAGAAAGAATAAATCCTATCGTAAAGTATGTATTACTGTTTGTTTAAAGGGTACAAAACTGCTGGGTTATCATTCCCCTGCTCCCAGCTAAGAGTTCACATCCAAAAAAAGAATGTTCAAATGTTTGTACAGCTTGTGGGACTTAACTACGGGGTCATCAGTCACTAAACTTACAAACTACTTATGAACTAACGAACACTAAGGACGGCACAAATATCCATGCCCGAGGGGGGATTCGAACCCCCGACCGTAGTGGCCGTGCAGACCGTGACTGGAGCGCCTCAGTCCCCTCGGCCACCGCGGCCGGCCACTTCCATAAAACTCATACTTTTAGGATGTAGTATTCCACGCCCAGAATGACAACATAAAACGGAAGACACAGTAGGTGTTGACAAAATAGACAACGAAACTAAAATATTACATCAGAAGAGAGTGGCTGACTGATCACGAGGATAATACAGCAAGAGCCAGCCACACTGCACACAATTAACACATCCAGTTTAAGACTAGACAGAAACTAAACCGTAGGGGTGGGGACCCAAGGAAAGAAGCAGATCAACCCAACACTAAATAGAACTATAAAAGCCAGTTGTGCGAATAATACCCAAAACACGGTCAGCCATCGAGGCATCGTCACCTAAACGCGACGAGAGCGCAGTTGGCAGGATAAAGTAGTGCCACAAATCAGCTAAAAGCGGACAGTCCATTAGAATGTGCACCAATGTCGGTGAAGTACTACAACGGCAATTCGGTGGGTCCTCTCGGCGAAGGAGGGGATCACGTCTTAACCACGTATGGCCAATACGCAGTCGGCAAAGAGCAACAGATTCCCGAAGAGAGGCCTTCAAGGGAGGACTTCCATGCGCCCGTGGAGGGTTTAATGACACGGAGCTAATTTCGTACGCTCGAGTCTGCCCATTCAGAGTTCCAAAACCCTACAACCTTGCGGTTTAACTCCTGTCGGAGATCCTCTTCCTGGAGGCCAATCTGCAACTACTGTGACGTGGTGGCTTGCTTGGCCAAGTGATCAACATAAAACTGAATTGCATACATTTTTTGTCCTCTGAAATTTACTTTCTTATTATTTCAGGAGCGCCATCTCGCACGAACCCAAGTTTTCTCTTGCCTTGTCAGTGGAAAACGACGTGGTTTCAAAATTGAGTTCTGAAGATATTTTGATGAATTTGCTTGTCAAAAAGCAAGGAAAAGATGTTTTATATCAAATGTATAAAGCAGGGACCCTTAGTGTTTGTAACCTAAAACATATTCAATTTCTGATACAGTGCATGCAAAGTGCTGTAAAGGTGTTAACCGTTCATCCTGAACAATACTTGAACCTTTTCCAGTTTGGAATTTCATTAAAATGGAAGGATTCCGATAGGTAATTTAATTTTTATTAACATTTCAGGAATAGCCATACTTATGCTTCACTGGTTAATTATTTTCCTACCATAACAAAAGGTCTGCTGTAGTAAGTTTTTAGATATAAGGGTAGTATGTCAATGACGAACTTTGAATTCATTTGAACGTCACGAAGGTGTATAACCTTTGCTGGACGGGGTCGGGGAGGGGAGGATTCGGGGGAGCCCCACGCGGACGTTTTGCAAACTGACTCACAGAAGATGGGGCCGGCTCTGCCTGCTGGTTCTAACAACAGACATTCTGAAGGAATGCAGGTGCAGGAGCGGGTGGCGTGATACGCCGTACTCTTGCGACAGGCGCCGGGTCGGACAGAAGTTTTTCTGGAGAACTGTAGCCACATTTACTGCTGTACGGCACTTTTCAGACTTGGTCAAATCAGATCCTGTCTAACATTTTCGGACTAAGCATTGCATAGAACTCTTTGCTAGCCCTTTGACATCATTAAACTTGGAATTTCCTAGCAGAGTGAAACTGTGTGCCACATGTTTAGAGTCCGCTGACAGCTGACTGAGGAACTGGCTATGAATTCGGTGAGGTCCAGGCGATGTTTCAGGCCATGCAGCGAGGGCACTGTGGAATTCCCAGTCGCTAAAGGGAGCGTTATGCGACTCCTGGCGATGCGTGCGAAACAATGTCTTTCGCTCGACTCGCTTTTTCACGGCACGAAAGTCGGTACTGTAAGCTGCCGTCACAGAGCTGCATTCATAGTGTTCCGCCATGGTAGGTGGGTTGGTACAGAGAGTACCCTGGACGCTGAGACAGTGAATGCCCGCCAACAGACGGCACCCATAAATGCGTCGAACTTGGGACCACGCCTGAGAGGGAGAGGCACCAGAACCGATGGTGGCAACATACCTCTCCCATGAGTCCTGCTTGCTCTGTTGGATCAGCCGTCGGTCTCGGACCCGGAGACGCTTACAAATGATCATATTCTCTGCGGAAGGGTGGCGCCGATGGCGCTGAAACGATCTCGGATGGCCTAGGCAATCTCTGCCGTCGACCACGGCACGGACGTACGCCGCAGTGGACCAGGCGTGTACGGGACAGTGGCTTCAGGGGCGGAAATTATGGCAGCACTAACGTCACCAACCGCAATATCAACGCCAATGGTAAACTGATCTGGTAGCACAGCAGATGAGGTGTAAGATGGCCAGTCTGCTCGGCAGAGGTCTGCTGGCTGAGGCTGTGGGAGCGGCAAAAAAATGGGAAAATGGTCGCTGCCACATAGGTAATCATGGACACTCCAGTTAACATGCAGGAGAAGGCTGGGGCTACAAATAGACAAGTCGATGGCCGACTATGTGCCACGCACCAAACTAAAATGCGTAGGGGCACCATTGTTCAAAATGCAGATATGTTGCGCCAAAAGGGCCTCTATGTCCCTACCACGACCTGTGGTATATGCCCCTCCCCCACAAAGGGAGGTGGGTATTAAAATCGCCCAAAAGGAAGAAGGGTGGAGGAAGCTGGGCGACTAAGGCAGCAATATCTGTCACGCACAGCCTCCTTTGGCGGAAGGTGGATGGAACACATTGTGAGTTCCTGAGTTGTCCATATGCGAATAGCCACTGCCTTTAGAGTCGTTTGGAGAGTCACGACAGCAGTGGGGACAGTGGCGAGGACATAAATACAAACACCACCAGACACCCAGTTTTAGCCAGTCTGGTTTCTGTAGTTGTCCTGATATCCATGTAGGACTGGGGTCTGGTCAGCAGCAAACCCTGTTTACTGTAGGGCTAAGCAGATCGCAGGGAAATGGCACTATAATTATTGTAACTCAGCCTGATGGTGGAAAAAGCCTCCACAATTCGACTGGAGAATTTCATTGTTTGCTGAAAAGTATCATGATAAAGGCGATAAATGGATTTAAATTTCTGAATCACCTTTCGCCAAGACGTCAGAGCCAACAGACTCTAGAACCAACAGTTCTAGTGAGCTGGTGATGGACAGATTCTCAGTAGAAACGAAGCTCTCCACTTCATCTTCTGAAGTAGAAGATGTAAGAGATAGTGGCTTTGAAGACCCAGAAGCGTCTTTTTTTTCTTGGTCCTGTTGGCCTCTTGCTGATCCTTTGGCTTAAAGGGCTGGGTAGGCTTCTTTTCAGTGGCTTCAGAGCCTGATAAGGACCGGAAAGCCCTGCGACCAGCAGCATTAGGGTCCTCCATGGCACTTATAGAAGCCTCAGAAGGGAGCATCCCGAGGGACCCCTACCGAGCGAGAGGAGCTAGAGAAGGTTGTTCCTTCTGCAGCTGGGGCTTGGGGACCGGCGTTCCCAGTGATGTTGGGGGAACTGCTCCCACAAATGTTGGAGGGGGGCGGCAGTATATGAAGGGCCACTATCACAGGGTAACATATACAGAGAAGCAGCCCCCCTAAACCACTGTCCTACGCTCCCCTCGTAGTTCTGTAAGATGCTAGCTGGTGTCGGGCGGTTCCCTGGCTTAGTACCGGTAGACCACACTAGAGGCACAACTGAGGGTGCCTCTCGCACGTCAGAGGGTAGCGTGGAGGGGAGGCTGAGGGAAGAGGTCGTGCCGCCTGCCATGAGGCCACAGCTGTGTCCGGCTTGCCGGCGTTTGAGGGGAGGTGGTGGTGACAGCGCTACCTGCCGCCTGCTCTGGCCAGTTTAAAGGGCTGCTTCTGACTGCAGCGCCATCATGGGACATCTTACGGTACTACTTCAGCACCCCCGCCCCGCACCCCTGAGCGTAGAACTGGGCCCTTACGAAGGTTTCCCGTCTGTATATATTTGACTGTGCCACTACCCATCAAGGGGGCAGTGAGATTTATGGCCCATAGGGCCCACAGTGGGAGGTTTCACTTGGGGAGTGGTCGTCCCCGAGGAGACAGGTGACGATGCAACAGATGCAAATGATGTCAAACGAATGGGTGGAGTCGCTCGTATTTCCTTCTTGCTTCAGAGTAAGTCAACTTGTCCAGGGTCGTGATTTCCATTATTTTTCGCTCTTTATGTAAAACAGAAAAGACCGGCGAGCAAGTTGGATGGTATTGCCCACAGTTCACACACACACACACACACACACACACACACACACAGTAGGTGGGTGCATGGAGAGTCCGGTTGTGAAGGCCGCTCGCATTCCTGAAATGGGGGGCTGGAAGTCCATTGGGAGGACATATGCCCGAACGTCCAGTACTTTAAACACCTCATGGGGGGGGGGGGGGACATACGGTTTCACGTCACACTGGTATATCATTACCTCGACCTTCTCAGGCAGTGTATCACCTTCAAAGGCCAAGATGAAAGCACTGGTGGCAACCCCGTTTTCTTTTGGACCCCTATAAACGCGCTGGACAGAGTGAGCACCTGTCGCTGGAGGTTTGCGCGGAGCTCGTCGTCAGACTGTGATAGTAAATCCCTGTCAGATTAGACCCTGGACCGTGTTGAGAGTTTTACAGGGCGTGATACTAACGACAATATCACCTAGCTTGTGAGAGGCAAGGAGAGCCTTTGACTGAACTGGTGACGCCGCTTGTATCAAGACAGACCCACTTCTCATTTTGGAAAAGGAAGTAACCTCACCAAACTTATCCTGTTCTCCATGAAGAACTGCGGCTTCGTATTCATGAAGGACTTCCTATCGACACGTGTACAAACCACGTATTGCGGCTTGTATGGCTCAGATCTATTGTGGGCACTACGTTCCTCCTAAGGGTTGGCAAGGGAAGGGAAATCTTAAGGTCATATGCTGTCGTGTTGAAGTGAGTCTTCCCAGGCGTAGAGAGAGCGTTTTTGCGTGCGCCCACGCTGTTGATTGCTCGTTTCATCCTGTTCCCACGAGCAGCTAGGGAAATAAAGGTCCACACAGACAGAGCCCCGCTTGCCTGAGTAATCCTTATAGAACTGGGGTGCGGCAGGTTCCCCAGAGGTTGCCCGCTAGCGGCTGTTCAACCTCAACAGCCATGCATCTCCTCGGCACGTAGCACACCTTCAGATTGTGGTTTCTTTTTGATAGGGTTTTGTACCGTCCTCGTGACCGATTAAATCAAGATCCCCAGGCTCTGACACGAACGTTCCACGGTCGTTGAAGCATGCACAGAGCGTACGGTGTGGCGGACTGTTGGCGCGACAGTCCGCAGCTCTGGACCCCGGATTCTCCAAGCCCATACTCAGCAAATTAATGCTGAGCCCCTACCTGATCCCAGGGAAGGATATCAACTTTGCTATGTACATTAAGACGTGCTATTTGGTAACCAAGGGCTAATGTAACATCTTATAACAGCGTTTAGATACTGTATGAAGTTACGTGTTTATTCTACCCTGGGAATGTTGCTAGGAGCATCTGCAGTTCACAAGATTTCTTTATCGCCTACATCCCATAAGCTATAGGTGTCCATTTTAGCCTGTTATCTGCGTTGATCTATTTATCAGCTTTGAGTGTGTCCCTTTGGCTTCTCACAGTCTCTCAGTAATGTCTACAGTAATATATTGACAGAGGGTGGAAATTGGCTGTGCCTTTGCATTTGCCTGAAATCATTAGTGAAATCACTAAAACCTAAATCAGGATGGGCGGAGGCCGGTTTGAACAGCCGTCCTCTCAAAAGCTAGTCCAGTGTGTTACCATTGAACCTCGCTAGGTCTTGTCAATGAGCCAAGTTGGCGGCGAGGTTGGACGTTTTTATCCAAGTCCCTACATCCGTGCCCACATCTCCTCTCAATTACGAAACAGTTAAACATATTTATAAAGAGTTCACACACTTTAACGATTGCGGCGGGAGGAAAGGGAGGAAGAGGGCGTGGTGGCAGGAGGGAGGTAGGGGGATGGGGAAAGAGATCGTGCCATTCAACTGGGGTCGTGTTCAGTCTGCCTGGTGCAAGTCTTTCTGACGCCACTTGGCGACTTGTGTGTCAGTGACAATGAAGACAGCATACCACCATGTCCCCGAGCTGAGAAAATCTCCAACCCGACCGAGAATCGAACCTGAGCCCCCCCTCCCCCCCGTATGTCAACCCACCACGGTGTCCACTAGTCTATGGAGGCGGACAGTAGTTGAGACGTGATGACGGGTGATATGAAGGGCAATCCGGCCGCTGACCCTGCCAAATCAATAACGTGTCGATCCCCTGGACACGCGGGATGAAGGCCGTCAAAACGTCATTTGAGTCAGCAGCGTAACCTCAAGCAGGCAATGAAAACTAAAGTAACAACAGCCATAAAACTAAGACTTAAGTGTTATCGGTGTGATACAAAAGCCAATCAAGGATTAATCGACGGAATTCCATTACGTTTGTTGGACTACTACTTGTAAAGCCTGCACCATTTTCAAGTATTTCGTCTCTTCATTTGTGCTCCAAAACAGACCGGCTATTTGACCTTTCACGTTTTTCGATCGCATCCACGTAGCTATTTCATTATTACAGTCAAAGATATTCTCTGCTTTGCCATAGGAAAGATTCTTATTTTAAAGGTTTTATGTGCAAAAGCAAGTTTTTAGGCACTTGTTTCAGTGATGCTACATTTACTCTTCTGGAGTTGGAGCGTCGGAACTAATTGTAGCCCCCCTCGCGACGTCGTAATATATAAGAAAAATCGGGTTTTCTTCATTGCGCGGAGAACAGCGGAATTTTTCCAACGAATTCGACAGATCGAGTTAATGCCTGTCACAATGAGCAGAACTTTCTCCCGTGGCGTGACGCGAACAAGTGAGGCGACACCGTCGTTAAAGGTCAATCCGGAGAGCCTCAAATAGCAGTGGGGCTGCAGTTGTCGTGGGAGGCGTGCGTGGGCGCGGGCGCGGGCGCGGGGCCGCTGCCAGCTGTCGCGCGAGCCTATTCCTGGCCTGTGCATTCTAAATGCTACAACGCACCAAAGCTCATTTTTCATTCAGAGCCTTCAGTCGACCCAAATTTTTGCCCAAGTTATTCTTGCAAAATCTATTACGAAGCTATTATCTTGAAAATACGCTTCACGTATTGTATGCCAACCCAGACCAAAAGAAAAGCAATTAAAGTTTCTATTAGTTTTAAGGCATCTACTAAAGGGAAGAAATTTTATACATGTAATGCTGCATTAAATCTGAATTTGTACACCGTACCGATAGCGTCTTTCTTGACTTGCAGGAGACGTTAGACGAGGTTCCGGACGCTTGACTAATTAACGTACCGCAAACTAGAGGTCTGCACCTCGCTCGGTTGCTCGCTCGAATCGCGTGATACATGTCGTTCTATGACAGTCCGACAGGTGTCGGTACTGCAGCTTGCGGCAAGGCGTGTGGCTGCGCTCGACTTCCTGCACGCTCGTTCGAGCGGCGCACGCTCGACCGGCCCGACCGTCCACACTGCCCGCTCGCCACTCGGTCGCCCACCGCAGTGTCACTCGAGTTGAAGGCGAGTGTCGGGAGCAAGCTAGACACTACAGAATAAATCCTGACTGCGAAATTTTGAATTTTTTCCCTTCCCGGGTGCTTCGAAAGCTGTTCTCTCGATCCAGTTCAACTAGCTATTCAGTTTCGCATTTTATACTTTACCATACAAATTATTATACGTGATTAACAAAGTATATGTGCTAAGATCATTTACTAAATGAGTTTTCCATGATCTTTCTTACTTTCTTGTTCCCATTTTGTGGACTGTTAGTTTCTGTTTAGTGGTAGGTGTTACTTGCCGTCTTAACGAGCAAATGTTTGTATTTTATATCAATTCCTCTTATCACTCTCAAGTCCTGGAATACTTTGTCCATCTTTTATATTGATATTAAATACTCCGATATTGATGTACACCCGTTAGGTTAGGTTTGTGCATCTCTCTCTCTGTTGTACTCCATTAATACATATTCCCGTAGCCTTTTGTCACTGTGCGTGGTTGTTGCGCCTCTACCTTTTCCGAGTGAGTCCTTAACGGGAATTTTTCCAATTGCAACATTCATATATTCCCCACTACCACTATCGTCTTTCTTATTTACATAATAAAGAACGGATGCAAGCTTTTGTACAATATATAGGATCCGCGCTTTCTTCCGTCGTCAGGGTCATATACCGGTCTAATGCTCATATATCCTGTACCTGTTTTAAATCCTCTTATTCCAACTGTTTACTTTACACAGCTGTACGAATTTATGGTGCTCCTGCTGTTTCAGTAATATCTGTGTTATATTTATTTAGGCCCGTCTGAAGAATGTCACCCGGGTGCACCAGCCAAAAGAATGAAGTGCATGTTTTCGGAATGGCTGGACTGTGAAATGCGCGAGGCGCAATCCACCAATGAGGTGGACCTTTATTTAGCACGAATTGATGATGACGACGATCTGCTTGAATGGTAGAAACGCAACAGTGCTCTTTCCTAAGCTAGATGTATTGGCAAACAGTATTTCTGTGCCCGCCTCAAATGCACCTAGTGAACGCACTTGCAGTGCGGCAGGAAATCTGTTTTCTGATAGAAGAACTCGACTCTATCTACAACGTGTCAATGATATTTTAACAATACATTGCAATTACAATGCCACTAACGAATAGTTTCGGGATAATGTTACTTTTCGATGTATACTTTGTTGTACGGTAATTTTCACTTTTGTAAATTGCAATACAAACGTTGTTCGGTCCGTCGTTTCTCTTTAGATCCTTTACATTACATTCAAATGTTGTAGTTAGTGAAAACCTTTTTGTCTCGTTTGCGGCATAATGATATTGCGGTTACATGCTACTATGCAGGAATACACGTCTACAGCATAACTGATTTTAGTTCCTTTAGTTAGCGGGGGTGCGTCAGACGCAACAGCAGCCCACACCTCAGAGGCACAGAGCCGCTGCCGTAGCGACTGACAAGGAAACCTATCCAAGCGTCACTCTTCAATTTTTATGAAATTTGGATTTGTTATAATACATGAAAACTGTGGGACCCGTTCAAATAAAATGTTGGTAGAGCTTATGGGACATAACTACGGGGTCATCAGTCCCTAAACTTACAAACTTCTTATGAACTAGATAATACTAAGGACGGCACAAATATCCATGCCCGAGGGGGATTCAATCCCCGACCGTAGTGGCCGTGCAGACCGTGACTGGCGCGCCGCAGAGCGGGGCTAAAATAGAATTGATAACTTAGAGATTAATGAAGCGATTGTAATGATTTTTTGGTATGAAAGTATCTTTTGATAAGAGATCGGCCTAGGTACATTGCAGAGGAAGTGACAATTAGGGGGGCAACTACCCCTAAAGTGAGCAATTTTTTGTGCTCAAATTGTTGTTTTTTTTAATTTAATCGAAGCTGAATCTATGAAATTTGTCTTTTATCAAAAGATACTTTCATACCAAAATTCATTAAAATCAGTTCATTTATCTCTAAGTTATAGCCATTTTTCTAATTTAGCCCAATTTTGGAGGGGCCGTTTCACCCCTTAAATATATTTTTCCGCCGCTAAAAAAATTACGTGTCCCATAGTTTTTCATGTTTTATAAAATATGCAAATTTCATAAAAAGCGGAGAGTGACTTGGGTAGTTTTCCTTGTGAGTACAGCGGCAGCGCCACGCTGTGCGGCCTCTGCCCGCCCCGCCCCACGCAGCCTCGTTCGAGTGTCAACGCGCTCGCTCCGAGCGAACACGCGCTCGCTCCGAGCGAACACGCTCGCCGCGCCACCGACGAGCGTTGCGCACTCGACCGAGTACGAGCGAGCGACTTGTGGGTTTGAAAGTAGGAATTTATTGTGAACAGGACAAAGCATTTTCATCTCAATGGAGAGAAGCCTACCAATACGAAATTAATTTCTGGCATGCCCCAAATAGAGTGCTAAATGGCCACTACTAATATATGAAGAAGTTAACATTGGGAATTTAGGAGTGTTGCATCAAAACTGCTTTTTGTGGATATGCTGACTAGTTTCAGGATTTGCCTATTTTATTAAGCCACCTATTACAGAACATAATGTTCATTTTACTGTACGATACATGGATACAATAATTTTACGTGTTTATGTTCTGATTACTTACATTAGTTTATGTTTGGATATGGTGTATGTCACGCTGTATATATAAAATACTTTTTGTAATTTGTAAAGTCTCGCTATTCTTTGCATTATTTCGTTTACTTACCATTTGTGGTAATATTTATTATGCAGCGTGACAAACCAAGTTCCATTACATTGCAGTTGTACAATGGTTTATTTTTCTTTTCAATTTACATTCAGAACTACAGGGTGTCTCACAAAAGACGCCTGCCAGGCGTCCGCGAATCGCGCGGTACGGCTCCCGGCCGCCGCCACCGCATCCGCCGGCCACGGCAGCGCCCGATTTTCGGAATCTATTGTACCGCCGGCGCATACACTAAGTTAATCTAAAAACATTGCCATCTGAGTAACCTAAGCTTTCCTTTATTTACAGTTCATGTTCAAAATGATGTCCCTCTACGGGAAGAGCGGACTGACATCTCGAACACATTTGCGAACAATCGACGAATTTCGGCTGCCGAAATCTGGGAAATAACGAGTCGAATCTTGTTTCACAAACAACAAATTCTGACAGGTATGTGAACAATATACTGCACCCATTTTTTTCAAGAACTTTCACCCAACGAAAAGCTGTACGGTTATTTCATGCAGTTCAAGGCAAGACCACACATTGCCAATGCTTCTATGGCAGCAGTATGAAGAGTGTTCGACGGTAGGATAGTTGACTGGCCGCCTCGTTCTCCATATCTAAATCCCTGTGACTTATCTTTGGGGAATGTTAAAAGACAAGGTGTATGCAAGCAATCCCCATACACTCGAAAAGTTGGAAGACAGAATTCGGCTAGTCACTTTCCAGATTTCGGCAGCCGAAATTCGTCGAGTGTTCGCAAATGTGTTAAAGAGATGTAAGGCCGCTCTTTCCATATAGGGACATCATTTTGAATATCTACTGTAAATAAAGGTAAGCTTAGCTTACTCAGATGGCAATGTTTTTTAAGCTTTAACTCAGTGTATGCGCCGGTGGCACAATTGAGTCCGAGAATCGGGCACTGCTGTGGCCGGCGGATGCGGTGGCGGCGGCCGGGAGCTGTACCGCGCGATCCGCGGTGTTGTGCGTTGTGGTGTAATTTATGTACGATATTATTGTTTTGATACTGTAATTTATGGCTTGTGGTTACACGGTCGGAAGGTGATTATGGTAGGATAGATTGTATTTTTGTATGCTGGTGAAGGTGCTGTGGAAATTATCTATGAAATTTTCTATTAATTTCTTCTAAAATGTTCGTGAGTTGTCACTTGAAAACAATAGGTAAAATTTCGATATTTTTTCCTATACTTTCCGTCGAATGCTACTTTCTTATGAGTGTGCCGAAGGTTGAAATATTTTCAATTGTATTTATGTGTTCTACGTATCTAGTTTTAAAAGATACACTTGTTTTTACAATGTAGGGATGTCACGTTGTCTGCATTCGATTTGTAAACTCCGAATTTGCTATAACGTACTTTTTTTCGATTTTGTGTATCATATTGACTTCTAAATTATTGTTGGTACAGAAGATATTTTAATATTTGTTTTCTTACGTACATGTTTTATTGTCCGACATGTCCCTAGTATGTGGAAAATACTATTTCAGCATTCGGCAAATACGAAAACTAATCGATTCGTTCGCCGCCTGCTTATTACCGTTGATGGACTATATTCAAAAATTAACATCGAGGTAAGCCAGCTCAGCATTGTGTCTAAATCCCCAGGCAAAGAATCCGGAGCGTCTATCAGAGCATATATTTTGATTATCCATTGCTTACTAACGAACTCCATTATTTCACGGCAATATAGACATCAGAATTATGAATATAGTGGGTTTGATATTACAAAGAAATGGGAAACTTTATTAGGCCAATTATATTTATTTATATGTATAACAGCATTGTAGGCGAACTAACCTGTGTCATAGTCCACAAAATGTCGGACTATAACGATGATATACCTACTTGAAGTTCGTTATCCTCCACTAAGAACTCTTCATTGGAGAGTACAATCGGGGGCGTGAGTTTTGACCGACAATTATCAGTCTACATGAACTGTTATGTTTATGTCTCCCAAAACGGGAATTTTCAGTGTCCATTTCATCGCAATTCCACAATAGGTACTCATGCTGGATTATTGCACCTGTAATTCATGGCGATAACATGGATGGTTGCGGATCGTATGGTGCAAGTTCTCCAGTATAAATCCAAATATTTGATTCCGTCTAGGTTACAGCTCTTTCAATGGGAAACGATGCCTATCATTCAGAACTTATTGTTTATACTAGCCTCTAGCAGAAATTGTCAGAGCCGACTCCGATTACATGAGGTCCATGATACGTTTAGCAGGTAATGCAGTAAAAGCCCTATGCATCAGTTCTTCGGAAAGTGGCTGCACCGTGCATTTCATCCCGTCTCATCTTCCCAAGACCCCTCATCTTGTTCTACCTGTGAACGAGCGAAACCTGTATAACACACGATGACGTGCCGTACCGAATATTCATCTTCACTAGACGAGGACTCCTTCCGAATCGCGTCCACGGAAGTGATTGAACGCATCGACAAGAATTTACACTGAGGGACTGAATTCATCTGGTATCATCTAATATCGTGCGAAGTGCTGAAACTTGGCGTGGGAATGGACTAGACAAGACATCGTAAATAAGTAGCAAAAATATTGAAAAGTGCTGTAGCTACAGCCGTCGGTAGACGCGAATGGGTTGCCAGTATAGGATTTAGTGCACCAAGTGGTCTCTCAATTACGTCCCATAGATGTTCCATGGGATTATGGGTTAAAAATCATTCGCTGGAATTGTCCAGAATGTTCTCTAAACCAATTACTTACAATTGTGGCTCCGTGATGTGGCTTATCGTCATTCACTGGTAACATGTAGGTAAGTATGTCCTCCAAATACTCTAATGAGAAGTATGAAGTCGTCCACATGAGTACGAAACGAAATCCGTTAAACTTTGTTTACAAGTTAAATCAATCAAAAGTGAAGGTCGTAAACTCCACAAAATACCTAGGAATTACTATTACTACAGACTTAAATTGGAAAGAACACGTAGATAATGTCGTGGTAAAGGCGAACCAGAGATTGCGTTTTACTGGCAGAACCCTTAAAAGATGCAACAGAACTACTAAAGAGACTGCATACACTTCGCTTGTACGTCTTTTTCGGAGTATTGCAGCCCAGTGTGGGATCCTTATCAGGTGGGTTTGACTGAGGACATCGAAAGAGTCCAAAGAAGGGCAGCTCGTTTCGTATTGTCACGATACAGGGGAGACAGCGTCACGGAAATGATACAGGATCTGGGATGGGAATCATTACAACAACGGCGCTTATCGCTGAGGCGTGGGCTACTTACGTAACTCCAATCGCCAAAATTCTCCTCCGAATGCGAAAATATACTGTTGGCTGCCACTTACGTAGGTAGAAATGATCATCAGAATAAAATACGAGAAATCAGAGCTCCAACGGAGAGATTCAGGTGTTCTTTCTTCCCGTGCGCTATTCGAGAATGGAATGGGAGGTGAATGGTATGATGGTGATTCGATGAACCCTCTGCTGGGCACTTAAATGTGATTTGCAGAGTATCCCGTGTAGATGTAACCATTCCCTGTCAATAAGCCGTTCAATTGGACAAGAGGATTAAGACCGTAAACAGTCCACGCCATTATGGAGGCACCATCAGCTTTCACCACCAGCTCCAAAAATCTACCATCTGCTCTTACGAAACGCAATCGAGACTCATGTGAGCACGCCAGTAGCGAATATAGCACATTTCTTAACGGGAAGATTAATGTAAAGATAACAAATATTACGTATCAGAGATTTGATTAATTATTTTCACATGACGGCCCCGTTTCGGTTTCAATTTCTATTATCAAGTGACCTGCGGTATAATGTGGGTGCCATTTAGATAAAAAAAATCAAATGTTTTTAGAGCATATGGGACTTAACTACGGGGACATCAGACCCTAAACTTACAAACTAGCTTATACTAAAGACGGCACAGACATCCATGCCCGAGGGCGGATTCGAACCCCCGACGGGGAACGGCCTAGCGCATCGCAGCATAGCGCCTCAATGTGCTATGCCGCTTCGCCGCGGTCCATGTAGATTGAGTAAATTATTAAGCTCTAGTATAATATTACACTATAAAGCTTAACATTCACTTCTGCATATGTCTAGATGGTCTGACATACATAGTACATCTAAGGCTCCTGTATGTTAACTGTCGAAATTTGTTGGTAATTTTAATCTTGACTGCGTATTTTGACAGTTGTAGCCACGATGTCTTATGTTCACAAAACATGTAAACGTCATGTTTGTGTTATTAGGATTAGTGTAATCTTTGGAAGTATTTTTAGTGTGTGGTAAGAATTTATATGTACTAAAACGTGAACGCGTTTTTGTTATTTTATACATATAACAATGTTTTTTTTATATTCGATTTTCATAAGTTTCTTTATGTTTCCAGTCAGGGTGTATGCTTGGAAACATAACAGCAACTTGCGAAAAACGAATATGAAAATAAAAAACGAAACAAAATTACAATATATGAATAAAATAAAACAAGCGTGTCCATGTTTTAATATATACAGGGTGTTTCACTAAGTGTGTTTGCCTGTCACTAATAAAATAGTAGGTGACGGGAAATTTTAATGCGGTAGGTCAACACAAGAAATGTTACACTTTCTGCAGAGCTATGAACATAGTTTATTGTATCATTTTCCAAAGCGTTACAGCACAAAGATATATTTTTTTTAAATGGAACAATAGTTTTTTCTATCGTGCATTGGATTCGTTGAAACGAGCTGCGTCCAAATCTATTTAAACTACATTCCTATCACTTAGTTTGGGAGCTACAACCCTTCAAAGTTTAGGGGGCGGAGGCTACGCTATCGCAGCCTCCGCCCCCAGAACTTGGAAGGGTTGTAGCTCCCAAACTAACAGTGATAGGAATGTAGTTTAAATTGATTTGAACGCAGCTGGTTTAAACGGATCCAATACACGATAGAAAAAAACTATTGTTCCATTAAAAAAATTATATCTTTGTGGTGTAACTCTTTGGAAAATGATACATTAAACTATGATCATAGCTCCGCAGAAAGTGTAACATTTCTTGTGTTGACCTACCGCATTAAAATTTCCCGTCACCTATTATTTTATAAGTTACAGAGGCAAACACACTTAGTGAAACACCCTGTATAAATTCTTACCAAATACACAAAATACTTTCAAAGATTACACGAAGCTTGTTAACATTGTTTAAATGCTCTGAACATACGACACCGTGGCTACAACTGTCAAAATACAAAATCAAGCCGCGGCCGAGCGGCCGAGCGCATTGAGGCGCTATGCTACGATGCGCGAGGCCGTTCCCCGTCGGGGGTTGGAATCCCCCCCTCGGGCATGGATGTTTGTACCGTCTTTAGTATAAGCTAGTTCATAAGTAGTTTGTAAGTTTAGGCATTGATGACCCCGCAGTGAAGTCCCATAAGCTTTACAAACATTTTGAACGAAATCAAGATTAAAATTACCAACAAATTTTGACAGTTAATACACAGACGCCTTCGATGACGTATGTATGCCAGACCATCTAGACATATACGTACGTGAATTTTAAGCTCTATATTGTAATATTATACTATAGCATAATTTGTTCAACCTAAATGCCACCCACTTTGTACCGCGGTTCACGTGATAAAGGCAATTTAAGCCGAAACGGGACCGTCGTATGAAAATATTACGATACAGCGATTTGATTAATTACTGTTATGTCACTTGCTGACCTTTACTACGCCGCGGGCCCAATGGAATAAAAAACATAAGTAATTTTATGTAGACACCCCGTGATACTTTTGTCACAGTTTTGCTGCTCATATTCAGAGAATAATTTGCGGTGAAGCATCTTTTACTTTACCGAGATCAAGCTTTTTTATTGTTGACATTAAATAATATCAATAGTTATTTAAAACAAGTGATGAGATGTAGGTTACTGCCTCGCTATGATGGTTGTACAGCGGCTCGCTTTGTTTCCTCTCGGCTTTTATAATCACAAGATGCCGACTAGCTCGCTAACGTCGAATTCAGTAATGTGCCGGACATCATCAGGTAGTCGACATCTTGTGATTACAACAGCGTAGAGGAAACAAGTCGCTAGAGAACCAACATAGCGGGACAATAATACTATATATCGAACATAATTTTAGATTTTAAGAATCTCAAATGTAAACACCCAAATTAAAATAGTAAAAAGGCGAGTGTGACTTGTTTTTAGAGTGATTATAGCCATAAATATTGGTTTGTTCTGTCATGTATGTATAAATTGACAACACCCCTATTTTTTCCTTTTTGTGTATACACGAAAGTGGGCTTTTGCCAATTATAATTCAGAAGACTTGGGTAGGTATTGTTTTGGAGAGACCTTAAAGTATGTTTATTAAAGTGACTGACAAATGACAATGCAAGAAAATTTGTTTTATTAATCGTTTATCGAAAGGACGATAAAGAGAATACATAAAACTAAAAATGAAAATTCACTTTATAAATAAGAAAGGTTCTAATGGGAAGTCCAGATTTCTTGGTAGACTTGCAAACTTATCAAGAACTTTATCGTCACTAACCATAATGTCTCTGTGGATAAAAAGTAAAGTAAGTCCGTCAAGCCTACTTTCAAATATATTGTTCCTTAAGTAAGTCTTCAGTCTCTTCAGAGTGTAGAAAGTTCGCTCTACGGTTGCTACAGAAACGGTAAGAACTGTAATTTCAAAAAGGGTGTGTATTTTGGGGAAGAAAATCTTAAAATTAAGATAATTCATAGCCGTTTCTGGAATATGTGAAGGATTTTCGTGACCCCACTTTTCTTTCCACGACAAAACTCACTTTGCATCATCTCTCTATGTGACAACGTCTTCGTAACAAAAGTAGCGTCCAATGAGCCAAAATTCGTTGAGATACACAACTGTGGAAGGATGTTTTGTAAGGATGCAACTGCTTCCTTGTGAGATTAAAAGCTTTGTTAGTGTGAGTAGAACGCGCAGGTGGCCGGGCGCGGGCCCGACTCGGACCGAATCAACCAGAACTGGCACCAACTTCACACCAATAATACCCCACTCGCCCTTTTTTTCTTTATTGTAATTTCAATTCCCCTAAAAGGGGTGGGCTGTCAGCGCACGCAGGCGCTCTGCATCCAAGAGATAAAAATACAGAGGAGTATACAAGGAAGTAAAGGTGATAAAATTTGAAGATAATTAAAATTCACATGATGATAGCGTTGTGAAGTACATGAGATTTAAAATGGAGCAAAGAATGCAGTCTCTCTAACATGGGAATGGTGACGAAATGAAGATAAAAAATAAATAAAATAGACCCAGAGACCACATAGCACATAAAACATCTAAAAGGAAACATAAGGTGTCGACTGCGGGTTGGCCATTCACAGTTCATTAAAATATCACAGTGAGACGACACCGAAGTCTCGTAGCACCCATTAAAACACCGAAGATCACAGATGAGTGGAGAGAGGAAAAGGGGAAGAGGGTGGTGGAAAACGCAGTCGAGTCGACCTGAAACGCAGTCGGCATCGGCGGCAGGTTAGCCGTTCGCTGGTCGTTTAAAAAAAACACTTTGTAAAATACACCTGGGTCAAGCACCAACACAGAATCGATGGCACTGAATGAAAGGGATGGAAGCTATGGTGGAAGTGGGGGCGGGAGGAAGATCAAGAGCGGAGGGAGGGGGGCAACAGGGATGGGCCACAGGGCCAGGGGAGAAAAGTGTGGCAGGATGTCCCAGGAAGCCTGGAGGGGTGGGAGAATGGAGGGACAGGGGAAGCGAGGAGTGGGTAGGGGGGACAGGATGGATGGGGCCCTTTGGGAGAGAGAGGTAGAGGGCGGGAGGTGGAGGATCACAGCTGGTAGGAAGGATACATGTCAGGGTGGAGGGAATCATCCAGGAGGGGGAGGGTGCGGAAGTTGACACAGGAGAGAATGCAAAGGGTGGACAGGTGGAGGGCGGGGGGAACCAGTGGGCAGGCGCGACAGCGAACCAGGATCCGTGCAGAGGGGATGGACGAAAGGATGGGGTGGGTCTAATTTACGGCAAAGGTAGCGGAGGCGGAGATGTTCAATAAAGAGGACAAGGTGGGGAAAAGGGATGAGGTCCTAGAGGATTCGAGTGGGGAATGGGGATAAAGGGGGATACATAAGGCAAGGTGACGAAAGGAAGGGGGGCGCCAGTCCCCTCATCCGTACAGTAAAGTATGCCTGTCTACCACGGCGATGCCTGCATGTATTGTTCATTAAAATAATTCAGATTTTTTCTTTATATTCACTATTTCGGGAGGGGCCCACGCCCCTGGCCCATCTGCCCCTTATACACGGTGGTCCATTTATAGTGACTGAGCCAAATATCTCACGAAATAAGCATCAAACGAAAAAACTACAAAGAACAAAACTTTTCAAGCGTTTAGGGGGAAAACAGATGGCGCTATGGTTGCCCCGCTAGATGGCGCTGCCATAGGACAAATGGATATCAAATGCATTTTTATAAATAGGTACCCCCACTTTTATCTCATTCGTCTAGTACATAAATATGTTTTATTTTGAACACTTTAATCACTGTGATAGATGGCGCTGTAATATTCACAAACATATTGCTCACAATTTTAGACGAACAGTGGGTAACAGGTAGGTTTTTTTTTTTTTTTTTAAATTAAAACACAGAACGTAGGTACATTTGAACTTTATTTCGGTTGTTCCAAGACCCGGCGAACGTGCGGGCCACGGTATGGTGCTTCTACGACCAATCCACATTTCATTCAATATTCCATTTAAGAACGCTTCAACTGCCGCGAGCCATGTGCCGGACATCCATCATGTTGAAAATGCATCGCCATTCTGTCATGCAGTGAAACATCTTTTAGTAAAATCGGTAGAATATTACGTGGAAATTAGCATACATTGCACCATTTAGATTGCCATAATAAACTAAGGGCCAATTATCCCATCTCCCATAATGCCGCACCATGCCTAACTCGCGAAGGTATCTGATGTTTCACTAGTCGCAGCCATCCTGGATTATTCGTTGCCCATTATTGCATATTCTGCCGGTTTACGGTACCTCTGTTTGTGAATGCCGTTTCGTCACTAAACAGTAAGCATGAAAAAATCTTATCGTCCCGTAATTTATTTTACGGCAAAACTGTATACGACGTTCAAAGTCTTCGCCATGCAAATCCTGGTGCACAGAAATATGGTACTGGTGAAATTTATGTTGATGGATTCTTAACACCGACGTTTTTGAGATTTCCGATTCTCGCTCAATTTGTCTGCTACTGATGTGCGGATTAGCTGCAACTGCAACTAAAACACTAACTTGGGCATCATCATTTGTTGCAGGTCGTGGTTGACGTTTCACTTGTGGCTGAACACTTCCTGTCTCTTTAAATAATAACGTAACTATCCGATGAAAGGTCCGGACACTTTGATGATGTCTTTGAGGATAGCGATCAACATACATACCACTGGCCCGTTGGGCATTTTGATCACATTACCCATACATAAATACCATATCGACCTTTGCTGCAAGTGGTAAACGGTGCATTTTAACACGAGTAATGTATCACGAAGCAAATACTGTCCGCAATAGCGAAATGTTACGCGATATCACGTACTTACACGTTTGTGACTATTACAACGCCATGTGTCACAAAGCGAAAAGTGCTCCAAATAAAACATTCATATTTATTTACGTACTAGAATATGTAATAAAAATGGGGGTACCATTTTAGAAAAATGCAGTTGATATCCGTTTGACCTATGGCAGCGCAATCTAGCGGGCCAACCATAGCACCATCTGTTTTCCCCCTTCAAGCTAGAAAAGTTTTGTTCTTTGTAGTTTTTTCGTTTACTGCTTATTTGGCGATATATTTGGTCCGGTCACTATCAACGGACCACCCTGTATACACCCCTGGAGCATGCCACGGCTTTTCGTTAGTTTAGGATCCGAACGAGATGGTTGTAACGTTGTAACTTTGTGAAGTATGGAAGACACGTGACGTGACCGCAGCATCTGTCCACACTAATCCTCAGAGAAAGAGGAAACTGAAGTAATACCTCATTTATGATCACAGATTTTTATTCCAAATTAAATTCCGAGCAAACTGATAAACCCAGATTGGACAATTAATTCATTAATAATCCTTCAAACTTCATTGCGTTATTAACACTAGTAAATTAATTGTCCCAGGACCACAGACGCTTCCAATTTATTGTCTACGTAGTAGAGCGTCAGTTGGAAGGGGTACGGTAATTTTTTTCATTCGCTATTTAATTGACACAGAAAACGCCCAACATAGCAGAATTTAGTTCGTTTGCCTGGCCGTTATTTTAAATCGAAGTTGGAGGCACCCGGTGGTAGACGGGGACGAGTTGGTCGCAGTTTGGGAATTCGCGCCAGGCCCACCTAAACACCGCAAGTTAGGAACACCATTACCGCCTACCCCTTCCCTCTCTCTCTCTCTCTCTCTCTCTCTCTCTCTCTCTCTCTCTCTCTCTCTCTCTCTCTCTCTGTTAAGTTGGCTAAAGGGACCTCGCTGCGGTCGGGGGGTTTCGAATCCCCCCCCTCGGGCATGGATGTTTGTTCCGTCTTTAGTATAAGCTAGTTCATAAGTAGTTTGTAAGTTTAGGGACTGATGATCCCCGTAGTTAAGTCACATAAGCTCTACAAGCATTTTAACATTTTTACACAGACCTATTCGCATACTGCGGAAGTGCACAGCAGTCCGTTGGCAGAGTCATTAAGTTACCTGAAGAGTAGCTCTCCAGCCTCATTTGCTTGCAGTTTCTAGTGGTGTCAACATCGTGAGGACGGCATGCCGCAGTTTTCGTCAGTGAATAGGACGTGCTTCCCATTACCTTGGGAGCAGACGCTCTTAGCCATGCGTGAAGGACTCTTGATGTATCTGGCTTCGTAGTACTCCGCTACTGCGACGGTTGCGATACTGCTATCTTTTCATTCGAGTGCTGCAAAACGGTGTGTAGTGTGTTAGTTAGCTCGGTCCGATTCTTATTTCTGTGATCGATCGCGGAACCCATGGCTAGTTTCCATCTTTGAGCTTTGACGATATCTTTAGTTTCTTAATGTGTAAGTCTTTGTCTTACAGACTTGTCCTACAGCAAGCCAATTTCTTGCCAGCGGCTATATTCAGTGAGCAACTGTAAATGAAAAATTGTGACAGGGCTCCCTCTGATATATGTGCCTTATTATGAATACATTATTCAACCGACTCTCCCGAGTTTCAATGTCAGTAGTTTCCCTTAATGTCCCATTTAAAAAAAAAAAAAATAATTATCTACTAGGCAACGAAACACCACCTGAAGAAACAAAATCAAATCGCCTACAACCGAAGATCTTCAGGTGAGTGCTCCGACAGGAAACTAAGTTAGTGGGTGCTTCTTCAAAGTATTACTCCATCTGTCATTAGACACGTAAATCTCGAGATTTCAGCTACAGTTACCTCCATCAACTTTCCCAGGCTACATGGTGAAGAAAGATCAGGAAAGTTCTGCAAGCGACAACGTGCTGTAGCAAGCTCACTATTCGGGCCATTGCTCTGCACTGTCTTCACAGAAAGGTACTGCCGAGATTTGTGTCCGAGGCTGTTTCACGGAGTTGCTTGTTTTTCAGAACTGACTTTTCTCCGCAAACGGCACTACACACCATTATTAACTACTGGTCGTTGACTACTGCATTGTACGTGGTGAGGGTAATGCCTAAAATTCTCGACACTGTCGATTCTGGAATACTGAATAACCTAACAATTTTCAAAAACTGGATGTCCCTCTCTTCTACCTTTCCGGATCCAAAGCCTGAATTCACGCCGTTCGACCATGCCCATGTCGGTAAACTTGTCACGTTTATCGCTGTAGTACAATAGCACTTATCCCAGCATTTGACAGTTGTGAACACGACATTACGCCATCTGTATCTGTTCAGATGGCTATCTTCTGGACACGAGTTGTGGTACTCTCTGTTGAGACTAAATGTTTACACGGGCATTCTCTACGATAATCAAATAGTGTCGCAGAGAAATACTGAGCCTTTGGGAAGCTTAGTCATACCAGCTGTTGGGAGAGAAGTTCTGTTGCTTGCTGGTCTTCCCTTAACACAAAAGATGATATACTTCAACAACCAGTAGAAATCGAAGTTACTAAAAGCGAGATACTATTTAGCTGGATAAAATACTTGTCTTTGGGCGAAATACGATTTTTGAAACCGATTGCAGTAAGTAATGGAAATTGCTAGGTTTTTCCAAAGGTACAGACATTCGTGGGGGTTCCACAGCTATATACATGAAATGAAATAATCAGTGATTTATTCGCAGTTTGCGAATTTGCCGACTTTAGCTGCGTTTCTAAAGGTGGTCCACTATTCGCTGAGAATAATGGACCGGGACTCGAACCCGGGTATACCGCTATTACCGAGCGGTCGGGTGGCAGAGTGGTTAAGCCGACCGCTCGTGAGAACAGAGACCCGGGTTCGAGTCCCGGTCCGGGACAAATATTCATTTCTCAGCGAATGATGGACCACCTTTAGAAACGCAACTGAAGTCGGCATAATTCGCAAATTTCAAATGTACAACTCATTATGTAATGAGTAATGGAAGATGCAGAAGTCACGACTTTCCAGGGAGATACGTAGAGGGAGCATTATAGAGTAATTAAAAACGAAGTTTTATGACGAAGCGATCGAAATGCAGATGAGTGGAATTAACATTTCATAAGTCACGGGAAGGCTGCAGCCTCGTCATAGCTTCTTTAAACAGCCACCACGGACTGTCTGGCGAACCAGTTTGGCCGCTTTAAGCTGCGTGAGGAAAAGCCAGGAGGAGGGCGAATGTTTTCAGGAAGAGCAGTAGCGCCTTTTCACGCACAGCGCCGCTGCCTGCCGCCTATTTGTTCCCTTTTACGCGGGACGGTGACTTCTCGCGGTAACTTTCCAGAAACAAGACAACGTTTGCTATCGACCTACGCCACCACGATTTTTCTGTAAGGTTCACCAAGTGTTTCAGATGCAGATCATTGTCTGTAAGCCTGTCTTTGCAAACGTTTTAGCTTTAACGCTTTAATGCATGGTGTAGCAGATAAGCTGCGTACCTTATTTTTTTCTTTTTTCTCTAAACTGATGAACTATTACCACAAATTCATTTATAGCTTCTTCTATACATAGTGTTACACATGCAAGTAGCTCGTCCTAGAAATTATTAATTGCAGAATGCTACTGAATCAGCTCGACAGTTACTTGTATTACTCCTAACACGGGTGATTATTTTAGTATTCCTCCTTTGCCATATAAAAGTAGTCAATCACATGCTACTGTTAGGAGTTACTTTCTGGAAAGATTAGAGGCATAATAGTGACATCTACTGCATCGGGTACATCATGGAAGCATTACATAGCCGACTAGCTATGATCTTTTTGTTGCTAGTAGTACATAATTTAAATGATTTTTTCAATATGTTTCTCAGTATATATGCATTATATATTAATCGTGGTAATTTATACAGCTTCAAATAAAAAGTCATGCATTAAAGGATTAACCTCAGTCACTGTGCAGATTAAAAAAAAATCTTTTCGGTTAGCTCGTGTTCAATGAATGGAATTTCTGCGGTTGCAACTAGTCAGCATTCGTGGTTCATACACAAGTACTGTTTCAGAATTTTTTTCGATGATCGAAGATGATTGTGTCCTACTTCGCTATCTTACAGTTTTCATCTTTTATTCGGTCTCAAAAATATTGCAAGTAATAACCTATTATTTATTGTAGGAGGAAGGAAGGAAGCTTAGGGTTTAAGTCCCGTCGACAGCTTGGTCGTAAGAGACGGAGATAACGCTCGGAGTTTTGGATAAGGATGGGGAAGGAAGTCGGCCGTGGCCTCTTGAAAGACGCCATTCTGGCATTTGCCTGGAATGATTTAGGGAAATTACAGAAAACCTAAAGCAGGATGTCCGGAGGTGGATTTGAACCACCATCCTCCCGAATGCGAGTCTAGTGCGTTACCACTGCGCCACCTCGCTCGGTATATTATTTATTGTCTAGTCAATTTTGATTAGCAATTCGAGTTCATACACATAACTATGCATGGTGACAAAGCTTTCTGGTTATACTGAGTAAGGTGATCGTGGCTTCACAACCGATTAAATTGACATAGGGAACCAACGGTCGGACATGCATAAATATTGTGTTACGAACATACGCAACGTACGTGGCGTAACAACCAAGCTCGTGGTAACATTTCGAAGTATCGATTCCAGCATCTCTACGTGCATGACAATAGCGCATGAATTTCTCCCGCACTTTCTCAAAGATAGCCGTTGTCTGCTATACCAGGTGACAGGCAGCAGGAAAGTAGGTCTTCAATCAGTATCTAAAAATGTTCAAATGTTTGTAAATATATCGGACCAAACTGCGTCATCAGTCCGTAGCCTACAAAACTGCTTCAACTAAGTTAAACTAACCTAAGGACAAACACACACATCCATGCCCCTGGTGGATGGTCGTGTTGAAATCACATGGTTTGTCGGAAAACAAAGAAAATTACCAAAAGTGTGGCAGCACTTCTCGTAGCAACACCAAATGAAGTGCACTAGTCAAACGGCGAAAGTAGGAAAATGTGGTAATAATGCTTCTAGGGTGCTGAGAGTTGTGATTTCCGTGAAACGTCACGTTTGTATTTCCTTTTATTAAAAATTTACAATGACCATTTGAAAGCAGATATTACTTTTTCTAACCACAGTGCCTCCCTTTAAGGCTGGTTAATACTTTACTTTTGGCATAAAGGTCATTTAGCTAGTCCTTACACAAGGAAAGTAACGCTGCACAGCCGCGCGGGCCTGGTTGCGTGGCCTGAGGCTCTACGTCAGGCACTGAACTGCCGCTCCCGTCGGAGGTGCGTGTGTGCGTGCGTGTGCGAGTTTAAATAGTTTGGAAGTCTAAGAAGACATGATCAAATGTTGAAATATTTGTAAACCAAACGACTTACATACGTTGATCATGAATCCCTAGGCTTACAAACTACTTAAACTAAAGTAACTTATGCTAGGAACACCAACACCCATGCCCGAGGGAGGACTAACCCCCCCGACTGCGAGCAACCGCGCGTTCCGCAGCAAGGCGCCTTAGAACGCTCGGCCACTCCACCGCGGCTGGAACTGATGACGTTGGCAGTGTGGTCCCTTACGTTCACTGTTCTGGCGTGAAGTCAGCGCCACACGTCAGACGTAGAAGAACGACCGTGTAAAAGGCAGCGATCGACCGAAAGCCAATAGCAAGCAGGCGCCGCGCATCCTGGAGGGAGTAACCGAAGACGCGCGCCCTATACAAGTGGCTATATCTAGGCCAACATAGGTCTGGATGCCCGTCAGTTACTATCCAGAAATAGGTCAGTTACTATTCAGGACTCAGGGCAGTTACTAGGCAGCTACGAAGTCTGAATGCGGCTACGAACGTAGCAGTAACCAGGTCTCAGCGCAGCTAGCATCATACGGACGACGCCGCGAGAAGAGAGAAGAAATAGATGTATGTTCTAAATATGAGTATTGTAACTTTCAGTCAAATATCTTGTAATACTAACTATATCAATGTTTTAGATGTCAAAGGATGCTGCACCAATACCTGTATTGACAATCAGACCGGGACGAGTTAACAACAAAAAGGCGACGAGGTCACATCATTCACAAACATTCGAACATTTCTACGCGACACCAGTGAACCATTTTAAGGTTATCCTTGATTAAACTCAGAGAATTCGGTATATTCAGCTCTAAATTTTGTCCTTTCACGGCTGAGGAATCTGACGTTTGTAGGAGGTAGGAAGCTTAGGGTTTAACGTTCCGTCGACAGCGTGATCATTAGAGACGGAGTCAACGCTCGGATTTTGGGTAAGGACGAGGGAAGGAAATCGGGCGTGTCGTTTGGAAGGAACCATCCCGGCATTTGCCTGGATCGATTTAGGGAAATCACGGAAAACCTAAATCTGGATGGCCGGAGGTGGATTTGAACCACCATCCTCCCGAATGCGAGTCCAGTGTTTTACCACTGCGCCACCTCGCTCGGTTCTGACGTTTGTAAATGTGTCTAAAATTACCAGCGGTCCGAAGGTATTCTACGCAGAAGGGCATGGGAAATAAATTTGTAATTGATAATTATGAAAAATAAATGCCACGCAAAAGTTTTGAATAACTAACAAGCAGCAGTGTAACCGCCATCCCTAATGTCAGACAATTATAAAAATGTACTGAAAGCATACCAGTTACAATTATTAATGAGGGTAGAGTTCTCGAGCTAAATTTTTGGTCGTTTTGCCTATTTGGAAGAGATACGAAGCTGCTCTCTCCCACATCATTACGCGTAGGGCGGTAGCTTTTTGGGACAGAAGGCTGAGTCACACCCGTATCGATTCCGTAAGCCGTATTAACGACCACTGGTCTGGAACACTGCAGATCCTTTATGTGGTTTGTAGCCTTTTCCCCGGTCAGGATGATTTGTCGTATCTGCGTCACAAGCTTCCCCTCCCCCCACACACAGAGGCGCGCAGAGAGAGAGAGAGAGAGAGAGAGAGAGACTGATTCTAATCACACGTGCCCTAAGCAGCACGCGAAAACAAAATAGTTTCGTTCCGTTAGATGAAGATGGCATCTTACAATAAGTAAGAGGTTTTAACAAAGATGTAAGCCCACAATTTGCATTTTGTTCTTACAACACTACGAAGGCACTAGAATATCCGCGAAGCCTCAGGCAAGAAGCGAAAGTCTAGTTTGAAGACAACGTTACTCTTTATCAGCGTCTAAATAAGTGAGTTTCCTTAATTCCTTTACAATGGTATATAACTAAAAGAAACTTGCAAGTGGCTTCAGACTAGACTTTTTCCAAGATACATATCATGTCATAGCATAGGATGCGTCTAAAAACTGAATGGTTGATATCATAGGAAATAGTGATATTCACAGGGTGACAAGTAACGTATGGCTGGCTGCTGTTGCTGTGCTGGAAGATGTCGTCCATTAACTGTAGGAGAATGTAAGAAGCCTTGGACTACATTTCAAGATGGTGTGATCAATGGAGGCCAGCTCTAAATGTAGAAATAGTTGGAATATATCATTAGTAGTGTCACGTCGTTAAATATAACTAGGTGTGATACTGCGATGTAATACTAAATATAATTAGCATTTGAAGGTGGTTGTGCGAAAGGCGACTGGTCAACTTCACTTTATTGGGACAATATTGAGAGAGTGTGGTTCGTTTGGACAGACAGCGAGCCTCACTAGTGGAAACCGTTCTTGAGTACTGCTCAAGTGTTTGGAATTACCCCAAGTCGGATTAGAGGCATTCATAGAAAGAATCCATAAGCGGGCTCCTAGATTTGTTAACTGTAGGTTCGATGAACATGCCACTGTTACGGAGATGCCTCAGTAACTCCAATACGAAGTCTACTTTCTGTACGCGGAACACTACTGACGAAATTTAGAGAACAAGCATTTGATGCTAATTGTAGAATGATTGCGCCGCCGGTGATGCGTAAAAAAAATCACAAAAACAAAGGAAACTATCTCGTACGGAGGCATATAGACATCCCCTTTTTTCGTCTTTCTGTTTCGAAGTGGAACTGGAATGGCTGATAGTGGTCCGAGTTGCAGCTTACAGAGTATTTGTGTAGACAAGAACGAACGACACAAATCAGTTTTAGCTGCGGTGGAGTGGCAGAACGCTCCAAGACGTTTTGCTGCGGAGCGCGCGGTTGATCGCCCTCGGCGGTACGAGTCCTCCCTCGGGCGCGCAGCCAATAGTCTGTCGTGCGTTAACATTGTCGAGTTTAGGGAGCATGAAAAAATGTTTTCACATAAAATCTTTGTTCACTGTAAAGCCAGGAAAATGACCGTATTTCTTTATTCCGTTTCACCTTCCTGCAGTATGTAACGTATAATTGTCCACGAGAGAAATGGAGCCACGCGGTAGTAGCCGAGCGGTCTGGAGCGCCACGTTACGGGTCGTGCTACCTCCCCGTCGGAGGTTCGAATCCTCCCTCGGGAACGGATGTGTGTGTTGTCATTACGTTAGTTTAACTTAGTTTAAGTAGTTTGGAAGACTAGGTAGTTATGACCAACGTAGTTTGATCCCATAGGACTACAAATATTTTAACATTTAATCTCGTGGGTAAATTGCGCGAGATGTGTTTCGCAAGAGGCGTGGTGTGACAGAACTACAAATTTAACCCGAGGTTCGAGGAAGAGCTGGAGATCATGTAGCTTACTCCCAAATGTATGTCTGAAAACGACCAGAAAATCAGATAGGGCTCAGATGTTCCTCCTTCCCACCATTCTCGAATGATATAGCGAAAGGGGAAGAGAGAATTCTGATGTAGGTTCCCGTCACCACACAACCAAAGATGGCCTGCTCAGTGTGAATGTAGGGAAACTGGTAGCACCCGTTATCAGCATCTTTAATGTGGTGGTGCTATAGCTTTATGTCGTGTACCTAGTGCAGTGGAATGTGCTGCAGTTTCCAGGCATATCAGCTACTGCTCCTCGGGCGCTAGTTGTGTGATTATCAGAAATATAAAGTGTGAGGCATTTAAAACTGTTTTCGGAATATTTAAAAAATGCAAATCGGATTAAAGACGTTTGTAATGAAAGTTTGAATAAGAGTTTTGCACCATCTATTAACATAAAGCTCGACCCTTATAACATTCTCGTGGGCGGGAAGGGGAAAGGTTGACTTCGAAATCTTAAATGTTCAAATGTTTGTTAAACTTATAGGACCTAACTGCGGGGTTATCAGTCAAACTTATAACCAACTTATAAACTGACTTATACTACGGACAACACAAATATCCATGCCAGAGGGAGGATTCGAACCCCCGACGGGGAACGGCCTCGCACATCGGAGCATAGCGCGTCAATGCACTCCGCCACTCCGTCGCTCCAAATCTTAAATATGACCCCCCCCCCCATTTGTTATTGGGGATTTTTATACTTCGCGAAAAAATACGTAACTTTTATTTCTAACATTTTTTTTCGTTGCATCATAGATTGCGCTATAACTAGCAAAAATAAAAATGAATTGGAAATTGTTCATGAATGACAATACCTCTGATAGACGTCTATTTCTGTAGGTTTGATATTTACGGTTTCAGCAAACAGTAGGTCAATACTGGTTAAAGTTGTTGCAGAAGGACCATTCCTACCAGGGAAAGATAAGAATACTTCTGCTGTGGTCCTTAAACATGTATATGAGCCTTTAAGTACGAGGAAATGTCTACTGTCTCTCTGCAATCGTTAACATCGTGGAACAGTTGCGTAGAGATGTCTACAGTCATAATCTTTGAACTACAATGACAAATTTAACCATAGGCTGCGAGCATGATCACGATTGTGGAAGGTGTCTCATAAGAGCATGTTCAAAATATCAAAAGCTGTACTTTAATTTTCCTAATCTAAATGTGTATTTGTTTGAGATATTACAGTTTGTCAACAATTTTCAAATCGTTTTAATTGTTGCCTATTACAGCGTCATCTCTTGAAACGGAAAACTTGTTTCGTACAAAAGTTAAATATTTTTTCACGAAGCCTCGAAATCTACAATACGAAACAGGGGTTCCTATTTCAGATTTCCAAGTCACCCTCTCCCGTCCTGGGTGCGGTAAAGGGGGATCGAGCTTTATATTAGTGGTTACCCCTTATTGCAACTTTTTCAATCCGATATATATTTTTTAAACTATTTCGAAAACTGTTGTACGTATTTGACTCACAAGAAGACCACATGGGTATAGGATTTTAAAATTTCATGTTATTTATGGTACGTGAATTTCCCGACACAATCGACCAAAGCCATTCCACCCAACTCTCAAAAATTCTCGAGAATATCGACTTAAGCTTTGCTAGTACATTTAAGTAGCAATAATTAAAACACTTGTGTCATCAGTCAGTGTAGCTCAGGGCGTCGCCAGGAGCCGTGGCTCAGCGCGCCCGGCCAGAGCTGGGCGTAAATCACATCCAACAGACGCGATCAGAGACCGCAAGGAACCTAACTAACCGCAGAGAGAGAGAGAGAGAGAGAGAGAGAGAGAGAGAGAGAGAGAGAGAGAGAGAGAGAGAGAGAGAGAGAGAGAGAAAGTAAGTGATGGCGCTCTAAGCTTTCAACTATAGGGTCGGTGGTTCGAGTCCTGCCACGCCAGATTTTGTCGCCTTCAAATACTTACACAATTTTAATATCTAATGGCAATTTGTACGAAAAATCCACGTATTTTTGTTTATTCTTAATATTCTATATTTCATAAAAGGTTATTAATAATTTCAATCAAAAAATGTAAGTTAATTGTATACAGTATTGGCTTCACTGTTAACTGACGACGGTAGTCTTTGTTTGTGAAGAGCTGCAAGGCCGTTTTTGGAAAGTCATCTCCATAGCTAGTAATGACTTCCCAAGAAACTCACCTACTCAACCATCATTTTACGAGGCGACAAAGTGTTCAGCTCGTCTACATACACAAAAATAAAAACTGGCAACACGTGTAATTAGAGATCCCAAAATGTTTTATATAAATAAATTAGAAAAATATTTCATACAGCGGAATTCGAACCACAAACTATGGTTGTTAGGCGAGAACGATACCACCTGAGCTGCACCGGTAGATGCTGCAACTGTTTTAATTATTGCTACTTACGTGTACTTGCGAAACTTCCAAGTCGATTTTCACGGGAATTCTTCAGAGCTGCGTCTAATGGCTTTGGCTGATTGTGTTGTGAAATCCACTTACCATAAATATAAAAAAATTCTAAAATCCGATATCCATGTGGCCTCAACAGTATTACTTTAACTCTCACCAGTTTCACGGCCGTATCAGTGCAGTATCTTCGAAGCGGTGCTGGATAAATAGTACCACGTAAAAGAATTTTATCTGCACCTAGAATACACAGAAAAGTACGTGGCTTCTATTTGGGGTGCTTCTCCCAAAATTTTCCTCATAAAACAAGCTGATGTTGAAACGTTGCTCCATTGCGGTAAGCCGGCCGCGGTGGCCGAGGGGACTTAGGCGCTCCAGTCACGGTCTGCACGGTCACTACGGTCGGGGGTTCGAATCCCCCCTCCGGCATGGATATTTGTGCTGTCCTTAGTATTTGCTAGTTCATAAGTAGTTTTTAAGTTTGGGGACTGATGACCCCGAATTAAGTCCCATAGCCTACACAAACATTTGAACATTGCGGTAAGTGTGACTTACACCGCAAAGATAAGAAAAAATTGTGAATAATGAAATGCCAAGATAGCGGTATTTCGTCTTTATAAATAAAGACGACCGGTTGTATTACAACTGTACAATATGGTGGTTCTCTATGTATATATGATTACATGAGTTTTATATCTGACAACCATCGGCATATTTTAATGTGACGACGATTCACCAGTACTATCCAACTTGCTACAATATGTATTTCTATAATAATGTCATAATTTAGTGCAGAGACCAGAAGATTTCTATGTACATCGAAACACGTCGCCTGTATAAATAAAGACGAAATACCGCGATCCTGCCATTTCATTATTCACAAAATATGTTTATAAGAATGCTCCCTGTCATGAGCAAATTATAAAAAAAGTGTGGTTTAGTTCAGAGTATTCGTCGCATTTTGACGTTTCTAGATACGTGTCGACACGCAGTTGCATGTACACATGTTGTCAACCGTTTTCAGGATATCCAACATGACACTAACAGAATACCTGGTCGCAGCGTTGGCGGACATGAGTATGAACTGAGCCATCCCCCCCTCCGCCCACGCACGCACGGACACATTAAACCGTGAAAGCTGAGTGTGGCGGTGCGGAGGAGAATGCGCTCTGTGCGTTTGTAGAATGTTGATGACAAAGGATACCTTTGACCTCGGCTGCCCGGTACCGCATATAATCACCGCGCTTAGAGTAACACTAGCTCATAACAAAAACACTGTAATTTCCATGTAAAACGTTGCGTTCCACTACAAGTAACATTTTTAGTGAGAGAAGAAAGTAACATCAATAATTTGGCAGGGAAATTATAATTCAATGAATTTACATTGCCATAAACTCTGTGGACAAAGTAATTATAACAGCACGAAATACACATAACGTACACACCTAGTAGCGTAGTCGGGATAGAGGAAGAGACACATGATCGCTATTTCATAATCAGATTCACTGTCATTTACAATTAATATTCTGCCCCGAAGTATAAGCGACGTTGCAATGTGCTTCGTAAAAGGCAGTTAACGACAGTGACATATCCATACCATCAGTTGAAAGCATTTTAACCTGTATTTTGATATTGGACAGATTGAATGCGAAAGTGAGTTTGAAATAAATTGTAAAATGTGGAGTTTTCAGTCAATCACTTCATGGAAATCTCGCATTTATATTATGAGGTTTTCGTGCGATGTGACTGTTTTGCCCTATTATAATTACTGTGTGATTACGAGAGGCTTCTTTTTTGCACGGTTCATCGTAAATATAATGATATAGTATCATTGGTATCCGTATAATTTTTCTTCTGTGTAACTGACATATTGTCACTGTTTCCATCAGTTAACCCTCTCTTGCCGAAGCTAATATTCGACCACATAGCTTTATATTCATTTGGTTATTTTACTACCTAAGTGAATTAGAGAACATTAGTGTATTCATAAATTTTTATTTTCCTTATTTCATGAAAAGAAACAAAAAATGTCAATTCAAAGTTCCATATAGAGCTATTACTAGACGTTATGAAAGGCTTTGCTCTGTTTACGTAAGGACTTACAAAATCAAATGTTCGTAAAGTCTATGGGACTTAACTACGGGGTCATCAGTCCCTAAACTTACGAACTACTTATGAACTACTTACGAACTAGGACGGCACAAATATCCATGCCCGAGGGGGGATTCGAACCCCCGACCGTAGTGGCCGTGCAGACAGTGACTAGAGCGCCTTAGTCTCCTCGGCCACCGCGGCCGGCCGTAAGGATTTACCACTTAGAGTTTCTATATCAAAATGCCGTGGTAGATATTAATCCGAAGGTGAAAAATTGCAGCTATCCCTGAACCGTATTAATAATCCGTAATTCGTAAACAGAGGAAAACAATTATTGACATGGTACCTGTTCTTTTTCGGACATTTACGAAAGAACAGACACGATTGGTTGACAGTAAAAGCCGCAGTTTTACAAATCCGAAATATTGAAACATTACGACCTTTTTGGGGCGTCGAAATAAATTCAACGATGCAGTTAAAAACTTGTGCTGAACCGGGATGGCCGAGGTGGAGTGGCCGAGCGTTCCAAGGCACCTAGCTGCGGAGCGCGTCTGCTCGCCGTCAGAGGTTCCAGTCCTCCCTCGGGCATGGCTGTATTTGTTGTCCTTAGCGTAAGTTAAAGTAGTTACTAAGCTAGGGACTGATTACCAGAGTAGTTAAGTCCCAAGAATTTACAAACATCTTAACATTTGAACAGGAATTCGAGCCATTTTCCGCTTCGGGGCAGCGGTCGTCTGAAGCATTTTTTCTTCTTTCTTTTCCTTCGGTTTGTTCGATCCGCTGTGTACGTTTGTTGGTGGTTCATTGTATATTTGTTATTCATAAGAGAGCACTCAGCCCTTTAACCGGACGGGCTGAGCCCCCGCGCCGGCGTCTTTGATGCTAGTCCAATTAGGCGATGCAGGCACGCTTCTCTTGCAACCCAAATTCTCAACTTGTAACACAAACGATAGTAGTGTCCTTTTACTCACAGCTTGCAGTCCAGTATAGGCCGCGAGCAAGAGGCAGCGGACACTACCACCCTTGTGTGCCACAAGCTGAGAATTGGGGAAGCCGGCCTGGATAGCCTAATTTGTTTAGGCGACCGCTGGCCCCAAGTGCCAAATCCGGGTTGGAATCCCGGTCCTTCACAAATTTTCAACTTCGTCGTTGATTTCATTTCGACGCAGCTATACGGTCGAAAATTTTCAGTATTTCGAATCGGAGAAGAAAAAGTTACAACCAGTTACTGACGCCTAGCAACAAAGACAACAAGTAAAGTAACATGCACAAAATGTCGGTTAAAGACTCTCGGGACTAAAAAGTCTAAAAATAAAAGTAGCTATTTCTTGAATACCAGACAATTAGCTAAAACAATACAAAAGCAAACTCTCAACGTTAGAATACATCAGCTTTTTTTGTGACAAGCCGCTAAACTCGCGTGACGGAATGGTGCAGACAGACGTAAGACCGTTGTCTAAAGCTCTATATGAGCAGAGATACCCAACACTAGCAGCCGGCGAGTATCATAGGGTATATCAGAGACACGCGAGCGTCCCGTCACGAACAACTCAAAAATCGGATTCCACTTCGTTTCTGGAAATGGGCAGGAAGGGTTAAAATATCACGTGTGTTTTAGCTCTTTCAGGGTTGGTGATCCGTAAATGGATTGTGGTAAAGAAAGAAGGAGAAAAAAGTAAAAATAAATAACCCACACCGCGTAATTGTGAAGCAGAGACTCGTCCAGCATGAAGGTTCGTTTCCTGAATCATCCATTTTATGTAAGGTGGTAGTTCCCAAAGTGGCCAGGCCGAGACGTGTCACAATTAGTATTGCTCATCAGTTATTTCCCACAGCGTGCACAGTGGTTTCTTCCCCTCTGCGGCCAAGTGTGTATAGTGTCTGTAAGTGATATATTGTTGATTCAGGGTGTTTCGTACAGGTAAGTTAATGACGTCTATACGTTTGGAATCACTTAACTTTACAGCTCTTTGATTCTATAGAGAACGAATAATTCATGAAAACTAAGAGTTTAAAATTTGTAACACCATGTATCGAACTTCTTCCACATAATTCGAACTGTTACTTCCCATTAAAGTTTATAATGAAACACTTTAGGGAAATACTAAAGGATGGCGAGTTAATGGCAATACTCCATGCTGAAATACCCTCAGTTCAGAACTCGTCAGCTGAAGAGGCAGACCCAAGGCGATGGGATACTTAATGTACCACCAATGTTTTCAAAATTTTTTTAAATATGTTTATTAACATTCACATTATGTAATTTCACCATTTCTTATAAAATTATTCAGCATCTACATCTGCATGGGATACTCTGTAAATCACATTTAAGTGCCTGGCAGAGGGTTCATCGAACCACCTCTATACTATATCTCCCATTCCATTCTCGAATAGCGCGCGGGAAGAAATAACACCTGGATATCTCTGTTCGAGCTCTGATTTCTCGTATTTTATTCTGATGATCATTTCTACCTATGTAAGTAGGAGTCAACAATATATTTTCGCATTCAGTGGAGAATGTTGGCGATTGGAGTTTCGCAAGAGCCGGCCGCGGTGGCCGAGGAGACTGAGGCGCGCCAGTCACGGTCTGCACGGCCACTACGGTCGGGGGTTCGAATCCCCCCTCGGGCATGGATATTTGTACCGTCCTAGTTCGTAAGTAGTTCATAAGTAGTTTGTAAGTTTAGGGACTGATGACCCCGTAGTTAAGTCCCATAAGCTTAACCAACATTTTAACATTTTGAACAAGATTAGTATATGCAGTTTGTTTTCTAGTTATGTTGCATCTTTGAAGGGTTCTGCCAATAGAACGCAGTTTCTGGTTCGCCTTTCCCACGACATTACCTACGTGTTCTTTCCATTTTAAGTCTGAAGTAATAGTAATTCCTAGGTATTTTGTGGAGTTTACGGCCTTCACTTTTGATTACTTTATCTTGTAAACAAAGTTCAACGGATTTCGTTTCGTACTCATGTGGACGACTTCGAAATTATTATTTAGAGTTAATTGCCAATTTTTACACCATACTGATATCTTATTCAGATCGTTCTGCAGTTGGTTTTAATCTTCAGATGATTTTACTAGACGGTAAATGGCGGTGTCATCTGCAAACAACCTAAGAGAGCTACTTAGATTTTCCCCTAAATCGTTTATGTAAATAAGGAACAGCAGAGGACCAACAACACTACCCTGTGGAACGCACGATATCACCTCTGTTTTAGTCGATGTCTTACCATCGATTACTACGAACTGCGTCCTCTGACAGGAAATCCCCTATCCAATCGCAAATTTGAGGCGATATACCATATGCACGCAATTTGATTAAAAGCCGTTTGTGAGTTACGGTGTCAAAAGCTTTCTGGAAATCAAGAAATACGGAATCGATTTGCGAATCCTTGTCGATAGCGCCCATCACTTCGTGTGAATAAAGCGCTAGTTGTGTTTCGAATGAACGATATTTTCTAAATCCGTGTTGACCTTGGGTGAATAGATCGTTCTGTTCCAGATTATTCATAATATTTGAATACAGGATGTGTTCCAAAACCCTGCTGCAAATTTACGTCAATTAAATAGGCCTGTAGTTCAGTGGGTTACTCCCACTGCCTTTCTTGAATATAGGTGTGACCTATGCAACTTTCCAATCTTCTGGTACAGATCCTCCTTTGAGAGAGCGGTTGTATATGGTGTTAAGTAAGGGGCTATCGCTTCAGCATAATCAGATAGAGATCTACTGGGTACACAATCCGGACAAGAAGACTTGTTCTTGTTAAGTGATTTTAGTTGCTGTACTACTCCCATGATATCTACTATGTTACTCATTACGGCCTCTGTTCGTAATTCGAAATCTGGAATATTGGTTTTGTCTTCTTTGGTGAATGAGTTTCTAAAAGCTATGTTTAGTAACTCTGCTTCAGTAGCGCTGTCATCGGCAGGATCGCCATTACTATCACGTAGAAAGGGTATTGTTTGTGTTTTGCCCCTGGTATATTTAACATATGACCAAAATCTCTTTGGGTTTTCAGTCAAGTTTCGAGAAAGTTTCGTTTTCGCAAATAAACGTATTGTGCAACAAGGGTCTAAACTTTTCATACGTCGCTGTGCATGAAAGCGATAATGCATTTTTGTATGATGGAGTGGTATTCTAAGCTCCCCGAGTGTTCAAGGTGAAATGTGTCCGTTGTCAGTGAAGAAACGCCGTCTCCACCCAGAGAGGCGCACAGCCTCGCTCTCGGGTACAGTGGCCGCGGAGCGCCTACTGCGAAGATCGTGGCGCATTCCTTTAGCCGCTTGCGTGGGACGATCAATAAGAGCGCGCAGAGGGGAGACAGAAGGCAAAGGGTTGACACTGGGCTTAGAGCGCCGGCTAACTGGAGCGCACCCGCCTGCCCGCCGCCGTTAATCGCTGCAGCCCAGCCAGCAACCAATAGTCAATGCAGGATACTGTACAGTCAGTCCGCAGCTCTCCACCCTGCTCTATCCCGAGCAAGCTTTTTCGTAAGAACGGTAACCCACATCTATTTCAAACTGCTTATGTATTCGTCTCTTCATCATCTCCCTCGGCTATTTTTACCCCACAGACACTACCCTCCAATGCCTAATTTACGATTCTTATGTCTAAGAAGAATGTCTCCTACCAATCGATCCCTTCTGTTAGTCAAGGTATGCTAAAAATTTATTTTCTCCCCAACTGTGTTCAGTACCTCATTAGTTACGCGATCCACCCACCCAATCTTCAACATTCCTCTGTACCACTATATTTCTAAAGCATCTACCTTCTTCCTGCCGAAACTATTTATCATCCATGTTTCACTGACGTACAAGGTGATACTCTACACAAATGTATTTACAAAAGATTTATTTACAATTAATATTCGATGTTAAAAAATTTTCTCTCTTTCAAAAACGTTTTTCGTCCCATTGCCATTCTGCATTTTATATCGTGTGTACTGCGACAGTCATTTGTTATTTTACTGCCCAACTAACACTCCTATACCTAACCTAATTCCTTCAGCATCGGCTGATTTTTCTTAGACTGCGTTCCATTACCCTTGTTTTGTTCCTGTTAATGTTCCTCTTATACGCTTCTTTGAACACACGATTCCGTTCAGTTGCTCTTCCAGGCCCTTTCCTACCTCTGACAGAACGCCATTGGCGAACGCAATGTTTGTATTTCTTCACCCTGAACTTTAATTCGTTCTCCAAATTTCTCCTTGCATTTATTCACAGGTTGTTTAATGTACAAATTAAATAACATTGGAGAAAGGCTAACTCCCTGTCTTACTTCTCAACCACTGCGTCCTTTACAGCCTTTCCACTCTTATAACTTCTGTCTGGTTTTTGTACAAGTTGTAAATAACCTTTCTTTTCCTGCATTTAAAAAAAAGTCAAATGTTTGTTAAGCTTAAGGGACTTAACTGCGGGATCATCAGCCACTAAACTAAAAAACTACTTATGAACTAGCTTATACTAAAGACGACACAAACATCCATGCCCGACCGGGGATTCGAGCCCCCGACGGGTAACGGCCTCGCGCATCGTAGCATAGCGCCTCAATGCGCTCGGCCGCTCCGCTGCCGCCTATATTTTACCCCTGCTGACTTTAGAATTTGATATAGTATAATCCAATCAACATTTTCAAAAGCATTCTCTTCGTCTACGAAAGATATAAATGTAGGTTTGACTTTCCTTTACCTGTCTTCCGAGATAAGACTTAAGGTGTGTATTCCCCGTGTTCCCACATTTCTCCTGAATCCCAGCTGATATTCCCGAGTCCAGCTTCTAGCAGAAGATATGATAGAAACATGTGAAAAAGCGCTGGGCCAGCACTATTCTAGCTTTTACGTAAAAATGGAATGGAGATATTCGGGAACAACATTTCACATCTCTTCATTGCTCTTGGAAACAAACTGACAAGCTATGCGACAATAACCTACATACTCTGAATGTGTGTTGCAGATTGCATCACACACCATAACTGGGAACATGGCCTCTTGCACGGACATGCCTGTATTCCTCGCCGTGTACTGTCCACTGGATCATCAAGGGAGCCGCGGTGGAGTAGCCGAGCGGTCTAAGGCGCCTCGATGCGGAGCGCGCGATTGCTCGCCGTCGGAGGTTCGAGTCCTCCCTGGGACATGGGTGTGTGTGTGTTGTCCTTAGGTTAGTGTACCTTAGTTTAAGTAGTTTGTAAGCTACGGACTGATGACCACTCAGTTTGGTCAGGGCAGAGAGCGCATTGGGGCAATATGCTCCGATCCGCGAGGCCGTTTCCCGTCGGGGGTTCTAAAGTCCCTTCGGGCACGGATGTTTGTGCTGTCTTTAGTACAAGTTAGTTTATACGTAGTTTATAAGTTTAGGGACTGACGGCTCCGCAGTTAAGTCCCATAAGCTTAAAAAGCATTTGAACATTTTTAGTCTGTTGATGCAAATTGTCGCACTCTTCAACGATTCGGCGTAGATCTCTCCGACTGGTTGTAGGTCGTTTCATCCAAAAGCAGCCCTTTTAGATGTATCCCCTGCATGTTCGATACGATTCGTATCTAGATAATATGGTGATCATTCCCATCTTGCAATGTCGTGATCATGATGTGCACGACGAGTGCGAGAATTGAAGTCAATTAAAACGAACATCTCAGCGAATTGCTGCCATATGGTTGCTCAACGTGTCCGAGGATGTCATCCCTGCATAGTACACCCGTCTGACTTTTACGACCACCAGTGGCGCCACATAATTCCACCCCAAAACATCAGGGAACAACCATCTTGCTGCACTCGCTGGACAGTGAGTCTAAGACGTTCAGGCTGTCGCGAAGAACGTCTTCGACGATTGGTTGAAGGCAGATCCAAGACATCTGTGACGAGCACAAGATGCCGAACCTGATGATTTCAATCATCATTCTGTTGAGCCAATTTGTAGCGCGCTACATGGTCTCTACATGTCCGAGAAACGGAAACCATATCAATAATTGAAAACAAAATTGTCCAAGCTGAAGTGTAGTTAAGACATGTCCGAAAGCACAGTCACTGTATCAATTATATTTATGCCCCAACATGCAATTGACATTTTCGATGCTAATGCATAAATACGCTCGATCCCTTGCGGGAATCTAGTATGGGCTGCGAGCAAGAGGAACTAATGGGCAGGAGACACTACCATCCTAGTGTGCTGTAAGTTGAGAATTTGGACAGGACGAGAAGCTTATTTGGATGGCTTAATTGGTTAAGGCGATTGCTGGCCCGAAACGGAAAATCCGGGTTCTTATCCCGGTCCAGCATAAATTTTCCAATTTCGCTATTGATTTTATTTCAATGCCTTGAAACGTCGAGATGTTAGACTATTTCGATATCATAAATTTACACCCCTTAATGTCTACGAATGGTGTGTTCTTTCTGACATGTACGAAAGAACAGACGCCGTATCAATAAGTGTATCACACATATTGCCTACTAAACATTATCTATATCCTAATGTCACTGATCTATATGAAACCCAGTCTATTTGCGATGATGATCGTTCGATACTATTAACCTTCTGTTCTCGGTCGTGCGTCGCGTTTCCAGCTATATCATACTGTTTATGTTTAAATAGTTTTGTGAATTCGAGTTCATCCATTTTATTGACCCAAAAATTGTAAAATTCGATATATCGAGAAAATTCATTATGGCATGAGTGGCTGTTAATGATGTTCGACATACAGTTCGATATGTATCAACTGCGCACTGTCAGGGCAGCAGGTCATTCGATTTAATTCCATCTATTTTAGCTGCTTGTAAACCATTAGAGTATCAACGGCGAAGTAAAATTGGCCTGTTTGAGCTTAAGAGACGTTCACGCTTGGCTTCAATTTCTCATCAAGTGTGTTATAGAAGAATGCTGATCATCAGATGGGTAGATCATTTAACACATCAGGCAGTTAGTACACCAGTCATCACACGAAAGAGGCTGCAAGTATCTTGTCGATAAGTGTTCCTGCGTCGTAAACTGAAGTCACGTACATGAGCTTTTTAATATGACACTATAAAGGAATAAGTAAATATTATACCAGTTGTGTGGTTTGTCGTGCGTCCCCCCAAAACTTTGCAACCAAGTATCTCAGCCCCGTGGAGGTTTCATGGTGTGATAATACTACACGCACTACATCCAACATCCATGAAGGTAAGTGTTTTTTATAAGTTTAGATAAACTTGTCATGTCTACTCTGGTGTAACTAGGGAGAACGTAAAGGCTGTATTTTCAAAT
This sequence comes from Locusta migratoria, assembly GCA_026315105.1. Lineage (NCBI taxonomy): Eukaryota > Metazoa > Arthropoda > Insecta > Orthoptera > Acrididae > Locusta > Locusta migratoria. The sequence goes on along the minus strand of CM048755.1, from coordinate 666,620,006 downwards.
TCGAATCGCTGAAAATAATAGCTTTTGAAAGTATTATCTGAAGCAGCCGTGTCTGTTTATCTAGTTTTTTATATTTGACTTCTTTGGCAGTAGAAAAGAATTTAAGGACTTGGTCATTTTGGTGTGTCTATTGAATTTTTACTCCGTTTTCATTCCCCGAATCTTCGCTTTATTCTATTCCTGTTGATCGTTTATTGTTCCCTGACAATAAAACACGCGAAGGCCCTACGCTGTTAGTATTATCTCCGGATAGTCACATTTCACAGTTAACAATATTTGTTAGAATGACGAAATGTGAAAGAGGTGGAGATCTTGCCAGCGTTGATTCGAAGTGATTATAGGAAGAAAAGCATAGAAATGAAAATTACGCGATGCGAGTGACACGTTTAGCTTGAGAATGAAACAGCACGATTAGATTGAGAGAACGCTGAGCAGATGAACAATGCTAAAAAATAAGAGATGGAGTGAGTCACAGCTAGCAAACGTAGATACACTGTTAAAAGAGCAAGATTACGAAGTAACTCGCCTAACTGTGTGCTTTGGCGAGTGTCAGATTAAGTTTACCTTCTTAGTTTCCGACGAAACAGCAGAATAAAGTGTCGTGGCTTCCAGTATGCATAAGTAACAAGCATCCACCTACAATACGACGTTTTTCCGATTCATATCAAATCAAGAGAAATCAATTCTACAGAATCGAATAAAAATATGTATATAAATATTTTGACACAGATGAACAAAAGTCACAGCAGATATTCCGTACACACGCTTGCCATAAAGAAACCACGAATGAAGAAACGATTTACTAATGAACATGTGCACAAATCTGTAGATTTCTAGCAGACAAAGTAAAAAAAAAATTAAAAAACAAAAATTTTCACTAAGGTTATCAAAGAGGGTTGGGACTTAAATAGTGGCAACTATTTATTCACAACCGAACAAAAGCATTACATATTTGCACCTCTTACTGTCCGTCGCAAGTAGTCACCAGCGTTGTGCAAAACCCGTTGCCAGAGATGTGGAAGGCGTACTATACCGTTTAGCAAAACCTGTTCTGTGGATGGTGCGAATGGAGCGGTCTATTGACTGTCGAATCTCTGGAACAGTACTGAAGCGAATGGCAAGAAGTGGTTCCTTGATCTTCGCAATCAAATCTAAGTCACAAGAACTTAAGCTTTGCGAAAGAAGCGGCAACACTTTCTGCGCAAACCACTTATTTTGCACGACAATACGCGGGTGCACACACAGCAAGCTGTGGCTGCTCTGTTCGGTCGATGGGACTGGGAAGTACTGTACCATCCACCATACTCCCCAGACTGAAGTTCTTGTGACTGATTTGATTCCAAAGATGGAGGCACTATGTGGCATTCGCTTCAGAACTGTTCCAGAGATTCGACAGGCAGTAGACCGCTCCATTCGCACCATCAACAGAAAAGGCTTTGCTAGCGGTATACTACACGCCTTCCATATTCTGGCAACGGGTTCAAGACAACGCTGGTGACTACTTTGAAGGACAGTAACAGGTGCAAACATATAACGCTTTTGTTCGGTTGTGAATAAAAGGTTGTCACTAAGTTCAAACCCTCGTATTTAAGACAAGGCAAAATAGTACATAAAACTGCCGAAACACGAGGCACACTATGCGCACTTAAAACTGGAAATGATAACCGCGCAGTAGACGCCAAACAACAAGTTTGGCTCCAGACTGTTGATGCCTTCGTGACCACAAGGCAACACTACGCAAATGTAGAATTTTCTCTCTGTATAAACTTCCTCTCTCTCTTCAGCAATTTTCCTGCACATGCAGGGTCGGCTTTATTTATTGGGATTTGGCGTGTTAATTTTGACGGGGTGGACGGATGCCCTTCCTGCCGCCATCCCCTGACCCCCCCCCCCCAGGAGGAACTGTGTACAAAAAATGTTCAAATGTTTGTGTAGTCTATGGGACTTAACTACGGGGTCATCAGTCCCTAAACTTACAAACTACTTAGGAACTACTTACGAACTAGGACGGCACAAATATCCATGCCCGATGGGGGGATTCGAACACCCCGACCGTAATGGCCGTGCTGATCGTGACTGGAGCGCCTCAGTCCCCGCGGCCACCGTGGCCGGCGAAATGTGTACCCCAAATGTCTGTGTATAGTGTTATATGTGTGAAAGTGTAAAGTGTTATGAAATGTTAGCCAATCGTGTAACTGAGGCGGAACTTTGGGACCAGCCCGGTATTCACCTAGGGGGATGTGGAAAACCACCTGAAACCACATCCAGGCTGGCCGGCACTTCGACCCTCTTCGTTAATCCGCCGGGTGGATTCGAACCGGGGCCGGTACGCCTCCCCGTCTCGGAAAGCGGTGCGTTAGACCACACGACTAACCGAGCGGGTTTTTATATCTCTGTTAACTCAGAGAGACAAATTCGTATGTGGCACACACAATCCCGCGGGACACGAAAGGGTTAATGCTACCCGTGCCAATTCAATGTGGTGTCTAAGTGAAATATCAGGAGAGCGAGTTTAGCAAGGCAGTAGGTTCGCCTCTACTGATCCATCGCCTGGGATACGTTGCACTGACGTCACATACTTACTCTGAAAAACGTTTAGTTGTGCGTCTAGTTGCAGCGAACCGTAAGTGCAAACACTCTTGTCAGCGCATCTGCAACATCACTGTGGCGGCAACATCACTGAACAGCTTTTTGTTTTGATTATACGATGTAGGCTTTCACGGCCGGCGATGTGAAGCGTTTTGTTTTCCCCATTTGTTCTTTCTCACAGTGTCTTCCATAATTTATTAAATTGGCAGTGAATTATATTTATCAGGAATGGAGTGGTGCCTCGTGGAAAGATGGCAGCGGCGCGCGGCGCGCAGTGTGCGAGCCGCGGGCGCAGCAAGCGCATGCAAAATTTCTCACTTGCTGTAAAGATCGATGGCGTGTACGTGCTCACCGCAGCCTGACGCAGTTACACGCTCCCACGGTTTGACCGGCGCTAATCAGCCAAGCCAGAGTCCACGCGCAGCACGGCAACCGACCAGCCATCTAGTTTTTGCTTACGTCGTCAGCTTTTCTTCTATGCGTGTTGCTCGACACAACGAATTTCATAGCATACTGGAAACCTCATTTTATTGCAAATAATTATTATAATTTTCTGTGTGTATGTGCCACTTCACGCAAAAATTACAATATACCAGCGCCATAGTACGATGCATCCCTCCGTACAGTATTATTGATAAGAATTGCATTTATGGCACAGTTGAACTAACAGAAAAAACAATATCTCTGGCCCAAATACCACCACTACAAACAACAATGCATCATGCCTGGTCCAGCTACAAGGATCGGCTGAAAGATCTGTTCGCTACGGAGTGGGAAAACGATGGAGCTGTGCGTGGCTGCAGAGCGCTTTCCAGGCTGTTGCTGGCAGACGCCCAGGCCTGGCCACATTCCAGAAGCGGCTCCATGTGGCGGAAAATGCAGATACTTCTCAGATCGGTTGTCTTTGTTAGCAGCCTTCGAGACCAAAATCTACTCCCACCGATATGTTTTCCTAAAATTTAGACCATGACTTGTGCTGTATAGTGTATCAACGAGAGTAAACCATCATCAGCACGAAATTTGGGAAGCGTTCTCTATGCCCACATTTTATCCCTAATTTAATTAACTTATAGAGAACCTGGATCATGTCTCCCTCTACGTATTAGTGGACGAAGTAGATGCTACAGTCGTTGAGATATTAGGCGTCATTCAGGAAGCTTGCATCATAGCCTTTGTCTGCAAAACAGCGGCCCTCAAATCCGATCAGATCCCTAACTCACTCTCGCTAACTGCTCTTTGATAGCTGAGAACTGTATCATATTCAATGAGAGAGAGAGAGAGAGAGAGAGAGAGAGAGAGAGAGAGAGAGAGAGAGAGAGAGAGAGAGAGAGAGAGAGAGTACCTTAATTTTACGACTATTAATAATGTCGGTGCACGTCCACACTAATAATGTGGGTATAAATACTGGAAGTAACAATTTTGAATATGACATGCTATTTTTTGTATGTTGAATTCAACATAATCTCAGTACTAATGTAGTAAATTTCGTTCAGACTGAAAAGCTACTGTCCATGCATCATCACGGCCTTAGGAATCAGCGAAATTCAGCTTGCCCTTTTCTCTTGTGACATCTTGCGTCCTATGGATTAAGGGCTACAGGCAGACTGCATATTTGTCGATTTTCGAAAGGTGTTTGACACGGTGCCGCACCGCGAACTGCTAACGAAGGTACGAACTTATGGAATAGGTACCCAAGTATGTAAGTGGCTCAGACTACGTAAGTAGTAGACCGCAGTACGTTGTCCTCGACGGCTGGTGTTCAGCAGAGACTAGGGTACCGTCAGGGGTGCCCCAGGTAGTTGTGATAGGTTCGCTATTATTTTCCATCTATATAAATGACCTGACGGACTGAGTGAGTAGCAATCTGTGGCTGTTTGGTGAAGATGCTGTGCTGTACAGGAAGGTGTAATCATTTACTGTAGTTGGATACAGGATGACTTCGACTAAATTTATTGGTTGTGTGAGGAATGGCAGATAGCTCTAAATGTAGAAAAATTTAAGCTGATGCAGATAGGTAGGAGAAAATTCCGTAACGTTCGGATACAGCATTAGTAGTGTGCTGATTCACACATTCGCGTCAAATATCTAGGCGTAACGCTGCACAGCAATATGAAATGTAACGAGGAAATTACGACAGTCGTGGGAAAGGCAAGTGGTCGATTTCGGTTTACTGGGAGAATTTTGGGAAGATGTGATTGGTCTATAAAGGGAACTTAATATAAAACGCTTATGCGACTCCGTCTTGAGTGTTCCTCAAGTGTTTGGCATCCCCACCAGATCGATTTAAAAATAGACATGCATGAAATTCAGAGGCGGAGGATAGGATTTTCATTTGTAGGTTCGATCAATGCGTGTTACTGAGATGCTTCAGGAACTCAAATGGGAGTCTCTGGAGGGAAGGCGATATTATTTTCGAGAAACACTGTTTAAGAAATTTAGAGTACCGGAATTTGAAGCTGATTGCAAAACGATTCTACTGCCACCAACCTATATTTCATGTAGAGACCACAAAGATAATATCAGAGATTAGGGTTCGTAGAGATGCATACAATCATTCGTTTTCCCCACCTATATGGGAGTGGAGCAGAAAAGCGAGTTACTAGTAATGGTAGTGACTATCCTCCGCCACGAACCTTTGTGTGGATTACGGAATATATATGTAGATGTGGAAGTAAGTACGACTTGGGTTCATTGAATGTGGATGTAGAGATATAGAGTAGATCTATGCATATGGCCGAACTACTATATTAGCCTCAGCAGACCAGAGGGTAACTTCGATTACCATAGCCGCTCGTTTATTTTCGATCTTCTAGAACGAAAATGTATTTTGCCAAGTTAAGTAAGATCTCTCCATCACGAGGGATCTAAAAGGACAGTAAAATGGTATGCATTTACCCTTTGCCTTTCTCACACGTTGAACGTTATTGGGAACACTTTCAACCCAGGTGTGAAAGTTTGAGGAGGAATGGAACCCCATTGGTCCTCAACAGCAGCAGAAGGTAGCGATTTTGGGACGCTGAGCTCTGCAGTAATGTCGCCGTTCTGGATGATCGTGATTCGGGACAGGCCAGTTGGCAACAGGGAACTCTCAGCTGTGCAGTAACGTCGCCTTTGTGGATGACTGCGACACAGGGCAGGCCAGTTGGCAACAGGGATGTTATTGTCTACAAACGGTTGCCTCGATGATTCTTTATGGCTAGCTGTATACTTATGCTGATCCGTCAGTTAATCATTACCTCAGAACTGTGTACACTATACTCGACATGTTTATATACTTCCGCATTTAGGGTTTTCTTGAGTGCAATAAGGAGATCAAACCGTAACCGAAACGTAAAATCATCCCCTCTGTATTTCATTGTTGAGACGACACCTTTGGATAAACGTTTTTCAGGCTGTCGTCAACTACAAATCATCATTCAGGAGTCCCATAGCTAACACACAGCATGGTCCACCATTTCAAATCACTAGTTTTAGTCATGGTCCTTTGATGTTGCTCTTTACACCACATCACGCATCGCTTTTCTGTGACTGCAGATATATGCGGCTTACCAGTAGCTGCTACACCATTGTACACAACTATTTGAATTCATGCACTGTAACAATACTAGCCAAACGGTTAGATGGATTTTGAAACAGACGAGTAATGCCTTTCATTGTTTCCATGCGACTGTTGAGCAACTACCACGTGCTGTGAACGATGGGTTTTTTTTGTTTTTTGTTTGTTAAGCATATGGGACTTAACTACGGGGTCATCAGTCCCTAAACTTACAAACTACTTATGAACTACTTACGAACTACTTACGAACTAGGACGGCACAAATATCCATGCCCGAGAGGGGATTCGAACCCCCGACAGTAGTGGCCGTGCAGACCGTGACTGGAGCGCCTCAGTCTCCTCGGCCATCGCGACCGGCAACCATGGTTTAGCTGTGGCTATTCAACTGTATTTCCACTCGTGGAAGCTTTAGAAAGGTTGATGCATTTGTAACTTGGATGATGTTCAATCAGTGGTCGATCAAAGAAATCAAACAAAGCTCTCCTGAGTAAGCTGCAGTATTTTGCCGTTACTGCTTTCTACTGACAACATATACTGGTCAAAACAGTTAGGGGATCAGTTGAGATGTCTAGGTTTTGAAATAGTGTCATCGTCAGAATGAACTAAAATGGTTGAATGTCTTTCTGTCAGTTCTGCGGAGTGGAGAGCCAGGGTGTAGCGACCGGGCGCTGTAAGGCGCCTTGCTGCAGAGCGTGCGGTCGCTCGCCGTCAGGCATGGCTGTGTTGTCCTTAGCATAAGTTAAAGTAGTTTCTATGCCTGGAAACATAACTGCAGCACTGAAGACCCTTAGATTTACAAAAATTTAAACTTTTTTTTTTAACGGAGCGGAGACACCAATATTACGACAACCGACGTAGTGGTATTAACAGGGAGTTACTGCAGATGTTGACTTGTGTTTACTCTTACAAACGAATTATGGAAGCAGTTGGGTGCAGCTAGCGTAGTGAGCAGGTAGCGCAATGCAGCAACAACGTGACTTATCTGAAGCTATGGGATGGACGACCATAGCAATGTTGGAAGTGGGACAGAGCGAGGTTGCTGGTGATTCGGGACTTGGTACCACCGTTCAAGATGAGATTTTGCATGGTCCTATAACATTTGTTGGGACCAGATTTGATTTTTCTATAAAAAGTCTTGAAGTGACTGGTGGGCCTGGATGGCTTACTACAGCCATTATTCGGACAAGTGATGCGAAAAAGGGTGGCCTGGAATCTTTTCCCGAGAGGGACACTTGTTTCCGCACCTGGAGCATTGCTGAAGTACCTTGTAAAGCTGGTACTTCGTATTTTGTAGATGATAAACCATTTTGTTTAAGGACAAGAAATAGACGTGTTTCAGGCGACGAAGGTGTACATGTTTGGGTCAAGGTGTCTGCACGTTTGAATAAAAATTTAATGTCATTTAAACAGTGCAGGATTCTTCGGCGATGGCGAAAACTCATTCCGATGTCTTTGGTCCAGGACGGCAGCCCACCTATCCTGTGAGATAGGAATTAGCAGTTTCTTTAGCGCGAATGATCGCATCTAATATGCTTTCCACAGGCTCTTCTATGCAATCCGTCACAGCGTGGTGTACGAAGGTCAGGTCAGCTCTCTGAAGAGGCTAACGTGTTATTCTGTTAGACAGTAGCAAGGAAACCAAGGACGTAATTGAGTAGGAAGACCATCATTAAGAAGGCATAGATCATGTTGTGTAAGCAGTTAGTCAAATAGAAGGGCCTTAATAGATGAGCTGATACTACAGGTTGTGACGTGCGTTGAAACAAGTTTCATATTATTTACAAGTTACACGAATGCGATATAAGTCTACATTTCTTTTGGAGTTTCTACATATATCAGTCGTAAACGTTTAAAATCATAACCAAACAATCCTAATACCGCGATTTCTGTAATACCAAAATAAATACGAATTTTTTCTTCCGACACTGTATATTTTAATCTGTACACCAACAGCACAATACAGTTTGTCTTACGTAAAAATAATAATCACAGTCCTTGAGAAACTGACATTCTTTACAGTTAAAAGTTAATTGTTCTTCAAAGTTGACCGTGAGTAAGAAATACATGAGCTGTTATATGGCAGTGAGTGGGGAGATTGGCAACCAGTCTTCTAGAAGGCAGAAAAAGTTCTCTTATGAAACTGCAGAATATACTGTACTTAGATTGAGGAATAGAACAGGTAAATCTACATCCATGCAGGCATAGCTGAAGAAAGCAAGGAAATAATTGCTCAGTACGATTTTATGAAGGGAGATAGCAGGGAAGAGGATCGCTGAGAAATGACAGATCTTATATGGGAATGACAAATACTGAGGAACATACTCCCGTAACATGAATGAGGAATCTTATTTCTTAGAAATGTGAATATTAAAAAGAAGAAAAAATCGCGAATTAATGAAATTCACTAATGGGCGATGAGAGAATATTGCAGAACATACTGCTGTTGCATAAAGAAAGAAGTATTATAATGTGTTTTAAAGCCGCGGTGGAGTAGCCGAGCGGTCTAAAGCGTCTCGCTGCGGAGCGCGCTGTTGCTCGCCGTGGAGGTTCGAGTCCTCCCTGGGGCATGGGTGTGTGTGTTGTCCTTAGGTTAGTTTACCTAGGTTTAAGTAGTTTGTAAGCTACGGACTGATGGCCACGCAGTTTGGTCCGATATATTTACAAACATTTGAACATTTTTTTGTGTTTTAAATGCAGAAGATGCAACAAAAATACAAGCACCCCAAAGATTCTAACCTTCAAACTTAAGCTCAACACGCGCATACCTGTAACCACAATTTTTCAGTTAGATCGGCCCTTTATGGAAATTAGTTAGTTTTGTTCTATGTTGATCTTTGCATCTTTGACTTTTTTTTTTTTTTTTTTTTTTTTTTTTGTTACAGGGGGCTGGCAACTCGACCGCACTGGAATACACTAAAACTGTCACAACAAACCTATTTATATGAAGTAACATTTACTCATAACCAATAACGTGTTACGATCATCTGCATTATGCCGTTGCTTACAAACTATGTACTATAAAAGAACAAGACAATCGAAAGAGGTAAAATAAATACGGTGTTCCAGAAGTAGCTAGCCTTGGACGTCTGGTCAAGGTGTGCATATTTGAGATTTTGTTCGCTCGTACTCGCTGGAACCCGCCGCGCTCGGATGCCGCTCTTTGGAGCGTTGGGAGCGGGCTTCCGCTTCATCTGGGCTCCTACGCATCAGTCGAGTGGGGCATACGCGGCTGTGTGTGTCTGCAGCGTCTGATGCACCTTACTGCTAACGGCTTTTACTCAAATTGCGCGGTTATGGAATATCGCCCCAGTTTGTGACTGGATAGGTGATTTCCTGTCAGAGATGACACAGTTTGTAGTAATCGATGGTAAGGGATCGACTAAAACAGAGGTGATATCCAGCGTTCCACAGGGTAGTGTTTGAGGTCCTCCGCTGTTTCTTATCTACATAAACGATTTGGGAAAAAATCTGAGCAGCTCTCTTAGGTTGTTTGCAGATGACGCCGTCATTTATCATCTTGTAAAGTCATCAAAACCAACTGTAGAACAATTTAAATAAGATATCAGGATGGTGTAAAAATTGGCAATTGACCCTAAATAATGAGAAGTGTGAAGTCGTCCCCATGAGTACGAAAAGAAATCCGTTAAACTTTGTTTACAAGATAAATAAATTAGTCGAATGTGAAGGCCGTAAACACTGAATACCTAGGGTTTTTTGTGGTTTTAGGGCGCACAACTGCTAACTGAATACCTAGGAATTACTATTACATCAGACAAACTGGAAAGAACACGTAGATAATGTCGTAGGAAAGGCGAACCAGAGACTGCATTTTATTGGCAGAACCCTTAAAAGATGCAACAGAACTACTAAAGGAACTGCATATACTACGCTTGTCCGTCTTTTTTTGGAGTATTGCTGCCCAGTGTGGGATCCTTATCAGGTGGGTTTAACGGAGGACATCGAAAGAGTCCAAAGAAGGGCAGCTCACGATAAGGGGGACCGTCACGGAAATTATACAGGACCTGTGATGGGAATCACTACAACAACGGCGATTATCGCTGCGGCGCGGTCTACTTACGAAACTCCAATCACCAACATTCTCCTCCGAATGCGAAAATATATTGATTCCCACATACATAGGTAGAAATGATCATCAGAATAAAATACGAGAAATCAGAGCTCGAAGGAGAGATTCAGATGTTCTTTCTTCCCGCCAACTATTCGAGAATGGAATGGAAGATAAAATGCATTAGTATAAAGATGGTTCGATGAACCCTCTGCCAGGCAGTTATATGTGATTTGCATAGTATCCCATGTAGATGTAGAACGAGCCGGTGGAACTATCCTCACATCTGTTTAGTCGTGTCTAACACGAATATTCATGCAGTGTCCAATGCTATAGGACACTGTTTTCCAACCTGTGGTCGCGACCCCCGGGGGGGGGGGGGGGGGTAGCAAAGTCTTGTTGGCGATCGCCATACAGGAGGAAATAGTTGCACCATAATACAACCAGCCAGTGCATTTATGAATAGTAGGAATTCCGTAATGCATGAACATATGCCTTAGAGAAGCGAAATTAATTTTGTATTAAAATTACGCGATTCATTGTTGATTATCAATTCTCAGATGGCTATAACATTACAGAACGATTATGCAGTAGGACCTTGCTTAACGAGCATAATGCGCTTCTGAGTTTTACCTGCGATGCGAAACCTCGTTATGCAACGTATAATTGTCTGTCGGATTTCATGTAAAATAGGCGTTCCAGTCAGAAAAATGGACTAACAATGCTATTTGTAAGTGGAAGGGTATCGAGCATTCAAAAAGGTTGGGGAACACTTCTCTGGGAAAAATAAACACGTAAGAGATGCAACCGTTTGAAAGTTTTGTAGATGACGTTACTGGTGAAGTAACACCTCAAAGCCAATTCTTTGTTGCCTACGATTCTAGCACTTGTGAAGTACCCATATTGGAACATACATGAGGTCTACCAGAATTATAGAAAACTAAATCTAATATCGTGATTCTACAGAATGGTATTAAATGACTAACAGCACCTAATAAAATGCTATATGTTAAGAAAACTGTATTGATGTGTTTTACACGACTTATTTTAAACGAGCTTAAAATTTAAGAAACAAATTACCCATATTTTTGCAGCTTTCTTTCAAGGTGGATTAGTAAAAATATTAATAAATTGCGTACATGGAGATAAATGGGTGCTTATTGAAACTGGATATATGATAATTTATTCAGTGTTTTAAAATGTCACTACATTGTTAAGTACTTCAAACAGACTGCAATTGTTAATAATGTTTCAGCTCTAAATCGGTAACAGATGGAGGAGAATTGATGCCTTAACAATGCTCAAGGGCATTATTGTGTAAGGTAGGCAGAAGTAGGAGTTATCAAACAGCATTTTGCAACATCAAACTTTAAAATTACTGATCGGTCTTGGAGATCACTACTATCAAGTTAAGGGCTAGGCAACATCAATATCAAATATCTCCAAACTTCTGCAGACATGTATTCATGCCATATAACGTGCAGGGAGAAAAGAAATGGAATGTAAAAAATATGATATGGGGGCGATTAGACGAGTCAGAAATGAAACTATATAGTCATGATGGATCTTACAGGCATTTAGGATACAAAAATTCTAAGCGTTTGCTTTGATCTGTTTTCGCAACGTCATAGCAAATGACTAACAATTGTTTCTATGATATTAGGTACTACTTCATCGCAATTGGGCGTCACTGATGGGAAAATATTTGTGTTAATAGTCGCCATCTTTCACCGCTTACGTTTCAACAAAATCCAAAACCAACCAAGTAAGGAAGTAAGTAAGTAACGTTTAAAAAAAAAAAAAAAAAAAACAAACAAAAAACAAAAAAAAAAAACAAAAAAACAAGAAACAATTGAAAGGACTACATGCGAGTCGAAATGGAGTAGCCGAGCGGTCTAAGGCGCCTCGCTGCGAAGCGCGCGGTTGCTCGCCGTCGGGGATTCGAGTCCTCCCTTGGGCGCGTGTGTGTGTGTGTGTGTGTGTGTGTGTGTGTGTGTGTGTGTGTGTGTGTGTGTGTGTGTGCGCCCTTAGGTTAGTTTACCTTACTTTAAGTAGTTTTTAAGCTACGGACTGATGACCACGCAGTTTGCTCCGATAGATTTATAAACTTTTGAACATTTTTGACTACATGCGAAAGAAAACTAACAATTTTTCTTCAAACAAAGTTATGAGTTTTGTTAGAAAAGACTATGTGGCGTAGTACACCACATCTTTTTTGGCACGAAAATCGTAGAAGTAGGTTTAACCTATTCTCGGAGTATACCGTCGGGCATTTAGAGTACGGCACGAATGCAGTTGATAGCAGCGTGCTTAGCAACGACATTGCCATCTACCGGACTGTCGCAGAACTCTGGGCATTTTCCAGTTGGAGTGAGCCTAGACGTCAGATGCAGACCTCTCGTCTGGTGGTGACGAACTGTTGCGTTGGGGAAGGGCGCTGGGCGCTGGGCGAGGTCAGCCGAGCAAGAGGAATGGGGAGGATTTTATGTTTGCTGGGATTTAACGCCTCCGCGGATACCGGAATAGCCTTGTCCGGATTAAAAGTAGTCTTTTCTTTTGTAGCCTTAGAGTGCACTAGGTTCGAATACGATAATATCCGCGCCAGTTTAAGCAAGTTGAAGAGCGAGCCACCCTGAAGGCCACAAGCAGTGGTTTTTTGTGGCACTGAGTACTGAGATGAAGTGCTCTCAAAGGCGGACGCCGGCTGCGAGAAGTGGTTTTCGGGAAACGGAGACCAGAGGAAGGAGATGTGTGGGAACGCTGGTTTTGGAAGCGTTAAAGGTAGAAGGGGCAGTATTCGTGATGTTCGCGTAACTGGTACTCGTGTCCACAGGGTGTAACTGTTACATGCCTCAGTATATGTCAAGCGGTCAATACATTCGTATTCCTGTTGACGTTTTTCCTTTCTTAAAGGCTGAACGTCTTGCGTGGAGGTTGGTGTTCCATGCAGTTGACAGACATACACAAGAGCTACCTTCGTGTAATGATCGTCCCCAGCTACTCCATTTTGTGTCCGCGTGCAACGGGGTCATATCCCCAAAGCCATCTCAAGCACCTCATGGATTGTGGGATACATGGCTTTACAACAGGTTTGGGTTCCTTGGCCTTTACTTCCCCCGAGAGGGCATGCCCTTCAAAGCCCAAATAAACACACTGTATAAGTACGATTTCCTTGTGCCCTTTCTACACACGGCTGATAAAATACCTTGCCGTTCCAAAGTAATCCGGAGTGCCTAGTCCGTTTGGAGGGGGTTCTTTGTGGAAAATTATTCCCTGGACGATGTTCTAGGTGCTGTGTGGTGGCGATGCTCACAGGCAGCCGCCTCGACTACCATGCTTTAAGGGTATAGACTGGCTGGCGTAGGTCGTTTCAATAACGCACCATTCCGCATTTTTCCCAGGGCTTAATCCTCTTCACATTTGTCGTTCAAATTTTCCGCGAATTCAGCGGTTTCGTTACCGTAGAAATAACCCCACCAGCCCCGATACGTACCAGGTACTGCGTAAACATTTTAGAATGAAAACAGCTGGTTTGTCCCTCTTCCCATGGGGCAGAGAGTGCAGGGAAATCAGTAGGGTTGTGTGTGCCCGCTTTGAAATATTAAGACTGCCTGGTAGTGCCGACCTTTATTACGTTCCATTCAGACACGTCGCTATGACGTCAGCCACTCTATCAGAGGTTCTCACCACTGGCACCACCCAGCCACATCAATCAACGACAGCATTTCGTTGTCTACAGCCTCCGCGTTTCAGCCTTGACATACTTCTAGGCATACTTGGGGAGTTAGCAGCTGCGGAACAGTACTGACATTTTTGAGTGGTCCGGGGGGGGGGGGCTACGACCAGGAGGGTACATGACAACCCCACCTTGACGGACTGGCCACCGTGCTGGATTTCTGGTGCAGACGTACATCTATTTTAATCGTATGTGCGACATATCACCACGGTGGATGTGCACCGAGTAAGGCCTCCTTCCACAAATTTTGGGAAGTGTAGGTGAAATCCTAGAAGGGGGAAATAAATACAGGGTGTTCCATTTATGTGATGAACGCACGCGGCCCACTGGATGCCGGGAGGCGAGCGCTCCGTTGCCCAATGAGTCAGATGCCGCACGCCCGTCTACTGCCCACTACTATATTTCAAATCCTTTCATTCAATTTTCATGCAAAGATATGCTGGAACTGTGCCATTGCTTTGCACGTATTTCTGCATCTAGTCAAGAAATTTGGGAAATTGATTTGATTGACTCGCGGATGTTATCCCTGAGATCTTTTAACGAATGCGGGCTGATTGTGTACACTTCATCCTTTAGTGTTCCGCCCAAGTAGAAAATAGGCGGTTAAATCGGGACTTGAAGCAGACCAGATATTGTTGCAAATGACACCGAAATGGAACACTTCGCGAATTGCTTACAAAGCAGTGTCGGACTAAAGGTGGTGCGGGGAGGGGGGGGGTCCGCCCCGGGCCTCTCGTCTTGGGGGCCTCCAAAACGCAAAAGTTCCTGTTTTATAGTAATACATGTATTTACAAGTGGATGGGGGGGGCCTCAATTTGTTTTGGCGCGTCCCGGGCCTCCGACAGCCTTATTCCACCACTGTTACAAGGAAACATTGGCCGTACAAGCCTTTGTTACTGTTGTAGACAAAACGCAAGGCTTCGTTCTCTTTTACTAAGGTAATTAAAAAACGGTTGCACACATCTTTTTCTGTTACGTCTTATTAACAAAATTGGGCCTAATCCACTAAGTATAATTTTATCGTGAAGCGGTTCCTCATGAAGCTGAATAGGTCTTTCGGCACTCCAATGTCGACAGTTTTGAGAATTAACATATTCATTTAAATGGAACGAGGCCTCGTCTCAAAACAGAATGAGGTAAGGAGCGATTTCACCGTCATGCACTTTTTTCAAAACGCATTCGCAAAAATCTAATCCAGAGCACAGGTCAGCAGGTTTACGTTTTTGTCCTACGGTTACTTTTTAAGGCCTTTAACGACTTAACGTAGTAGCTCTGAACAGAGGTGCAATAAATTTGTGTTTGCTTTGAAAGACGTCTAAGAGAATTAAGGGAATTCTGCAGGCGGTGAGCAATGTCATCGAGATGGGGTTCTTTGAGCACTGTACGTCGTCGCTTACGCTTCTTGACAAATGCTACGTTTCTCTAAATTTTCTCAATTTGTGAATTGCATCACGATTCGGAATTCGAACACCTGGAAACTACTATTCAAAAAATCTGGGAAGAATACGGGCGGAAACTGTACGCACAAGCGGGTCGTAGGTTAACACTCGTGTCACGGTAAAATTCCGTGTTGCCGTTGTTGCCAGTGGCGTAACTAGGACTTGGCTTTGGGGGGGGGGGGGGGGGGGGGGGAGATAGATCTGCTCGACGAGCAAAATTTTAGTCAATTTCCAGACAGACTACCATCTACCACTCCCGTTGAAGAAACTAATTCACTCCCATCCAATGAAACCTTATGGTAAAACACTACAATTTTCCAATCTTTACCTTTACCAGATTGCTGTTATACGATTTTTTTTCTTTTTCTTTTTTCCGGGGTCTGGGGGGTCTATCCCCCTCATCCCCCCCATTGTTACACCACTGGTTGTTGCGTTGGCAGACATGACTGTTACACTCGGTATGGCTGGGACGCCACCGCTTCACCTCGCGCAGTGCAGCAGCTAGACGCGGGACCCATTCGACCGGCCTGCAAGGCTCCGGTGGCGGCGAACACAGACCCGCTCGTTTGGGTGTCACATAAATGGAACACCTGATAGTGAAGCCATAAAGTTGCGGGAATATGAACCCTGTAACCAGAACATCTCTTACATACAGTATGGAGGAACACCGGTCTTCTAAACCCATAGGGCTTTTTAACTGTATTTTTCTCCACCTTCTTGACTTTGTTGCTTCTACGTTGTTTTGTCACTCATTGACGTATAATGTGTTTTGAACTACATTGAAGAGTAAAAAAAGCTGCCTTGCTAACGTCCACTATGACGGTATCTCAGACCGATGTTCCATTCACGAGGTTAAGAAAACTTCTGGTTTAGGATGAATGGCCGACAGATTGACCACCTTTGACACTCCTTTTCGTCAATTCAAACCCTGAAAACTAAAAGGGAGTGACATTGTGGTCATTGCAGCGTTACATACGGCTGTGGCACTACTTTTGATCAGATAATGTACACTGTCGGAAAAATGCTCCGCCCTCAATGCCTGTGCTCAGTGGTACCGCGGTACATAATGTGCACACTGAGGTGTTCTATTATTAGTGATTCATCTGTCACTGGTCAACGGAGCCAAGACGACACTCATGAGGCCTGTGTGAACAGCCTGGGTTTGGACCCTGCAGGATAGTTTGAGTTCGGAGTTTGACAGTGTTTGCTACTTTCATTATACATTTACAACCATACTTCGCAAGCCACCTCACGTTGTGTGTGGTGGAGGGTACTTTGCGTGCCTTTGTCTCGTCCTCTACGAGCTGTCTACGCTCTCGCGAAAAGCCTTTAACATGTGGGTACATAGCCGGCAGCGGTGGCCGAGGGGACTGAGGCGCTCCAGTCACGGTCTGCACGGTCACTACGGTCGGGGGTTCGAATCCCCCCCTCAGGCATGGATATTTGTGCCGTCCTTAGGATTAGCTAGTTCATAAGTAGTTTGTAAGTTAAGGGACTGATGACCCTGTAGTTAAGTCCCATAGACTCTACAAACATTTGAACAATTTTTTTTGTGGGTACCTAGAAGGCAGTTGATTTATGGAAAATAGCCAGTACGAACCCTGGACATAATGATGAAATTGCTTTGTTTAAATTATATATCGATTCCGTTATTTTGAATAAATTGCTCATCATAACCTTTAGGGACAAACTCTCAAAAAACCTGGGGTGATCCTTCGTTTTAGGTTGTATACAAGCGACCTGCCAAATTTGAGTCGACTATGATGAAACCAGTAGAAACGTGATATTACTGGGACAGCATAATTAGAGTGTGTATTGAAATGAAATTGTCAGAAAATGAAAAAAGAACGGAGGTTTCGATTTAAATAAAGCTTGGGGACCGGCAATCAGTTTACTAAAATGATGCCAGCCATAGCAATTATCAATGTTGAGACATTGAGAGAATTTTCGTTACATGGAAGGATGGTACGAGCCATAGAAAACAAAAAGGCGTGGTGGTGATCGTGTCTAGAACTCTGCTATAACAAGCGACTGATGCCCAACAAAACTTACAGGGCATTCTGTAGAAATGGAAACGAGAACTCGGTAGAATAGGCGAAAATTCATCATTAATACAGGAATGTATGCCAATGAAGATATTATCATGATAATTTTTAAACTACAGGCCACAAATCCTACGGATACAGCATGTGTATTAATGGAGTGCTTTTCGTTGCCTTCTGCATAATTTTATCGTTGATAATTGTTTTCTCGTCCGCCTTTCAGGGCAATTCCCCTGCACGCCTACCCGCTCGTACGACCTTCTTGAAGAGATCGTTGCCGAAACTAGAGCAATGTCTTGTGTCAGTATTCTTCGGCCGACATCGCTAATGGATTTTATCGGTATGTCTTAACATACTGCATCTATCGAGACTTAATTTCGGGGCAGTTTCACTTTGTCCACCAGGTGCTGAATGAAAAACTAGTTCGGTGAACCGACAAGACAAGTATGGTGAAACAGTCAAGTGACACAATGTGTGGAGAGCGCCTCAACTTTGCCGAGCACCTCTGCTCAAAGCCTCCAGTTAATATGATTCATCGGGTTAAAAACACTTACGGAGTCGCGTCGCGTGAAACGCTCCAGAAATATCAGCAGGGTATTCTCGGAAAACTTCACTTGGCAATTTGACACAGCGAATAGCGGGGGCCGTTCGCGCTTACTCTGGATTTCAGGCAATACTTCGGCTGGAATCACACTGCTTCGTACTGTCTTAAGGGAACACACCCAGAATATTAGGAGGGAAGCAATCATTCTCGAAGGGCAAGTTCTTTTCCAAAAAGCTGCGAGGAAATGGCCGTGCGCGCTAAGGCGCCTTGCTCCGGAGTACGCGGCCGTACGCCGTCCGAGTATTCCCACGGGCGCGGGTGGTTTTTTTTGTGTGTGTGTGTGTGTGTGTGTGTGTGTGTGTGTGTGTGTGTGTGTGTGTGTGTGTGTGTGTGTGTGTGTGTGTGTGTGTTTTCTTTTTTTTTTTCCTTAGCTTAAGTTCGTTTGTAAGTGAAAAGACCGATAGATTTACGAACTACTTTTAAAAAATGTGGGCAGGGGGAGTTTTGTTTGGTTCAGCGTCTCGAACTTTATTATTGGTATATATCATGACAACCTATCCAAAAACCCTTTTAAGGAAGCAATGTGAAGCGATATTTATATTTTTGCATTAACTGTGCCAGGAACACTTTACGCATCAAAATGTTCAAATGTTTGTAAAACTATGGGACCAAACTACGTTGGTCATTATTCCCTCGTCTTACAAACTACTTTAAGTCAAACTAACCTACGGACAACAAATACATCCATGCCCGAGGGAGGATTCGAACCCCGACGCGGGAGGCCGCGCGATCCCTAACGTGGCACTCCAGACCGCTCGGCTTCTGCCGTGCGGCAGTTTACGCATCCTTACTCATACGCAATCAAAGGACACGCCAAAAAAATTATCGTACTAGAAACTATTTTACCATTCGAATACTGTTAATCCTAGAATTTGAAGATTGTTGCAAAATACGTGGTATCGAGCTAACTTTGATATAAAAATACACCGAAGAAAGTACTAAGTTTGGAAAGTTACGTTAATTTGAACAACGTTACTGACCTCAACCAACTCCACTGGCCGTGCGGCATGTCACAGTAATTAAAACCCAGGCATCCAGTACTGTAATATTGGGGTCCATTTCCTAGTTAGGCCCATCAGACTTTTTCCAGTTATTTTTCTAAATCGCTTAGGGCAGATGCCACAATGGTTCCTGAGAATAGCACAGAGCTGATTTTCATTCCATAGCTTTACCCCATCTAAGAATAACGAAGTATGATTACGATGTGCAGTGTTCGAGCTTACTGATGGAACCGGTGGAACTGCGATCAAGAGGAACAAATGGGCGGGGGCCACTACAATCAGTGTGCTACAAGTTGAGATTTGGGCAGGAAGTGAAGCGTGCCTGGATAGCTAATTGGTTAAGGCGACCGCTGGCCCGAAGCTGGAAATCCGGATTCGAATCCCAGTCCAGCACAAATTTTCAACTTTGACACTGAATGTATTTCAATGCCCTGAAACTGTCGAAATGTTTGACTATTACGAATTCGTAAATAATGGTATGGTTCGTTTGAAAGTGCACGGCCGATTTCCCTTTCCATTCCCACCCAAAAATCGAAGCGTGAGCTCCGTCTCTAATGACGGGAACTACGCTAAGCTAAGCAAAAACTGCACTCACACTGCCCGACATGACAGGCGCGCGTGACGGACACCAGCCAGGGCCGAGCAGCGGACACTCCAGAGGGGCAAGTAACATCAAAATGCTAACGTATAGTTCATCAACGGCTTCATACAAACGTTTTATGTGCGGATGTATAACAAAGTACTGTACAAATAATTTAAGTTTCATTGGCCTCCTTGGGTAATTACTGTTAAAAATCAGAAGTTCAATTGTCATGTTTACGTACTACTATCAATATTTACTGATATTAAACTACCATATAATGAAATGAAGGATATAATTGTAGGGTGGGATAAAATGAGTAGGAATTTACTCTACACCGCGGCCCCATGGACAGGAAACAGATTTAACTAGAAAATATTAGTCGAATTAAAATTTTGTCATTAAGAAACTAATCTTAGCACACTTTAGAAAAAAAAAATTTACCCACAGATTATGCAAGGAAATGGCAATATAAACTATCATAACTTAAATATTAATATGTTAATTACTAACACCAAAAGGGCAGTGGGTTAAATATGACAAAAAAGGGAACTTAAGCGCAGTATCAGTTATGTATTGATTAGACTCTGCTATGTAAGAAGAACGAGGTTAAACTATTCATATTGCACTACACAAGTGTACCATTATCTTATGCACTACGTCAGTATTATATTCTCTAGGTAATTTGTTAAAACAACTTACCCTTCCATTTTGTCTGTGTTAATTAGGCCCATAATATAATCCGGAGTGACTTACCTGGAAAGAAAAATTTAACATTAGCAACAGCTTAAGTACAGCTCTATTTGAATAATTAATGATTTTAAGAGGTCTGAGGCTAACGTCCCATTCTATTTCCTGAGTGTCACTACAGCATATTTAGTGTTTTCAGGTATTTACTGATAAAATGTTCCAATATTTGTAAATCTATGGGACTTCTGTGGTAATCAGTCCCTAGGCTTACAATCTACTTAAACTAATGTAAGGACAGCATACACACACATTCCCGAGGGAGGACTCGTACCGCGCGCTCTGCAGCAAGACACCTTAGAACGGTCGCCCATTCTCCCGCGGCATTTACTGCTTGAGTGTAATCAGATTCTCAAAATTCTACTTATTCCCTTTCGGGAATATATTCCTGTGGTATTAAAATCAAAAGTGAAGCCATTACAGATTGAGCAGCGTTCACGATGCAGAAAGCTGAAGGAATAGAAAGAGCTCGCATTGGCCCACGATGAAATTAGTCATACGCTGTTTCTTTTCAAAAGATTAAATCAGACATTGTCTTTTTTCAGAAATCGAAATATTCTGTTCATTATTTAATAGCATCAGCAAAAGACAATTGCCGCGCAAAACTAGAACATCTGTCAGACAAGAATCAAGTGTTTCCAAACTTATTACAAATTATATTTATAAATATCGTGCCACTACCGCTTAAAATGAGAGAAGCAAATAAATGTCGTTACTGGGTTAAGACCGTCCAACGGCGAGTTTAGCAGCGCCGATACGTAACTATTATGAGAAAATGTGATTACAACACATGTACAGCGGAAGCCGAATGAAAACTGCCTTCGTTCTCCCAAAAATCTACCTTTGAAGACACACACAATTAACACTTGCCTCAATCATGGAGGGTCATGGCAGTTGTCGCCCAATCTGTCTGCTTCTGTTTTCGGAAGGGACTAAACTGCAGCGGTTATCACTCCCTTGTTCCAGTCTGAGAGGTAAAACTGTGTGTTAAGCTTCATAAGTACATGCGTTAACACGTCAAAATTTAAGAAGAACAAGTAAAAACGAAGAAAGGGTACAAGGAAAAATGAAGCAGCGATAAAACAAACAATACAAGTGTGTTTTTGCTGGGTGATCACAAAAATATAAGTAAGACATCCAGCCACTCTGGTACACATTAAAAGCACCGACCTAAAAGACTTAACCAAGTGGAGAACAGATCAATGACAGACACACAAGAAACTTGAAATGGATTGGTACAGTCTACACTCGTGGATAAAATTTAAAACGATCGACCATGGAGGCATTGTCAGCTAAAACAAGTTGCAAGGCGTCACGGATACTAAAATTACGTCACTCTGCGGCTAAATTGGGGCATTCCAATAAGATGTGGGCGACTGTCAAGGGCGCACCACATCGACACTGAGGGGGGTCCACGCGACGCAGAAGGTAACTGTGCGCCAGCCAAGTATGGCCAATACGGAGCCGGCAAAGAACAAACGACTCCCTGAGGGAAGCCCTCAGTGAGGTCTTCCATGAAGCGATAGAGGGCTTGACAACACGTAGCTTATTCGGTTTGGTCGAGCCTGCCCATTCAGAACTCTAAACTCCAAGGACCGTGCGGTTTAACTGGGATTGGAGGTCTGTTTCTGTGAGGCCAATATCCAGGAACCGTGAAGTAGTGGCCTGCTTGGCCAACTGATCGACACATTCATTAATTGGTATGTTCAAATGTTTGTTAAGCTTAAGGGACTTAACTGGGGGTCATCAGCGGCCGTGGCGGCCGTGCAGACTGACTGGAGCGCCGCAGACCGATCGGCCACCCTGGCCGGCTCCTGGGCTCCTATTCCCATGTGGCCTGGCGTCCAGACAAAAGCGACAGAACGACGTGATTCGCCAAGGGCAAAGACGGCATCTTGGATTGACCGCGCCAAATGTTGCTTGGGAAGAAACTGGTCAAGCGTCTGTAAGCCACTCGGGGAGTCGCTACAGATGCCAAACGATCCCCTGGGACGATCTCTGAGGTGGTCAAGAGCTCTCAATATACCAGGGGCGGCTCCTGTATAGGTTTGCAAGTTAGCGCTACCCCCAGGAATAATAATAGTCTATTCTGAATAGCTGCCTGCAGTTAGAGATTCTATGCAAGGGGAGAATTGCGCTCCATTTCTCACTTTTCAAACGCCCAGGCTGTTACGTACCGACCGCTCCCGAGTGGACCGAAATTCGCCGACAGCGGCTGGGTTTGCAGCCGGCCTGCAAACGCCGACCATGGTGTCTCAGAGGGTGTGCGGGGTCGGGGGCAACGCTTGGCAACAGTGTTCCCCTATAGGCGCCTTGAGTGTATAAACATCCCTCCCGAGCCATCCTGTCAGCCGTAGAAACAGAGTCCGAACTCTCCCGGAGACAACCGGAGTTGTCGGCCCTTCGAATGAAGCGGGCTTTTCGCGCCTTCCTGCCGGTTCACATGTAGCTGCGAGAGAAGTAGCTGTGCGTTGTGTCCGTTGTTTAGCGTGGTTTATAGTGAATTTTGAGAGGCTCAAGTGAAGAGGTGAAATAATTTATCAAGTAATTTTCTTGCTTTCTGAACCCTTCAATATACGCAGGTTTGAAGATAAGTTGGAAATCAAGAGGCTAGGTAGACCGATTCCCAGTTTGACAATTTCGGACAGTTAAAACGAAAAGTAGTGAATTCAACAGAAAATTTAACTCCGAACTGTATATCATGTATGTTTAAACAAATGTTTGTAGCGCTTATGAGACTAACTATGGGGGTCATCAGTTCCTAAACCTACAAACTTACTTATGAACTAGGTAATACTAAGGACGGCACAAATATCCATGCCCGAGGGGGAATGCGAACACCCGACCGTAGCGGCCGTGCAGACCATGACTGGAGCGCCTCAGTCCCCTCGGCCACCGCGGCCGGCGGAGAGTTTCCCGGACTAAACAAGGAGTCAGTGACATTCAACACCTTCATGATAAAATTAGGAACCACGATCTTTCTTCGGTCCATGTCCATAATGTTTTGAATCTGGCAAGTCTAGGCATTGTAAAAGTATTCACTTAATTAGACAGTGGATACTTAAGGTCCGTGGCATTGCTCAATCAAAAGGTTACCGATAATAGGTACATACTAAACCTAATAATTAATTGCATTCGTTTCTGTGGTTCTTTGGAACTTGCCATCAGAGGACACGAGGAGACTCAATCATCTTCCAATCCCGGCGTTTTCCGTGCCTTGATTAATTTTAGTGTAGAATTAGATTCAGTATTAAATCGCACTTGGAAAACTTAAGTTTTGAAAGGAACCTCAAAAACGATGCAGAATGAACTACTCCAATGCATACTTAAAGTCTGCCAAAAGGAAATTAGGAACGAAATTAAGGGTGCCGAGTTCCTGGCTGTAATAGCTGAGGACACCAGGGATGTAGCCTGTGTTTTCCAGATGGTTATAATATATAGGCACATTATTAATGAAAGACCAGTTGATATATTTTGGTATTTTATAGGACCAGAAAAGAATGATGCCTAGATTTTGGCAACGCATATTATAGAACAGTTAAGAGACCTTTTGGACTATTGTCCAGACAGACTAATACCGCATACATATGATGGTGCATCAGTTATGAGTAGTTCGTCACGGGGAGTGCAGGCTCTTGACCAGAAAGTATTACAATGCTTCATTCATTCATTCATTCATTGCTATGCCCACCAGTTAAAACTCATGCTTAAAGCAGCTATTAATAAAGATTTGCAATTATTTTTCACCAAAATTCAGGGACTTTGCAGTATTGTATTTATGTACATCTACGATATCTTGTCTCAATAGGTTTTTTTTTTTTTTTTTTTTTTTTTGGGAACGTGTTGAGCTGCCACACTGGAGAGGCCTAATTTTTTAGTGGTGAGAAAAGTACACTGTCGCGTTTTCTGGTCACCAGCCGCCACTGAAATATACCGACCAGTTCCGCGGTGTAGATGCTGCTTCCACAAGGCAATAATCGCTGTTCGATGTGGTCACTACAAACAAAGGCATATCCAGCATGGCCATCGACTAAGGAACCGTCCGTGTAAATAATGTTTGCGCCACAAAATGTTTCAAGCAGTGCTTGGAACCAGAGACGGAGAATCAAAGGTGTAATGGAGGCTTTCGAATCCTGGGACAAGTCCAACCGAAGCTCCAAGCGAGGAATCGTCCAAGGGGGTGGGGGATGGGGGTTGGTACAGCGACAGTAGTTGCAAGGAAGAGAAAGTGAATCAAGTGAGGAGAGAAGGGAACGGACTCAGACCGCAATCGGGAGACCCGACCTGGGCCATCGCCATGGGGATGAGATTGCAGCAGTTGGAAAGAGAATCCTGTGGTTCGGATGACGGGGCGAAGCATGGACCCGGGCAGTGTATGACACCAACAACCGTTGCCGGCGGAACTGCAGAGTGGGAACGCCAGCTTCAGCTAGGAGACTTGTTACAGGACTGGTGCGAAAAGCCCCCGTCGCGAGACGCACACCAGTGTGGAGATTGGGGGGTCTAAAACGCACAAAGCATGAAAGGCTGCCGAATCATGGACCAGACTCCCATAATCAAGCCACGACTGAATAGTAGCCTATTATAGCTGCAGGATTGCGGAACAGGCTGCTCCCCAACCAGAATAGCCGAGGCATCGCAGAATATTTAAATGCCACAAGCACTTCTGTCTTAGCTGACGTAGGTGTGGTACCCAACTCAGCTGGGCATCGAAAACCATGTTCAGAAAGCGATGTGTTTCCTCGACCTGACGTCGTTCACCACCCAAGTAGAGCTCGGGGTCAGGGTGAACTACCAGATGGCGACATAAGTACATTACGCGGGTTTCCTGCGCGGAGAACTGAAATCCGTGAGTAGAAGCCCATGAGTGGGCCTTTCGGATGGCACCCTGCAGCCGCCGTTCAGCTACACCGATACTAACGGAGCTGAATACAGGCAGAAGTAATCGGCGAACAGGGAGCAACTGACCGATGACCCCACAGCCACAGCAAGACCGTTAATTGTCACTAGAAACAATGGGACACTGAGGACGGAGCCCTGTGGGACACCGTTCTCTTGAATACGGGGGGAGCTAAGAGGCTCGAGCGCTCACCCGAAACGAGCGGTGGGAGAGGAAATTCCGAGTAAAAATAGGAAGGAGGCTACGTAAGCCCCAGTCATGCTAAGTAGTCATATGGTGGCGCCAGGTGGTATCGTACGCCTTGCGAAGGTCGAAAAATACCGCAACCAAATGCTCACGCCTAGGGAAGGCAGTGCGAATGGCCGACTCCAGGGACACGAGGTTGTCAATGGTAGAACGGCCCTGTCGAAAGCCCCCCTGTTGTGGAGCAAGGAGTCCACGCTCTTCAAGGATCCACAAAAGCCGCCGACTCACCAGACGTTCAAATTGCTTGCAGAGAACGTTGGTGAGGCTACTTGGATGGTAATTGTCGGCCAACAGAGGATCTGCACCAGGTTTCAGCACCAGGATGCTAGTGCTTTCCCGCCACTGCGACGGGAAACCCCCTCTGCCCATAAACGGTTAAACAGGGCGAGTATCCGGTGTTGAGAATTTGTTGTGAGGTGTCGGAGGAATTGGCTGTGAATCCTATCTGGCCCTGGAGTGGTATTGGGGCAAGGACAGTTTCGAGCTCCCACTTACTAAAGGGGTCGTTGTAGTATTCCCAGCAGGGGAGCGCGGAATGATAACTGTGTCCGCTCGGCCCGCTCTTTGAGGGAGCGGAAGCCGTCACTGTATGTGACAGTCGCGGAGCAATGTGCGTAGTGTTCTGCCATGTGCTCAGCGATAGCTGTCGGAAGTGGGCGGAGCATACCCTGGATGGTGAGGCATGGGATTCCTGTGGGTGGGCGGTATCCAAACACTCGCCGTACTTGCCGTCCATACCCGAGTCAGGGAGGTGCGGGAGCCGATAGTGGCTACATACTGCTCCCCGGAGTCCTGCTTACTTTGGCTTATCAGTCGCTGAGCCGTTTAAACGCTACGGGGTTATCCGTGGAAGGGAGGCATCAGTGGCGCTGGAGTGCTCGCCAGCATTCCCAGATAGCCTCAGCAATCTCCGGCATCCACCAAGGCACGGACTTGCGCCTAGGGGCACCGGTGGAATGCGGAGCAGCCGCCTCGGCAGCTGAAGTAAGTGTCAGTCACCTGTTGGACTGCATTATCGATGTCAACTGGTAGTGGCGCCTCGATACAGCAGCCGAGGCATAAGCCGACCGGTCAGCCGTACGGAGGCACCATTGGGGCAAGCAGTCTGCAGGTAGATACTGCAGGAGCGACACAAAGATGGGAAAGCGGTCGCTGCCACACAGGTTATCGTGCACCTGCGAATTGAGGTGTGGTTGGAGACTGGGGCTTCACACAGAGAGGTCGATAGAGGAGTATGTGCCTCCCACCACCCAAAAATGCATGGGGGCACCAGTGTTCAGAATGCAGAGTTCTTGCTGCGCCAAGAGGGCCTCGAGATCCCTACCATGGCCCCAGATCCACCCCACAACGGGTGGTGGGCGTTGAAGTCCCCTAAAAGGAGGTATGGTGGGGGAAGTTGCGCTACTAAGGCAGCAAGGTCTGCTGGAAGCACTACCTCATCCGGTGGTAGGTATATCGAACACAATGTAAACTCTTGCACTGTCCGAATACTAACAGGGACTGCCTCGAGATGTGTGTGGAGAGGCACAGCAGCACAGGGGACTGAGGCCAGAACGTATACACAAACACGTCCAGATACTCTGTCGTAGAGGTAACGGTTCTTGTAGTAGCCCCTAAAACCACAAAGGGTAGGGGACCTGTGGGCAGGAAACCAGGTTTCCTGCAGCGCTAAGCAGAGTGCAGCAGGGTAGCGGCATACTAGTTGTTGCAGCTCAGCAAGATGGTGAAAAAAGCCGCTGCACTTCCATTGTAGGATTACATTTCCTCTATGCTGTAAGGCCATAATGAGATAAGAAAAAGGTTATTCCATAACATCTCCTGCTGCTGAGGTTTCAGACGTTGGAGGATCTAGAACCATAGGTTCCAGGGATCTAGTGAGAGAGATCCTCAGATGAGGCGAGTATATCCACATCGTCTGAATCCGAAGACGTAGCAGTCTGTGGTTTTAGAACCACCTAAGATTCCTTTTCCTTCTCATTCTCCTTAGCTTCTCGCTGGCCCTTTGGTTTCAAGGGCTTGGGGGGCTTCTCATTAGTGGCGTCAGGGGCTGGCGAAGAGCAGGAGCCCCTTCGAGCAGCAGTTTGGGGGTCCTTCAGCGTCTGGCTGGGATACGCTTTTGCACTAGGAGAAGCCTCGGGAGGGAGCGTCCCAAGGGACCCCTTTCGAGCGAGAGGGGCCGGAGGAGGCTGCTGCGGCTCCTCCGGTTGGGGGGTGGGGACCGATGTCCCCGGTGTTGGATTTTTAGTTGCTCCCAAGATGGGAAGATTGGGAGCTACCAAAGAGGGTGTATCCCCAACTATCATGGGGGCAGACATAGATCGTGCCTGGCAACCCAATTGTTGTGGTTGAACTAGCTGTTTGGTTGCCGCCAGGGATGGCGACGACGAAGCTGCTTTGGCATACGTTAAAAGAACGTCAACTGGATGAAGCTTTAGGTATTTCCACTTCGCTTCCAAGTAGGTCAGCCAGTCCAGGGTTTTATATTACATCATCTTCCGCTCCTTGCAGAGAACGGTGCAGTCTGGTGAGCATGGGGCGTGGTGCTGGCCGCAATTGATGCAGACCGGAGGAAGGGCACAAGGGACATTAGGATGAGAAGCACGTCCACAATCCCGACAGATGGGGTTACCCTCACACCTGGAGGACATGGGCCGCAACTTCCAGCACTTTTAACATCGCATAGGGGGAGGAACGTAGGACTTTACGTTGCATCGGTAGATCGTCTTGACCTTTTCAGGCAATGAATCTCCCTCAGAAGCCAAGATGAAGGCACTGCAACACTGTTGTCCTTCGAGCCCCTATGAATTCACCTTATGAAATGAACATCCCGCCGTTCCAAATTTGCTCGAAGTTCTTCGTCAAACTGCAGAAGTAGATCCTTATGGAAGATAATTCCCTGGACCATATTTGCGCTTTTATGAGGAGTTATGGAAACGGTAACATCACCCAGCTTGTGACAGGCAAGCAAGGCCTGTGACTGAGCTGGGGATGACGTCGTTATAAGAACTGCCCCAGATCGCATTTTGGACATGCCCTCCATCTCCCCATACTTGTCTTCCAGGTTCTCTACGAAAAAACAAAGGCTTCGTCGTCGTAAAAGCTTCTCCATCAGACTACACAATAAGTACTTATGAGCGTAAGCCTCGCCTTGCTGACGGGCCCTACGTTCATGTCATGGCGTGGCCAGGGATGGGAACGACTGGGGAGGGTCATTCTGTGCAGCATTATAGTCGCCTCTTCATCTTAATGACGGCGGTTATACGTCCGCCAACGTTTCGGGATCGCTTTATGGTGGTTCCGCGAGTAGCTAGGGATGTAAAGGTCCACCCAGGCAGAGCCTCGCTTGGCTGGGTAAGCCTTATACAACTGAGGTGCGGTAAGTTCCTCAGAGGTTGCTCGCTATCGACTGTTCTACCTCAACAGCCATGCATCTCCTCGGCACGTAGCACACCTTGAGATGGTTTTTTTTTTTTTATATAGACGTTTGTACCGTCCTTAGGACCCTGGCCATTAAGCCAAGACCCCCGGGCTCTGAAACGTACAACGTTCCACCGTCGCGCCGAACGATGGTCGTTTAAGCACGTAGAGCTTACTGTGTAGCGGACTGTTGGCGCGACACAGCCCACGGCTCAGGACCCCGGGTTCGCCAAGCCCGTACTCAGCAAATTAATTCTAAGCCACCGAGGGGGCCCAGTCTGAAACTGATTAGTAAAACTAAGACAAATAGAATACATTCACATGAATAATTAACTGGCTGATCAATATAAAAAATTACGTATTAGCCAGTCAACCTGGTGGCACTTCAAAAATGTTGCCCTAAAATTTGTAAAGCTGGTAAACGTTTAACAAGTAGTACCACAGTCGCTGTATCGTCAGTTAAAGTAGATGCCATCTCGCCTGGAAAAAAGCTGCCGCCCTTTAGTCTGCTGAAATGTGATGCACTGTTAACTTCCCACCGGTGCAGAAAGGCATGTGCCAGGACAGTAACCAATACCAAAACTAGTGGAGGATCTCATCCCGCCTTTGCGATTGAAAGGAGATGCATCACAGCCGATTCGCAACTTATTGTCCGTATTTTACCGCCACTCACCTTCCGATAGACACATGACTGTATCTCAGCATCATGCGGTTGGATGGGACACACATACGCCTTCTGACGTCTTAATCTGCCCTTTCGTTAGCTCTAATGCCCATATGCCCTGGTATCTAACAAAGACACCGTCTTCCTTTGTATTTCGTAATTCTGTCCTTCAGTTCACTTCTGTGAACCGTTCCTTTGGATACGTTCGGACGCTTACGATCCACTCCTATTCTGGACTATCTGCTGGAGACAGGGTTTGAAGACAGTGACGGAGCCTCAGTGAATCCGAAGAAACGACGAATTCACACCTGCGACACGTCCCATCTGCTGCACTGCCCACACTGCAGAAGAGATGCATTTTATAGCAACACTGCTTTCTTACAGATGTTATTTTGCAGGATACTTTGTAAACAATACCGACAGGATGACACTTTCACTCTGCAGCGGAGTATGCGCTGATATGAAAGTTCCTGGCAGATTGAAATTGTGTGTCGGAACCCGGACTCGAACCTGGGACCTCTGCCTTTCGCGGGCAAGCGCTCTACCGACTGAGCTATCCCGACGCGACTCACGATGCCGCCTCGCAACTTTACTTCCGCCATCGTGAGTAGTGGAGGATCTAGAACAGTCAGGAAGGACCGGAAGGCGTGCACAGGTAGCTCAGTCAGAGCAAGAAAGGCAAACGTCCCGGATTCGAATCCCAGTCTGGCACACAGTGTTTATCTGCCAGGAAGTCTTATACCTACCGGAGTTGGACTGCTGTATGGAAACGCCGTTAGAAGCGTATGCTTAATGCGGCTGGCGGCTAGCCCGAGGTGGCGCTGCTGTATCTGCTAACTGCAGCTCTGCCGTGCCCTCAAAATGTTTCAAGGCGTTCTGTGACTGCATCACGACAGACCTAATTAAATTTCATCGTAAACGAATTGTTGATGTATGTGCGCTGGGTGCCTCAATAACTGAAGTAGCAGGTGTAATTGAAGTTATTAGTGTTTCAGGACATATCAAAACGAAGATATCTGCTTTTACCGCTAAATTGGAAAACGTTATCATTAAGTCACAAAACGAGAACGAGAGTGTGTTAAGTCCTCGCAACAGATGGACACTGAAGAGGACTATGACGAAGAAGTACCAGAACAGCAGCTGCAAAAGTCAGCGTGGAACTTGATGTTGCACTTCTGAACTCTGTCAGAAAAAAATCTAAATGAGCACCATTAGTACGGAATTGCAGGGTGAACTGGAATCGAAAATCCCACGATAGTGTTAGAAATGCCAATGACGGAGAAAAAAACAACAAAAGAAAGTCATTTGGATTCACGTAACTGGTTGGTATCTCACCAATATAATACAACGGTAGGAACTTAAATAGTTGCAACAATGCTGTGGAGATACTACGCAATGGAATCTACTATTGACGCTGATAGCACACGTTGTTGAGATACCTACCTTGCCTCCAAGCAAATTGACTCATCCTTCCCATAGATTGTGCGCACAATCGAGGGAGCGGTCTAAAGTAACGGTGTCACCATGTTTTCGAAACAGGAACAACTGAATTGAATGTGTGAGACGTCGTACAGCACGAGTGTCATGAAGGTCTTCAAGAAGAGTGCGGGAAATCGGCATTGCCGTACGGAATACTGGCACGTTGGGTAAAAGCCTTGGAGTGGCCGAGAGCATTGAGGCGTTATGCTATGATGCGCGAGGCCGTTCCCCGGCGGGGGTTCGATTCCCCCCTCGGGCATGGATGTTTGTGCTGTCTTTAGAATAAGGTAATTCATAAGTAGTTTGTAAGTTTAGGGACTGATGACCCCGCAGTTAAGTCCCATAAACTTCAAACATTTGAATTTTTTGGTATAAGCCGTCAACGAACAGTGGTGTTATCCTAACGCATAACGTTCCTCCACAGCAGACCGTCAGTGCACAGTATAGCTGTTCATTTTTGGAGCAGTACTTGCGACCAGCTTTGCGAAAGAAGCGGCGAGACTTTCTGCGCTACCCACCCCTCATTTTGCACGACAATGCGCGGGCGCTGTAGCTGCTCTGTTCGGTCGATGGGACTGGGAAGTACTGTACCATCCACCATATTTCACGGATTTAAGTCCTTGTGATTTTGATTTGATTCGGAAGATGTAACCCCTTCGTAGCATTCGCTTCAGAACTGTTCCAGAGATTCGTCAGGCAGTAGACGGCTCCATTCGCACCAACATCGGGTTCTACACAACGCTAGTGACTACTTTGAAGCACATTAACAGGTGCAAAAATGTAACGCTTTTGTATCGGTTGTGAATAAACAGTTGCCACTACTTAAGTTTCATTCGTCGTATATCGGTTACCTTTTAGAACTCATGTGCCAATTTTCGCAAAATGCAGATATCTAAATCGTTCTGCAGTTGGTTTTGATCGGTTCCTAGATTTATGAACTACTTTAACACACACACACACACACACACACACACACACACACAATGCCCAATGGCATTGCCCTGGGGAACGACACCATTACAACGTAGCAATGTTCCAAACGTTTGTTAATCTATGGGACTTCTTTGGTCATCAGTCCTAGGGTTATAAACTACTTAAAAATAAACTAACCAAAGGACAATAAACACCCACGCCGAACGGAGGACTCCAACATCCGACTGGGAGCAACCGCGCGCTCCGCAGCAAGGCGCCTTCCAACGCTCGGCCGCTGCACCGCGGCTGACGTGTTTCTACTGTAACATTATTACCTAGGATTGTATGACCTTTTTGACTGATCTGCGGCGTTCCACGTAATCAAATTTACTCACCAATGGTGATGCTGTGTCTCAAGACGACAGGTCTGTTGATGTAGTTCATATCGTCCTTGGCTGATTTTGTAAGGTAAAGGTTGAAATGTCTTACTTTCCTTGGCCACGCCATTCATTGGATCTCATTACTGTCGAGTATTTGTGACCTGCTTTGGTGAAAAGAGTTGGTGATCGCTTTCCATCTCCATCATCGTTACCTGATCTTACCTCAATTTAACAGGAAGAATAGTATATGGGCTCGTCCGGCTATCCGCGAGGTTTGAGATGGATAGGTGTATCTGTCCTGGTTCGAGTTCGCCGGGCGGTTTTAACGATATGGGTCATCGTACCGGCCAGCCTGGGTGTGGTTTTTAGGCGGTTTTCTACATCATATTAGGTGAATACTGGGATGGTACTTAAACTGCGCCTCAGTTGCACGGCGTGCAAACATTTACGTTTCCGCACAGTTCTGCATGTGCTACACTGTCGGATAGTCTAATTTCCTCCTAGGGATGTAATAGGGTGTTGACAGGAAGGGCATCTGGTGTCCCTCTAAATTAATGCCAGACTTGTAGTAACCACGCCGACTTTGCATCAATGCAAGATGAGAGTCCCTTGAAATACAAATAGGACCTCTATTTAACGATTCGGAGACGACTGGAAGCTGTTACGAAAGGCCATGTATTGCTACACTGTATTAAGCTTGGCGATATTGTGGTTTTGGCGTTTCAGTGCTGACGAAACCAACTACAATTAATCTAAATCATTAAAAAAGATCACTACCATATTTTTTTCCTGCACGAAGTGAAATGCGGGATGGAGATATTTTTGGAAGTGAAGAAACAACATAAATGCTTCTGATACTTATGTAACTACTTCTAAAACTATAATGTAACACCATGTGCAATTAATTTTAGTACCAGGTATTATGAGCTGTGACGAACAAACGAATTCGCTAAATCTAATCAGTGTCACTAAATATCGTGTAACTTCTGTCATCACTGTGAGGTCCTGAAATATGAGATTTTTGCAGCAACAGTCCTTTAAAAATTGAGTAACTTAACAGCTTTAGCCATGGGTAACTTCTACCGTGCTTGCCACTTACGGATATAGACATCTACAGATAATAGTCTTACCCCGCAGCCTGATGCACCAGTTGTCAGCTGCGCAGGAGGGAAGAATTATTGCGTTTAACTTCCCTTCAGTACAAAGACATTACATGAAAACAAAAAGCTGGGACCGTGTTTAAAGAGGAAAACAACCGGCATTGGCCCAGTGCGGTTTATGGAAATCACGGGAAACGTAATGCAGGATAAGTGAGAGCGGATTTGAAACATCGTCCAGCAAACGCGTGCCCTGAATGCGTCATCCCGCTCAGTCAGTAGCGTGGGATGCATTTTTACACAGGGCCGTTTAAACTGCGGCAATCACAGGGCAATTAAAATGTTACGGGTAACTGGCGTCCCTAACTAAAACTAACCAACAAAATAACTTAACCTACACAGTAGCTCTGGCATTCCGTTATTTTACTGGACCGCCGTACTTTTAAGAGTTGTTGAGAGGAAGTGGAATGTGTGTTTAAAGTAATATTTGTTTACGTTTTAAAATAATTCATGGTATTTACTTTCATAAGCTTCAGCCTTAATTTCATGACTGTGAAAGTTGTATTCGAATATCTATTGTTTCAGACATATCAGGGGGTGCCAAGTTTAAGAGGGGGGCAACCTGCATAATATATGTCCTTGGTAGATAAACAACATTTCACCGATTGATATTATAATTCGCTTCTGGAAAATAAGTCAAATGAACATGGCATTAGCTTGACTTTGGAGTTCTCTTTGGGGCGGACGTAAATAATGGAGTATTTAATTGGACTTTTGGGAAGCAATGGGACTATAAAATTTATAGATATCGTAAATGATCTTTTGGACATGTCCAAATAAGACATATCAATAATGATGTGTGTGACTCCAACAGGAAAATGTCAATTTCAACGATGATGCTGCCGGCCGCGGTGGCCGAGGAGACTAAGGCGCTCCAGTCACGGTCTGCACGGTCACTACGGTCGGGGGTTCGAATCCCCCCTCGGGCATGGATATTTGTGCCGTCCTAGTTCGTAAGTAGTTCATAAGTAGTTTGTAAGTTTAGGGACTGATGACCCCGTAGGTGAGTCCCATAGACTATACAAACATTTGAACGATGATGCTCAAACACACCAAATACTTTGCGGGAATACAGTGTAACCGAATGAGAATGACTGTGTGCTCTAAGGCGCCTTGTTGCAAAGTGCGCGGCTTTTCCCCGTCGGAGAGTCGAGTCGTCCTTCGGACACGGGCGTGTGTGTGTTGTTCTTAGCTTAAGTCTACAGGCCACTGTGTAAAAGACTGGATTAGTGGTTCTAAAATTAAATAAAAACGATATAATTCAAAATATTAAAAACTAGTATCTCTTCCCAAAATTTCCTCTCCTGTGAAGTATTACGTTATCGCAGAAAATAGGAAATACGATCAGTGATATTAACAGCCTTTAGTACTGACTATTCGCTGTGCCCAAAGAGTGATGTGATCAATAGGAGAAATCGAAAGTTGTAATGTTTGTAAATTTAAGGGACTTAACTGCGAGGTCATCAGTCCCTAAACTTACAAACTACTTATGAACTAACTTATACTAAAGATGACACAAACACCAATGCCCGAGGGAGGACTAACCTCCGACGGGAAGCGAACGCGCGTTCCGCAGCAAGGCACCTTAGAATGCTCGGCCACTCCACCGCAGCTGAAATAAGAGAAAACTGGTGATTTTTGTAGTATTCAATTCTGTATTAATTTTTGATAAATCAACTTCCCTATTTTACCAGATAGCATTTTCCTAACACCCGCATTTTCCTAACACCCGCATTTTCCTAACACCCGCATTTTCCTAACACCCGCATTTTCCTAACACCCGCATTTTCCTAACACCCGCATTTTCCTAACCTCGTTATCTTGAGCATTTTTTACAGTGAGGATAAACTGGAGATTAAAAAACTGGTATAACTGAAAACTGGTTTTCCTACAACGAATTAGTCTACCTCAGGAGAAGATAAAAAGAAAGTTAAATTTTTATTCACAACAGTGACTTTCTCACAGCGTCACTGTATTAGGTTACCCGAAGACTCTGGGAAATCCCAATTTCCATATGCCACACCGACAGCACATAGGAGTCGACTACGTTGACACTCGCAAGGTTATACTGCATCCCCGCACCTGGGAGAATGAGAAGGAGGCATTACCTTATGCTGTTATCGTCATTGCCTCGCTTAGGCATTTGTTTAATTACAGTAATGAAATTTATCAATATTTATTAGCAATGCAGAATTTCAGTTTCAGGAAGTTTGGGTCTGTTCCGGCGTCCGCTCGCCAAAAGCGGGAAACCTGGGATCGAGTTCCGGCCCGGCACAAAAAATCACATGTCACCATGTGGTAGTACGTCCATACCCGCCGCGGCCGATTAGCCGTGCGCACATGCGCGCCGTGTTGCGGTGCGCGCGGCCGTTCGCCGTCGGGGGTTCGAGTCCCTCAGTCGGACATGGTTGTATGTGTTGGCCTTAAGTCAGTTTTTACCTTAGTTTGTAAGCTAGGGACTAATAACCAAGCAATTGAGTCCCATACATTTACAAACATTTGAATGTTTTTGACACATCCGTACCTTATAGAATGAAGCTGTACCAAATTCACCTGAAAATATGCAATTCTTAGAATTAAAACCCCCTGCACCAGATTTTGAATCTTGTAACGCAACTATTAGCTCGTGCATCTAGCATTTTTTGCAAAAATACGGCAGGAGAAGAACGTGTTTATGTAGATCATAGCACGTATGAAAAATTGTACGAGTTAATTGTAGTTAGCGTGTGGCTGGTGTCGGTAGTATAAAAATATGAGGGTGGAGTGTTGCAGAGCTGTTGGGCGCGGCAGTACCGGACGAGCGGCCAATTAGTCGTCTGCGGTCCTTCCTTCCGCCAGCGCGGCGCCTTTAATCTCAACCCTCTGCGCCAATTACTCACTCCATAGATGCCGTTTTCGATACAGTCTGCTCTTCTCCCGGTAGACACGCCGAAAAGCCTCGGATCTAATTTTATTAAGAGATCCAGTCGAAACGACTGTACGAGAAGCTTGTTCTTGCAGTAACTATTGCGCGGCAAAGAGAAGTAATCTCGCCACTGCGGCAGCAGCGTCGTGTATACACCTGGGAAAAAGGGAGGAGGGAGAAATACTGGCGTACTCTCCACTACCGCTAGTAGAAGAACGCTGTTACACTATTACACGCAGTCCATTTATAACCCTCAAACTCTGTCGCGAGTAAATTGAAGTCGAAAATTAAATTCGAAATTCGAAACCATGAATTCAGCTGTAGTGAAATATGTCCGACAGTTACAATGGTTAAAAGTATTTCAAATGAGTAAAGATTTGCGAGTAATGACTATGGGTGAAGAAGACAGTAAGCAAAAGTATTTCGCGTGATCTAGCAGTTTAGGGCATGGAAATTGAAAAACAGATCTAGAATAATGGCACTGAATAAGAGTTACGATATATTCATAACAAATATTACGTTTTGGGTTCCAAACTCTTCTAGTAGTTTGAAATTTTTATTTTTAAATCTTTATCCAAATGTTTTTCAGACTAAACCAATGCCCTGTCGATCTCTATATTTCATGTAGGTATGTATTTAAAATTATGGAAAGCCACTTGCTGTGTCTCCGTCTACATAAATACTCTGCAAATTACATTGAAGTGCATGGCACAGGGTTCATCGAACCGCTTTTATAAAGTTTCTCTACAGTTCCGTTTTCTAAGATGGCGGAAAAATTGAACACCTAAATCTTTCCGTTTTCGATCTGATTTATTTTATTTTGATGATCATGTCTTCCTGTGTAGGCGACTGCCAAAAAAATATATTCGCAATCTGAAGAGAAAGTTGGTAAAATAAATTGCGAAAATACATCTTGCCGCAACGAATAACGCCTTTATTTTAATGATTTCCACCACAACTTGTGTATCATTTGCCGGCCGCGGTGGCCGAGGGGACTGAGGCGCTCCAGTCACGGTCTGCACGGCCACTGCGGTCGGGAGTTCGAATCCCCCTTCGGGCATGGATATTTGTGCCGTCCTTAGTATAAGGTAGTTGATAAGTAGTTTGTAAGTTTAGGGACTGATGACCCCGTAGTTAAGTCCCATAAGCTATACAAACTTTTGAACATCTTTGTTTATCATTTCCGTGACTCTCTCTCCCCTATTTCGCGATAACACAAACCGAGTTTCCCTTCTCTGTACTTTCTCTAAATCGTCTGTCAGTCCCACTTGGTGGGGATCCCACAATGCGCAACAATGCTCCAAAATAGAATGCACAAGTGTAAATTGTAAAAAATCGGTACGTCTTTTTATTGCAGATTTCGAATATTTCTGCATATACTTACTCGTATTTTGTTTTCACTCGACAGATCAGGGGATAACGGACTATTCCCGAAACATGTTGTGAAATTAAAACAATCTGATTCCAACAGTTATGATTGTTGTTGGTTTTGTAGGGGACTAAACAGCTAGGTCATCAGTGATGAGATCATTGCAGCAACCTAAAAGCATTTCGGCTATGACGGTTGCACACCTCTACCAAGACTTTCAGTCTGAAATACGAAACCAGTAAGATTGTAGCCGCGCCTGAGTGGCTGACCGCTAAGGCGCTTTGCTGCCAAGTGTTCCGCGGTGCAGTGGCCGAGCGTTTTAGGGCGCATTGCTTGGAGCGTGCGATTGTTCGCCATAGGGGGGTTCGAGTCCTCCCTCGGGCATGACTGTATGCCTTTCCTTAGCGTAAGTCAGTTCACGTAGTTTGTATGCCTAGTGACTCATGAGCCGCGGTGGAGTAGCCGAGCGGTCTAAGGCGCCTCGCTGCGGAGCGCGCAGTTGCTCGCCGTCGGAGGTTTGAGTCCTCCCTGGGGCATGGGTGTGTGTGTTGTGCTTAGGTTAGTTTACCTTCGTTTAAGTAGTTTGTAAGCTACGGACTGATGACCACGCAGTTTGGTCCGATAGATTTACAAACATTTCAATAAGACATTTTCAGTCAATTAATTGTATTTTAATCGTGATCCTTTGTCACATCACTTTAATCATAGTATCCAATTAATGATTTGCCCACCACCTTACGTATTTCAGTAAGTTCATCCTACCTATCCCGTTGTCAGTTACCGAATGATTTGTAACCAGCAAATGATTGTTTTTCAGGAATAGGAAGTACTTATAATAAATTGCAAATTAGTCTGAGTTTGATTCCATATTGTTCTCAGAGATTGTGTTGTAATACGTTAATGATGAACAGCAAACACTCGCAAATATTTTGTATTGCATATCTAGATATCGGTCGCCGAGCGACCATTCTCAATGCTTTAGAATAGCTTTAAGTTTTATCTTCATGATATGTGTGACCTGGTGGAATGGCCGAGCGTTCTAAGGCTCCTTGACGCGGAGGGCGCGGTTGCTCCCCGTCTGAGGTTCGTGTGTGTGTGTGTGTGTGTGTGTGTGTGTGTGTGTGTGTGTGTGTGTGTGTGTGTGTGTGTGTGTGTTTTTCCTTAGGTTAGTTCACGTAGTTTGTAAGCCTATGTACCGATAACCTCAGCAGTTAATTCCCATAGATTTGTAAACATTCCCACATGTTGAGTGTGAACGTGGTCTTCAACATGAAGATTGCGAAGTTTATGTTTCAAACCATGATTTTAAAGCAGCGACTAAGGTCGCATAGGGACTGAAATCTATATAGGCAATAATAAATATTTGCGAGTAACTGCTGTTCATCATTCGCATATTAACGAATGTTTTTCTTGATTCAGAAAAAATTTTGCAGTTCCGAAATCTGCAAACACCCTCTTGCTTAGCATTAAAATTTTGACAACACGTTTTGTTGCATTCACCGCCACTATGATAAATCCCTTCACTTTCTCGTTGTCAACGAATTTGATCACGTTATCCTCAAGCGGTCGCGCCTGTCCGTGAAAGGTCCTTTCCGCACTCAGCTTCCGTGTTGGCGCTGAGGCGACACAACACATCCTAGTTTGATCTAAGCCTGATCTTGTCACGTAAACAAGTTAGTTCCTGGTACTGCCTTGCCGGGTAATTCTCAGTCAATATGTGACACTATTTAGCTGCTAGTTAACGTTCCACGCGCTGCAGCTGCTTTCCTCCAATCGCAGCGCTCAAATGTCCCTTCCGAACCGTTCATCGTTGCCAAACTGCCACTATAAAATCCATTCCCTTCCCTTTTCTGGCTCTATTTTTTCATATTTTGTTCCCGATTCATAGGCCTTCCCTTTTTATTCCGCATAGCGTCACATAATGCTAGCGATACAAAAACCAGACATGGACAACTGCGCTAACGTAATACTGAACACAGAACTAAGCACACGCTACTGGATCCTTTCCTACAAGGCGTAGTTTAACGTAACATAAAATTCAAATGTTTGTAAATCTATAGACCTTGACTTCTTTGGTTATTAGTCCCTAAGCTTACAGACTATTTAAACTAATATAAGGACAACACACACACACACACACACACACACACACACACACACACACACACGTGCAGAATATCATTAGTTGAATTATTTTAATTTCTAAAACGAAATTACTTTGATCGTTATTTTTGTTAAATTAATTCTGTTTTTTAAGTTCTAATATGTTACGTCTGTTTCGCGTTAGTAATGGCTTTCCTATTCGCTGCTATTTTTCGCACTATCATTCATTTTTTCGACTGAAATTTGCTTGTGGCGTTAATAACCTGCAATTAAGGGGAAGTAGGATTGCTGATTGGTTCGTAACACGCCAGCACGTGAAACACAAGCCGGTGAAAGTATTTTCCAGTAACCAATGATAGCGAGAAATTGCGGTTTGTTTTAGCGCAGAATCTGAAAATTCACTGCCCCAAAGTTAAGCTTTAATCGCCTTGAGCGAAACTATTAATTTCAGTTCTGCTGGAGATGGTTGATAGTCATTTTGTCGGATGAATAGTGCATTACGTCTGTTTAGGTTACAACATGGGATTAAATTGAGGACTGCAAAACGCGCCTTCTGCTGCAGTTCAGTCATTGGTCGCCTAAAATTAGCTATCTGCAGATTTGGGAATTGTCGCCATTAACTTTCAACTGTCTCTCCTTGCTCTGCTGTACAATAATAAAATGTATTTAACAGTGTTTGTGAAGAGAGGCGCCGTGTTTGCCTACAGTGGAGCGGAAGCCGACTACGTATGTGACAACACTAGTCCCACCTGTCAAACGTCAACTAGCG
The DNA here is from genome assembly GCA_026315105.1 of Locusta migratoria. Classification (NCBI taxonomy): domain Eukaryota; kingdom Metazoa; phylum Arthropoda; class Insecta; order Orthoptera; family Acrididae; genus Locusta; species Locusta migratoria. The sequence goes on along the minus strand of CM048755.1, from coordinate 666,579,345 downwards.
AGTCACTTTCAAAAAAATGTTTAAATGTTTGTATAGTCTATGGGACTTAACTACGGGGTCATCAGTCCCTTAACTTACAAACTACTTATGAACTACTTACGAACTAGGACGGCACAAATATCCATGCTCCAGGGGGGATTTGAACCCCCCGACCGTAGTGGCCGTGCAGACCGTGACTGGAGCGCCTCAGTCCCCTCGGCCACCGCAGCCGGCCGAGTCACTTTAATCAGACTTGTACATCACACCAGGTCGGATAACACAAGGAAGAAAGGAATATTAAAGGATAATAGGACGACGACGTATCAGAGCCCTCATGAAATGGGAAACACGTAGACTTACGTAGGTTTCCGTTAAGAAAGATTAATAACAGACGTAGTATTTATAACGCAACAGATCACTGAAAGACATGCACAATATAATGAGAGACCAACTTAGCGTCTGCTTGTCAAAAGCTTTCTACATACGACGTTCTTACAACGAATCAATGATATCCACTTAATTTCATTGATCATAACGATGTTTTTTGAAAGCCTGCAACTGTGTTATTCACAATTTACATAAAGAAAACGCACCAGTTCCAAGTAAGTAGTGCGTTTTATTTATATAAATAATGATATCCACACTATCTAATATCTGTAAACCTATAGGACCAAATTGCTATGGTCAGCAGTCCCTAGGCTTACGAACTACTTACACTAACATTCGAGAAACACACGCACGCACGCAGGCAAGAGGGAGAACTCTAACCTCCGAAGGAGAGCAGCCGCGGTCTCAGCAGCAAGGCGCCTTAGAACGCTCGGCCACTCCACAGCGGCTCCATCTAGTGAAAATCTTAAGCAGCTCATACTAGATCACAAAAAAGTCCTATAACGAACAACTTAAATTGGAAAGAACACACAGAAAATATTGTAGGGAATGCGAGACAGACTACGTTTCATTGGCAGAACACTTAGACGATGCAACAGCTCTACTACAGAAACTACCTACAATACACTTGTGCGTCCTATTTTGGAGTATTGCTGCGCATTGTGGGATTCTCACCAGGTGGGAGTGACGGACGATATAGAGAAAGTTCAGAGAATAGCAGATCGTTTTGTATTATCGTGATATAGGGGAGAGAGTGTCACAGAAATGATGCACGAGTTAGGGTGGGAATCATTAAAAGAAAGGCCTTATTTTTTGCGTCCAAGATGTATTTGCGAAATTTCATTCACCAACTATCTCCTCAGAATGTGAACATATATTGTTAGCACCCACCTACATAGCGAGACATGATCATCATAATAAAATAAGAGAAATCAGTAATAGGTGTTCCACTTTTATGATATTTCTCTACAGTTCCATTCTCCAATAGCTCGCGGAAAAAAGCTTTGAACCCTTTGCCATGCACGTCAATGTTACTTGAAGAGCATACATGAAATTGCAACGGCCGTAATTCTACGGATGCAAAATATTGTAACATCTCGACAGTTTCACGGCGTTGAAATATATTCGATGACGCAGTTGAAATTTTTTGATGGACCGGGATTCGAAACCGCATTTCCCGCTTGGGGCCAGCGATCGCCTTAACCAATTAGGCTATCCAGGCACGCTTCCCGTCCTGCACAATTTCTCAACTTCTGCAATGAATTGCCAATTGCCTGTTAGGGGCACATACAAAATTAACATTAACGGCCGTAATATTACGAATTCGAAATTTCGAAACCTCTCAACCATTTCAGGGTATTGAAATAATCGTAGTGCGCCATAAGTTGAGAATTTCGGCAGGATGGGGAAGCATGCCCGGATAGCTTATTTCGTTAAGTCCATAGGGAAACCGGGTTCAAATCACGGTCCAGCAAAAAATTTCCTATTTCGCCATCGAATGTATAGGGTGTCTCACGAAAGACGCCTGCCAGGCGTCCGCTGATCTCTCAGTAGGCTCCCGGCGCCACCACCTAGAGAGAATGCCGCGGCGCTCTCGTGTGACGTCAGACAATAGGTTGCGCGTGTATAGCTGACTGGCTCGCTGCTTCGGCATAGTGGGCCGTGCCCCAGCGGCTACCCAGTCAGCTATGCGCGCGACCTACTCCGCCTGACGTCACACGAGAGCGCCGCGGCCTTCTCTCTAGGTGGTGTTGCTCCCGGCCGCCGCCACCGCACACGCGGGCCACGGCAGCGCCCGATTCTCGGACTCTTTCGTGCCGTGGGCGCATACACTGAGTCTAAAAACAGTGCCATCCGTGTAACCTAAACTTACCTTTATTTTCAGTTTATGTTCAAAATGATGTCCCTCTATGGAAAGAACAGCCCGACATCATTTTGAACATCTGCTGTAAATAAAGGTAAGCTTAGGTTACTCCGATGGCAATGTTTTTTTTAGACAATGTATGCGCCCACGGCAGAAAGAGTCCGAAAATCGGGCGCTGCCGTGGCCGGGAGTCGTACCGCGCGATCCGCGGGCGCCTGGCAGGCGTCTTTCGTGAGACACCCTGTACTTAAACGCCGTGAAACGGTCGCGATCTTACAATTTTTGCATCCACAGGATTAAAAAGAAATGTTTGCTAATCTATCGGAATAAATGCTGGGTTATCAGTCCGTAGCTTACTAATACTTATACTAAGGTAAACTAACCTAAGGACTGTGGTGTCGCACAAGTCTAAAGTGCGCGCCACCTACTTTCGCCGCGCGCCGCCATGCACGCACGGTGCGGCGTTCTTACGACGTCAGCCACGAGCGCCCTCTGCTACAACTCCGCTCATGGCCACCACTGAACGACATCGTCCACTTGGGACTGATATAGGAACCAGTTCACACTTCGGAATCAGATAGGCACCAGTGAAGACTTGGCTATCAGATAGGCACTAGGCAGGCCTCTGGCTCAACTATGTATCAGCATTCTGCAGTACTGAGCTATTTAAAAGGTAAGTATTGTATATATTCTGTGCAATATATATCTCGTTCTAATTTACTCTAGTGTTTCTAGATTCTGCTGTCCCACTGGCTGGTCACCTCCATACCGCACAAGCGTGCATCCTTTATTCCTGTGTCGGTCTCTTTCTACTCGTCCACCGACACCTACGATGGAAAGGAGACAAAAGCGGCGACGAGGCTGGAACACAAAAAGGGCAACACAAACACCCATGCCCGAGGGAGGGCTCGAGCCCCCGACCGCGAACGGCCGCGCGCACCGCCCAATGCGCAGCGGCGCGTCCGTAGCATTGCGGCCGTTAATGTCTAGCTATGTTGTCTGTACTGTCGTACATGTCCCAAAGTAGAGACACCATATCGATAACCATAGATATTGGAGATGTGCTTTCAAAGGCATGAACGTACGGCAGTACAACGAGACAATCTAAAAAGCAAACAAATATTCAACACAAACTTAAGTTTTATAATGCATACCGCATGTTATTTGTTACTCTATCCACAGCATGAAAAAAAAAATCACAAAAGGAATAGCGTTGGTTGCTTCGCAATATGTCAGTCACGTCCTGAGAAAATGCGAAGCGAAGTTGACGTTTAAAATAAATGGAGCGCGTCCAGAGACCACAGCGAGACTCGTGGTGGAGTCTCGGGGCGCGGTTCATTTATTTTAAACGTCAGCTTCGCTTCGCATTTTCTCAGGATGGGTGTGACGTATTGCAGTGCAACAAACGCCATTCCTTTTGTAATTTTTCACGCTGTTATAAATAATAATACGGAGTGTTTGTTGTGGCGTCGCCTTTCGCCACAACGCCGGCGGTCAACCGAAGGCGCCGCGCCACTTGAAGAGGCGGTAACTCGCGTCACAGTACTGGGACCGCTGCGGGCGCCTCAAGTCTCGTACCTCTCTGCCTTGCGCCGCGGCCAATTAGAAGAGGGCTCGCCAAGATATGCCGGCGCACCGACAGCAGTATAGCTGACGACTAGTGTACCAGTCAGTGAGTCAACCGAAGAGTACGTCAGTATAGCAGAAAACCGTCTACAGTGAGACAGCTGCCTACGTTCGCTCAACCCGGAACACTACTATTGACTGAGGAGATTATTGCAATGAAGAGATCATTGCAGTATAAATCAGGGCTTTCCATCAACAGCACACACACAAAAGTTCAGTATTTATGACAATTGTAATAAAAGTATATGTGAACTAATCGCAAAACGTTGTCCACAATTCCTGCTAGCCTAGGCCCACCTCCCGAACCTATTGCTCACAGCACGCATCCCGAGGATGCAATACTACTCACTTAAAAACCAAAAGTTTGTTGTTATAATTAATGTGTTTTCGTTTTAGACTCTCAGATTGCTTAATTTCGTAAGTCTCTTCCGTACTTCATGTCCGAAAATAATTTTTCCTCTATTATTGTAGCAAATATATCTGGAGCGTAACGTTGAAGTGGGACACCCTGTATACAAAGAAATGAAAACTAGACACACTTTAGCGGTAAGACAGGGTCCTAGCGTGCTAAATGCAACTGTTTGTGGCATACAGCCCACAGTGCACGACATCGAGCACGGAAACCGATGAGCTAACGTCAGCACAACAGCTGTTCACTGCGCCCACCGTCTGAATGAACACACTTGTTAAGACGGTGAACAATTGACCATTGCACACACGACAGATATTGCCGCACACGCAGTTTTAACATGTTTCTGGATATCTTGTGACATCGTTGGGACTTCTTGCTACACACCCTCTTACACTGAGACTTTAGAAAGAAACTTAACTGCCTGATATCAGTGAACCCGTCTGTTCAGCTCACATGAACTGCCGGTCTATTTGAAAACATTGCATCCACAACAGCGGTCGAACATTTTTCGTATCCAGAAAGGCCCGTACATGACCTGCAACATGCGGTCGTGCATTATCCTGTTGATATGTAGGGTTTCGCAGGGATCGAATTAAGGGTGCCGGCCGCTGTGGCCGAGGAGACTGAGGCGCTCCAGTCACGGTCTACACGGCCACCACGGTCGGGGGTTCGAATCCCCCCTCGGGCATGTATATTTGTGCCGTCTTTAGTATAAGGTAGTTGATAAGTAGTTTGTAAGTTTAGGGACTGATGACCCCGTAGCTAAGTCCCATAAGCTATACAAACATTTGACCATCACGATGCTGTAAACAGAAACTTGATTCATCCGAAAAAAATGACGTTTTGCCATTCGTGCTCCCAGGTTCGTCGTTGCGTACACCATCGCAGGCGCTCTTGTCTGTGAAACAGCGTCAAGGGTAACCGCAGTCATGGTCTCCGAGCTGATAGTCCATGCTGCTGCAAACGTCGTCGAACTGTTCGTGCAGATGTCTTGCAAACATCACCATCTGTTGACCTAGGAATTGAGACGTGGCTGCACGATCCGTTACAGCCATGCGGGTAAGATGCCTGTCATTTCGATTGCCAGTGATACGAGGCCGTTAGGATCCCGCACGGCGCTCAATATTGCCCTCCTGAACCCACCGATTCCATATTCTGCCGACAGCCATTAAATCGCGACCAACGCGAGCAGCAATGTCGCGATACGATAAACCACTATCGCGATAGGCTACAATCCGACCTTTATCAAAGTCAACGTGATGGTACGCAGGCATCACAACAATGTTTCACCAGGCAACATCGCTCAACTGCTGTTCGTGTATGAGAAATCGGTTGGAAACTTTCCTCACCGGCGCCAACCTTGTGCGAATGCTCTGAAAAGCTAATCATTCGCATATCACAGTATCTTCTTCCTGTCGGTTAAATTTCGCGTCTGTAGCACGTCATCTTAGTGATGTAGCAATTTTAATGGCCAGGAGTGTACATATGGCACCAACAGACAGTTGGCAATTTCAATACGGACGCATTAATACGCTCGATCTCTTGCGGGAATTCCAGTATAGGCTGCGAGCAAGAGGAAGTAATGGGTAGAACCACTACCATCATAGCGTGCTACAAGTTGGGCATTGGGCAGGAAGGGAACCGTGTCTGGATAACCTAATTGGTTAATGTGACCGTTGGCCAGAAGCGTGAAATCCTGGTTGGAATCCAGGTACAGCACAAACTTTCAACTATGGCGTTGAATTTCACTGCTCTGCAAAGGTCGAAATGTTTAAATATTTCTAATTTGGAGGGATATCTGGAGAGGCTAGACAAACATGTGGTTCCTGAATGTGGGCAGTAGCCTTTGCAGTAGTTACAGAAGCAACAGTCTGGGTCATTGACTGGGCTGGCCTTGTAACGTCAGTGGTTTTGCCATGTAAGTACTGCGAAGGGCTGACAGTAAGTGGATAATACAGTTGTTACTTTTCCTGAGGCCATGCAGCTCTACTGTGTGGATATACGACGATGGCGTCTTCTTGGCTAAAATATTCCGGAGGTAAAATAATCCGATCTCTGGGCGGGGACTACTCGGGAGAATGTCTATCAAGGGGAAAAAAAAAACAGGCATTCTACGAATCAGAGCGTGGAATTTTATAACCCGTAATCGGGTAGGTAAGTTAGAAAATTTGAAAAGAGAAATGGATACGTTTAAGTCATATGGTGGAGATTAGTGAAGTTTGGTCTTATGATTAAAAGGATTTTTGGTCAAGTGGGTACAGGGTTATAAATACAGGAGTTGGTCTAATAATGAATAAAATAAGAATCGACCACAGCAGTAAAAGTGTGTGCCTCAACTATCTCTGCCGATGATGAGAGTGAAGAAATGTACGAAGAGAGAAAACAAGTCATTAAGACAGTAAAGGGAGAGGAAAATTTTACTTTCATGGGGGACTGGAACTTGGCAGCAGGAAAAGGAAGGAAGTGGAAAAGTAATAGTGAAATGTTCAAATGTTTGTGAAGCTATGGGACCGACCTGCAGTGGTCATCAGTCCCTAGACTTACAAACTACTTACACTAACTTATGCTTAGGACAACACACACACCCATGCCAGAGGGAGGACTAACCTCCGACGGGGAGCAGACGCGCACTTCCCAGCAAGGCGCGTAAGAGTGCACGGGTACTCCCGCCCGGCAGATAGGTAAATATGGAATGTGTAAAAGCAATGAAAGAGGAGGGCGCCTGGCAGAATTTAGCAGATAGCACAATTTAATCAACTGTGGCCATTGTCGGGTAAGAAAATGCTCCCTATTAAGATTGATATTCGTCCTCGTTAGGATATGGACACCGAATATGTATTGTGAAACAGACTGAAAATGAGAGCACGGGAGTTTTATGTTTATAGGACGGGTGAGAGAGATTGTGCTACTACTCATAAATGCGAAGTAGTAGGATAACTCTCTTTAGTCGTCGTCGTCTGAGTCCCCTGCAACAGTCTTCGGGATTCAACCGCCGCCTTGAGGAAGGCATAATTAAATATCGAAGCTCGTCTAAGCAGAAAAGTATTAGGCTACATTTGCCGTCTTACAGTTAGCGGCTCTTCAGACGCTTCCGCTAGCACGGCGTTGTCGGGAGTTGATTTCGTGGCTCCGAGAACAAGAGGAAGCACTCTCTAATGGAGGACATCGAGTTTGCGCAAAGTTGATTTCGCTGCGGTGCCGCAGACGACGGTGCCGTAATCGAAGACGGAGTGGATCAAGATCTTGTAAGATTCGAGAGGACTATCGTTTCCAGTCTAGGAGATGTCACCTCTATATGCGTCAGAGGGACAGGTACGCGCTTTTAGGGGTGATACTACTGGTGACTCTGAACAAAAGAAACTAAAACACGTGCCCTTTTCTAAACCGTTTCTCGGCAAACGAATGAAGCCAATTGGGAAAGTGCAGAGTCGTCTTTTCTAACCGTGTCAATTGTAGTTTACGTCCGTGCGGTGCAGTTGTTTACCTCTAGTCTGTCCGACAGTGCTAGTGGCAGTGCACGGAAGTACTGTTGTTACGTGAACAAAGAATACAGTTTACTCTAGTGAAAATGCCACGGATCTTCACACAAGCATAGTATGCTGACACCTTTGTCGATGGTATATCGTATGGGAATTCCAAAGCTGTAATAAATCAAAAATGTATTTACCAACAGCCGTAAAGTTTGTTAATTTAACTATCGGTTTCGGTATTATAATAATACCATCTTCAAGTTATATGTTATAATAGAAATCCAAGAAAACTCTTGAAATGGCCTATACATCGGTTTATTTAATATCTCTCAGTTTCTGAATAAACGTGTGTTAATACATATACCCTGAAGATGGTATTGTAATACCGAAACCGGTAGTTAAATAAACAACAAACTTTACGGCTGTTGGTAAATACATTATTTGGATTTAAAACAGACCAGCCGCAGTCCCAATTCCAGAATAAGATGGAACTACATCGATTCCAGAGCTGTTGTGCGAGAATACCAACAACGATTTCGGGTAGTAGATTGCCAGATAGCGAGGTTTTTCACAGATTGAGTGAGCCTGGTACGCTTCCCAGCGTAAGTGTTGTTTCCAAACGTTTGGTACCACGAACTCTTAACGAAATTGAGGACATTCTTCAAGTAGCTGAACGCAGCTCAACCACTAGCTCTAGAAGTAGTTTCTGGAAAAACGAATTTTCATCGACGCTTCTCAGTCATTGTGTGGTGAGGTGTTATTGATGAGCGACTCATCGGTCCAGTTGTTTTAGATAACCCTCTTGATGGAACACGGTATCTTGATATTATTCTAAATGTTACCAGAATACGTGGAGAATACCCCTTTCGCAATACGAGCTCGTATGTATTTCCAGCGTGAATTCAAATGTTTGTAAAGCTTACGGGACTTAACTACGGGGTCATCAGTCCCTAAGCTTACAAACTACTTATGAACTACTTACGAACTAGGACGGCACAAATATCCATGCCCGAGGGGGGATTCGAACCCCCGACCGTAGTCGCCGTGCAGACCGTGACTGAAGCGCCTCAGTCTCCTCGGCCACCGCGGCCGGCTTCCAGCGTGAAGCAGCTCTTACACATTCGGTACGGCCAATGGCACAGTATCTTAACACAAAGTATCCTGGTCGTTGGACCGGTCGCCGTCGGCTACGGAGGTCACCCAAACGTATCCTATTGGATTACTGTTTGTATGGATGACTGAAGAGCAGAGTGTGCTCAAGAAAAGGAATGCAGAACTGAGCTCCCGTCGTCAACCATACCTGTCTAAGAAAGCAGCAAAATGCACTCAACGGTGGACTCAAAACCATTTTTTGTGAGGCAACTTACACAATTATAGAAACCAGAACAGTATCTTAATTTACTGTCAACTCCACTCTTCCCGTTCCTAGTTCTTTTCATTGGTTTACCCGGAATCGGTTAAGAAACGGGTATATGTTTATTAGAAATTTCTTGTCAGACGAATACCCTGAATAAGGCGACTTTCAGTAGTGGCCGAAGCATCTGTTGGTTTTACACGATGACGATACTGTCTAATACGCTGAAGAACTTTACTGAAAATAGAAATTTCTTGTCCAGAATCACCAATGATGTCACTCCTTTCCTCCTGTATTCTGTGTGTCTTCTACCTTGCCTGTAAGACACGTGCACTCCAGTATGCTGTCCTAGTGAGCAGCAAGTAATTGAACATGTGATCGAACAGGAACTATGTACGAGCCAACCTGAAGATCTGAACCGAAGTAACGGCGCTGTTTGCTCGCGAATATCATCAAAGCAGATTTTTGGGAAGACAGAGTGAGCCTATTACAACTGTCATGCGACCAGCTGTTTATATGCGCCAATGAGCTGTATGTTTGGCAGTGTAAACCACGCGAAATGGGTGAGTATGCAAACGACGTCTGCGTACTGATAAACGTCAATATAGTCTCTAGGTCTGCAACATACATGGGTATAATAAGAGACTTGTTATTTAAATGTATCTGAGTGGTGTCCCAGTATGGGGAAGGAAATTTTGGAGCGGGTGTGTGCGTGACAAAAAAACGCACCGGGTACCAGACTGTCCAGTTACTCCGCTAGAGATTTAAGAGAAACCATGTCGCCAGGTTGGTGTGCGACCAGCGCTATTTTCGACAGCACCCGAGCTCTGCACTGGCTCAAAGTTTCTATGGAACAGAATCCAACTGCGGAGACGCCGGTGGTAAAAGGAAGTAAGTTCAGGGTTTAACGTCCCGTCGACAGCGTGGACATTAGAGCGGATCTCACGCTCCGATTTTTGGGTAAGGATGGGGGGAAGGACACCGGCCGTGCCCTTTCAAAGGAACCATCCCGGCATTTGCCTGGAGTGATTTAGGAAAATCACGTAAAACCTAAATCTGTATGGCCGGAGGTGGATTTGAACCACCGTCCTCCCGAGTATGAGTCCAGTGTGTAACCACTGCGCCACCTCGCTCGGTGCGCCCGTGGCGGCGGGGGGCCTCGTGGGACAGTCTTGTAAAGCGACCGTTGCTTTTAGTAAACGTTTCGGAGTTACATATGAGAAATACACGGGACTATGGGAACTGCCGTAGGGCAGCAGAGTATGTGAGCTGTTTGTCACTAGGCACACCCACGACGTGGCGTAGGCCCATGTATGTTGTAGCTCTTGTTGATGGAGGAAGATCGCGCACGACCGATCAGTGACTGACCGAGCAATTAGGCTGTAATGGTAGCAACGGGTATGGCTTATACACCGGTTCGCCCGATGATGAAAACGTCAGTAGTTTCTACACCCAAAGACAGGAGTAACGTGCGGTTTTACCCGGCAACTTGTTCCCAAAATAACTACAGGCGAGGACAATGTTTGGGAACGAAAGACAACAATTTAGAGTGGAAACGGTACAGTTAGGTCAGGGTTCGAATTATGATTCTTCTAAAATAGTTTGATACTTGCAAGAGGGTATACACTCTCCATTATATCGGATATTTCTTTTTTGAGGTTGACGTCATCACAAATAATTCCTGAAATACGGAGTTGGGTGTTAAAAATATAGACATCGAACTTACAGACTATTGAGACAGGGGCCTCTATTAAATTTTTAGCAGCTACAGCTCGATCGCCCAAGGTCGACAATATTGTGGTTCTAAGCGAGATGCAGGAATTCCCTGCCGACATACATTGGGTCGAGTTTACTAACTCTTCACAGAGACAACGTAATGGCCATCATCCGACCGACTGCACCGATTGATGAAACTCGGTCAATCGACCTCAGTATTAGGGGGTCAATGGCTGCCCCTGACAGCGTTCTGTTTATGTCATGAATGAACCATCACTATTTGGGGGGTGGGGGAGATGCGAACCCGGTATCTCGCGTATCATCACAGGGCAAAAGAGTCGACACAGCTTACTATGCGGGGCTACTTTGTTGCTGATGATGCACAAATGAATGCATTTCAGGCAGTACGCATGGTTTTAATGGCGGTGGTTCTGTTGTTGCAGCTGCAGTACTTGCTATTGTTGCTCCTAGGCCAGTTGGAATTGTAGCTGTTATTGATGGTGTTGCAGATACTTCTGTAAATATTGGTGCTTTAGCTACTGCTACAGGAATTACGAGTTAGTATTTCTAGATATGACTGTCGATCATCGGCCTCAACGATCAGTCAGCGCGTTCAGCTGGAAAATTTCAAGCACCGACTCTATGACCAGGGCCGGTCATTCTGTAATTGTGTAGCACTAACACCACAACCATGTGGCTACGAACACGAGAAGTTGTGGCGTGCAAGGCTCTTAACCTAAACGCCAGCCCTTTAATAACGACGATATGACTACATGAACGAAATACGCTGCGGCCGGGCGGCCGCGCGCACCGAAGGCGCTATGCTCCGATGCGCTAGGCCGTTTCCCGTCGGGGCTTCGAATCCCCCTCGGGTATAAATGTTTGTGCTGTCTTTAATATAAGGTAGTTACTAAGTAGTTTGGAAGTTTAGGGACTGATGACCCCGCAGTCAAGTCCCTTAAGCTTAAACATTTAAAACAATAAACGAATAATACGAATCTCCACGCACTTCCACGAAACTACAAACGCGTGGGTCGCACTAGCTACGAAGTCCCCACTGAACTACAGATAAGCATAAACACTAAGAGTAGTTGAAATAAATTCAACAGCAAAATATGAAATTTGTTCTGGACCGGGGTTCGAACTCTTGATTTCCCACTTCGGGCCAGCGGTCGCAAATGTTCAAATGTTTGTAAATCTATCGGACCAAACTGCGTGGTAATCAGTCCGTAGCTTACAAACTACTTAAACCTAGGTAAAATAACCTAAGGACAACACACACACCCATGCCACAGGGAGGACACGAACCTCCGACGGCGAGCAACCGCGCGCTCCGCAGCGAGGTGCTTTAGATCGCTCGGATACTCCACCGCGGCCCAGCGGTTGCCTTAACCAATTAGGTGAAGAGGGAAATGCAGGTTCGAGTCCCGGTCCAGTACGTATTTCCAACTTTGTCGTTGAATTTATTTCAATCCCCAAAAATGGTCGAAATGTGTCAATATTTCGAACTCATAAAATTACGACCGTTAGTGTCAACCAGTGGTATGTGTTCTTTCGGAGCGTCCGAAACCACTGACACCATGTCAATAATCCCAAAGCAGTGTTTAGATTGAGGATCCTTCCGTTACTGTTTGTTATGCTGCTGTGTGGTGCACGTTTGCTTATTGACTAGTAGCTGAAAACCTTGAGTTAGTTCTTTTCCAATCCTCTGTCCATCTCCTTTTTTCTAAAAAGCATGTTACATTTAACAGAATATATAAGAAAACACAGGTAAAAATGCACTCGTTTCGAAGAATCCAATCACGAAATTCAACAATAATGATTGTAATAATATCATCACAGATGGATCACTTTATGTAATGCGCGAAACGTCAAATAGACTTTTTAAAAATAGATGTATTAAGAGAAATTTCTTTATTAATGCTTTATTTATTTATTCTTATATTTCCTTATTCGTATGCTTAGCCTTACAGAGAAATAGCCAAAGACATTGTAGCACGCATAGACCAAAGATATGATCTGTGGCATCACGTTTCGCTGTACGTAACCTCCTTGCTCAGTAACGTCATCGCTGGCCTTCAGTCCAATTTTTTTCTATAATTTGACGACATTCAACCACCATCTCTCTCACCCCCTTGTAGCTGTCTGCATGGAACTGATATGGTATACAATGGGAGACTTGTGACAATTACACACATACCATTCGTTTGCGTTCTGTAGTTTTCCATGCAGAGCGAAATATTAAAACACACACACACACACACACACACACACACACACACACACACACAGAATTTGATATACACCGATAACTTTCCATCCCAATATACTTCACCCTTTTATCATTATCAACCCTCAAGCAAGAATGCAACCAATAAAACCATTTTCAAAGAGTAAATATAATTTTCAAATAATTATTATTGTTCTGCATTTCGCGTTATATTCTTCAAATTACCGAATATCTATCAGATCGCTATAAAACCGCGCTTAAAACCTTCCTCAGGTATAAATTAGTAACTGTACAAATATTTAAGTCTCTGCGTCTTGTCGTTCGGACGTGATAAGCGTACACCGAACAGACATTCACATTTATAGATATAGATTACGAAAGTTTTACTGTTAGATAAGTATTTTTCACAGTAATGATGGCGGATGCAGTAACAAACCGTAAGATAGGTATAGCTATCGAAGATCCGAAGACTAGTTTGAACAGCACATTGCTTCACTAGGCATGTCCCTGTTAAGAGGTGGTATGCTGTTGCCATCCTTCGACCTTCTAACCGACTTATCCAGCCCGTTGTAGGGGAACCTCCAGCTTAACGTGGATTCCGAACCACGGAGCAACTCATTTTTTTCATCAATATTTACAAAGGTGAAAGAGGTGAAAATCGACAGATAAAAATAAAGTATAAATCATAATTACATTAAAATGAGGCTGAAAACACGGTGGATAGCCATGTGCACATATACCGATAGCGGCGGTGAGGCGTACGTAGGGTATAAAAGGGCGATGCAGTGAAGTGTCAGTTATGCGCAGGTGACTCGTATGGTAAGTTCTAGCCGTGGTGCAGACGCCGAGCGCTCTAAACGGCCTCGCTAAGGAGCGCGCGGCTGCTCGCCGTCGTCCCGGGGGCACGGGTGTGTGTCTTTTCCTTAGGTTTGTTTCACTAGCTTTAAGTAGAGGGACTGATGACCATACAAGTTTGGTCCAATACGTTTATAAGCATTTTAACAGTTTTGAGATGTTCCCGACGTCATTATGGCCGCACGACGTGTGTCAAGGGACGTTGAATTCGCAGTGGTAGTTGCTGCTAGACGAACGGAACAAAAAGTGTTGAAATGTTTGTAAATCTTAGTGACTTCTCTACGTTGGTCATTAGTCCCTAGGCTTACAAATTACTTACACTAACTTAAAGTAACTTATGCTGAGGACAACACAAATATGCCCGAGAGAGGACCCCCGACGGCGAACAGCCGCGCGCATCGCAGCTGGGAGCTTTAGTGCGCACAGCTATTCTGCCGCGCCACGAATGGGACATTCAATTTCGGAAATCGTTAGGAAACTCAATATTCCAAAATTCGCAGTATCCAGAGTATGCCGAGAATACAAAATTGCGGGCATTACATCTGACTGCGGGCAACGCAGTAACCAAATGCCCTGCGTTTAATGACCAAATGCAGCGGCGTTATCAGAGCTTACAAACAAGCCACACCGCATGCAATAAAAGCAGAAATCAATGTGGGACGTACTAAACCGCCATCGTTAGAATAATGTGACAATTTTGCGTTTATGGGTCATGGCAGCAAAAGACCGACGGGAGTACTTGTCAACAAAACGACATCGCATGCAGTGCCTCTCCTGTGCTGGTACCCTATAGGTTGGGAACTGTACTACTATAAAACCGCAGCTAGGTAAGACTAGTCCTAATTTTAACTGGTACCAACTGATGTTCAAAAAATGTTAAATGTTGGTATACCTAAACTGGTGAGGTTATCAGTCCGTGTACTACCGGATGTTCTATTTATGTGATTACGGCACGCATGGGAATGTTTGCCGGTCACCCGAGCCGCGCAGGGCAGTCGAATGGGCCCCGCGTCTGCTTGCTGCTGCTAAGTGCCGCACTGCGCGCCTTGAAGGCCAGTATGGCGGTGGCTTCCCAACAGTTACGAGTGTTCAGTCAAGTCTGCCAACGCAACAACCACAAGACCGAATTATTCCGTGCCAACCGTTGTGTCTTCGCCATTCGCCGTAACGCCGGCGGTCTACAGACGACGCCGCGCCACTCGCGGTAGCTCCCTCCACAGTAATTCGACCACCGAGGGCGCCCTAAGTCTAGAACCTCTCTGCCTCGCTTGGCGCGCCGGCCAATCAGAAGAGAGCTCGGCTAGATAGGCCGGCGCACCACAGACACGACAGGCAATATAGCGGACGACTACAGCCAATGTAAGAGTACGGAGCAAGTACAACGAGACAGGCGTCTACGTTCGCACAACCCGGAACACTGCTATTGACGAGTGGAAGAAGAAATATTCAAATGTTTATGAAGCTTATGGGACTTAACTGCTGGGTCACCAGTCCCTAAACTTACAAACTACTTATGAACTAGCTTATACTAAAGAGGCACAAACATCCATGCCCGAGGGAAGATTGGAACCTCGGACGCGTGAGGCCGCGCCATCCGCAACGTGGCGCTTCTGACCGATCGGCTACTCCTGCGCGGCCGGATGGAAGAGATTACAGAACTGTGTACTATACAGGGTGTTACAAAAAGATACAGCCAAACTTTCAGGAAACATTCCTCACACACAAAGAAAGAAAATATACTATGTGTCCGGAAACGCTTACTTTCCATGCTAGAGATTATTTTATTACTTTTCTTCAAATCACATTTATCATGGAATGGAAACACACAGCAACAGAACATACCAGCGTGACTTCAAACACTTTGTTACAGGAAATGTTCAAAATGTCCCCGTTAGCGAGGATACATGCATCCACCCTCCGTCGCATGGAATCCCTGATGCAGTCATGGAAAATGGCTTATTGTATCACAGCCGTCCACAATACGAGCACGAAGAGTCTCTACATTTGATACCGGGGTTGCATAGACAAGAGCTTTCAAATGCCCCCATAAATGAAAGCCAAGACGGTTGAGGTCAGGAGAGCGTGGAGGCCATGGAACTGTTCCGCCTCTACCAATCCATCGGTCACCGAATCTATTGTTGAGAAGCGTACGAACACGTCGACTGAAATGTGCAGGAGCTCCATCGTGCGTGAACCACATATTGTGTCGTACTTGTAATGGCACATGTTCTAGCAGCACAGGTGGAGTATCCCGTATGAAATCATGATAACGTGCTCCAGTGAGCGTAGGTGGAAGAAAGAAAAAAGAAAAAGAAAAACAGCATTGGATGAAATTCGTTCACAGCCCCAAGTTTGCAAGATAATATGCTTGTTTTAAATAATGACGTCGCATGCTGATGTTGTGCACATATAAATACAAAATAACATATGTTGCGGTTAATTGTGAAGTCAGTAGTGTACGCATTGCTAAGGAGCAAATCAATATTTGCCGCCGAGCGGAATCGAACCCGCGAACCTTTCAATAAAAATCCGATCTCTCACCGCTGAGCCAAACACCGCTTTCTAAACAGACTCTCTCGGTGGCAGTTAGTAAGGTGAATATGGTGATAGATCCGTATCAAAATTCCTTTTGTTTCCTAAACGCTTAGCCATCTGGAGTTCCCACTTGGTGCACTTTCATATCTCACCACGCCCTACATGTACTATAAAATTGGAGGAATTCGGCGATGACGAGTAGGCGACCTCTCCTTGTGAAAGACCTACGACGAATAGCCGTTGAAGAGTGTACGATCTCGCCCCGTAATGATTCAGTGGACAGTATGCCACGGCGAATACAGGCATGCATCAGTGGAAGATGACGTGTTACCTGGTTTATGCGTACTGCTTTATGCTGCAGTCTAGAACACTAAGTCATAAGGTCTAGGTTAATGTTGTACAGGTTGTCAATTTCTATTTTCACGAGCGATAAAGAGAACCGAAATGCTGTTTTTGTATATCTCTGTTCCATTTTTAAGTAAAACGTCATGAACCCCTAGAATCGTGGTGATGAGCAACTCTTGTGATGTGTGTAGAATATTGCGATAGATTGAGAGACTGGGTGTTATTTTTGCGCAGCCAGTAGTTGGCTGTGGTAGATAACAGGTGGGTCTCGTGGCTGCGGGCTGTTTACCGCGGGAAACGCCGATAGGCCGGCGCTCCCTCGGGGATTCTATATCGAGCCCTGGCGTCACTCGCCCAGACATGTGAGCACTATACAACAAACATCCTGCTCATGTTTAGTACGGCAGGTGCTGCGGTAAATGCTGAGTTACTGAGCAGGGGATCATTACTTCCCAAGTTACGGTGCAGAGAAAGATTATGTGATGCGATTCACGACGAGCTCTCGGCAGCGCTGCTTAAGCCTCACCGAGATTTCCCATCGCTCTTGTGGGCCCAAGAAGCACTAACAACATTACTGAATTCCACTACTCGCCATGCTACTACTAATCGTACAAAATGTTTGGAAGCATTCCTTTGGAGAACTGACGACATCACTCGTGTTTCCTTGGTGTTTGGTTAGTAGATTACAGCAATTTACGTACGTAAAAAATCGGCTGACACTATAAACATTCTAATTGGTGGTGGGTCTCATGTTTGAGACCTGAGAACAACTTGCAAGGAGTAATTAGTTTGTGAACCGAAATTAGGTGCGGTACCTAAAGGTAGTAAGGGATGGGATAATGACAGCCGCGCGAGAATGGTCGTGAGGTCTAAGGCGCTTTGCTACAGATTGCGAGACCGCTCCACGTCGGAGTTTCCATTCCTCCATTGGGAATAGGTGCGTATGTTCTTCTCAGCTGAAGTTGCTTTAAATTAGTTTAAGTACTTTGTAAGCCTAGGGACCCATGGTATCAGCAGTTTGGTCCCTAGCATTACAAAGATTTGTGTGTGTGTGGGGGGGGGGGGGGATGTAAATGCTAACACAGCTCTGGTAATGGTGCGAGCGCGCCAATAATAGTGTTATCGGTGTCTAAGGCTGCTTGGCGTTTGTGGTAGGACAAAAGTGAGAGGAAACAAATACTGAAACAGTTTACAAGAACTTCCCTCGAGAAGAATTCCGGGAGCTGTTTAGACCAGTTGCTCGATTCTGCTGTATATTGGGAACTAAATATTTGTCTTTTCTTCTTCTTTTCTTTTGTAAAACGAAGTTAACGTACTTTATGGTAAGGAGAAGTTTTACTGACTTTCACCTGACTCAAGAAATGCTAATAATTATCAGTAATCTCACTCCTACCGGAGATGCTAAAGAAAATAAACATTTAAACAGAATTAGAGTAATAAAAACTCATGTTATTTTCTTTTTCATAAGGTCAGTTCTGAACTTACTATTAATATATGTATTAAGTTAGTAATTATTTAATAAGAATCCGTGTATTCTTTATTTCTTTTGTCTGCGTTGTGTTTGCGAACAGAAAATTAAGTCGACGAATATGATAGTTTATTCTCCTTTATTGACTAATGTTGGTCCCCCGCCAGCTACTACACTCATTACAGCATCACGTAATGAAAATATTTTTTCTTTATTTGTTCCTCTGACACTGTTGTGCCTCTGTCTGATAGAACTGTTTTAAGTTGACATTTATAAATAACATGGCACTTTCGCACAGCCAAAGACAGGTATTTAAGGCAATATTTCCTCACATACTATCCAAATGTTATATTCCATCGTTAGTATTCATTGTATCGTCACAGTATAGTAATTATTACAGCGCAAATAATACTTTTAACGTGAGAACAAACTAGCGCTTTAGCTGTCGGTCGTGTATTTTCGGCAGTCTTCGGCGCTGTTCGCGAGAAAGAGATCGCCAGCTGCCTACACATGCCTCAGTGCCCATGTCAGCTCAGGCGCCCACACCTGACAAACCAACCACTGATTATTTCAGGAAACAGGGTAACACAAAAATGAACGCAACGGACACTGAATGCTATACTTGTTTACTCGACGTTCCATGCAATCGAAATTAATGTTCCACATTCACTCACAATCAACACATGTCATTCCATCATAATTCAACAACCTAACGTTACTTTGTCAACGACGCACTGAGCATTATCTTTACCAACATTTTCCATCTTAAACAATCAGATCGGGTCAGACAGTTCCATTTTCACATCGATATTTCCCATTTTCACGGGGGGGGGGGGGGGGCGTCACGGAAATGTTGCACGAATTGGGGTGGAAATCATAAAAAGAAAGACATTCATTGCGGCGTGATCTGTTTGCGAAGTTTCAATCACCGACTTTTACTTATGAATGTGAAAATATTTTGCTAGCACCCACCTACTTAGGGAGACATGACCATCCCAATAAAATAAGAGAAATCAGATCGAAAACGGAACGATTTAGATGTTCTTTCTTCCCGCGCGCTATTAGAGAATGGAACGGTAGAGAAAAGTTATGAAAGTGGTTAATGAACTGTCTGCCAGGCACTTAAATGTGATTTGCAGAGTAGCTATGTAGATGTAGATGTATGAAGCCGCGCGGTCTAATGCGCGATGTAATGCATGGCACGGCCGCTCTCGTAGGAGGTTAAGAGTCCTCCCTGTGTGTGTGTGTGTGTGTGTGTGTGTGTGTGTGTGTGTGTGTGTGTAAAAATAGTGGTAGCTTCTTACAACCAATCGAACAAGTATATGTATCGTTTTATAGAGCACCATTCGATTATGCAGAAAAGATGTTAACTAATGAGAACATGTGTGGTAACTATCTCATTAACATCAGTAGGGAGTTAGGTCGCAAAAAAATGCTCGCAAATTTATACCTTTTTCTTAACCTTTTCGAGGTAGACCAATGAAAGCAACTAGAAACGGGAAAAGTGTAGGTGACAGTAAATTAAGACAGTTATGTTATGGTTTGATTAATTGTATAAGTTTCCTCACAGAAGATGTTTAGACAGGCCACTGTCAAGCTCGGCGCGTTTTGATTGCTTGTGCTAAAGTAAAGATATGTACAACTCAGCTCCGATCGGCAACACCACACCTGTCTACAGTAGCAACGGAGACCACTGAAGTTGACGGTGGACTTCTTGAACACCTGTGAGGAAACAATTAAACCCTAACCTAACAGTATCGTATCAGAATCAACAGTGTTATCACCTCTAATACCTGTACCTATCAA
Organism: Locusta migratoria; assembly: GCA_026315105.1. Taxonomy (NCBI): domain Eukaryota; kingdom Metazoa; phylum Arthropoda; class Insecta; order Orthoptera; family Acrididae; genus Locusta; species Locusta migratoria. Next base: position 666,559,298 of record CM048755.1, on the reverse strand, counting down.
ATGTTTGTTAATCTAAGGAACGTAAGTACGTTGGTAACCAGTCCCTAGACTTACAAACTACTTAAGGTAACTTATACTACCGACAACAAATACCCGTGCCCGGGGGAGGACTCTGATCTCCGAAGGCGATAAACAGCTCTGAAATATTCGGTTCGTTGTCGTGGTAAGAATGAGCTCCCAGCTATGACGGACTTCACTGACTACCCGGGCCTTTGAATTTGTATTTGGCTCTACTTACGACATGAAAATATTTTTATTATATCATGTTCGAAATTCATTCTAATCTGAATTTGTTTTTAATAAACAAATTGCCAGAATTTCTTGAAGACACTACTGATACTGACAAACAGTTTTCACTTTCTTATTTCCTGTTTCTAATAGAATCTTACTGAGAACAAGAGGAAACAAGAACAAGCTGTCAAATATAAGCTATTATCTGGTATGCGTGCTCAGTTTACTGCCAGATCCAGAAGAAGAGAGATTAAAAAACTGGGGAAGGTGATAAGTCCATTCTCAGTCAGTTGTCTCTCTTGGCCCATTCTCTCAGTATACTGGCGCCTATGTTAGCACGGTGCAGCTGCAATGTATTTGAAAATATGAATACAACAGCCACATGGGTCACATTCAGTAGATTATCCAGATTCTCGCAAGTTTTCTAAAGTTGGCACGTTAGACCAAGTGCACAGAGCGAAATAAGTGGTTATCATGAAGAGATGCAATATTAATCTCAATAGAATCACCTTCCCTACGACGACGATGTAGTGCCAGTGTAGTCTGTACATTGCTTAACTACATGAATTACATGCTCTTGATTATTTAATTTAGGTTTCCGCAACATCTGACAACTGTCCAAGAATACGATAAATTAAGCACGCTTTAATTTACGTGTACTTGAAACAGTGAAATACTGCTGTCAAGACTTTTCCTTATCGCGATCTGGCACTTATTTCAGTGGTGTGATGGCCTTCTTGAGGTCACTAGGTAATCTTAATAAAGGGGGCAGGAATGTCCTGCGTGGGAACTGCGATTCTCGGTAATTGTGTATCGAGTTTATTAGTGGTTAACTGTCTGTGCCCTGTGGGTCTGAGGTGGAGATGGGAACGGAGCCAGTCAGCCTACCGTTTACAGTGATGTAAATAACCTAATAACAAAACACAGTTACCACATACTACATACAAGAATCCCTTTCGACTGTAATTCGATTCTCTGTGCCAAAGTTAACCCCACATAACACGTTGTGCATGCTAAGTATCTCCAATCTTATTAGGTTCAATAGATTATCCGGAAAATGAGATAGTATGAAACAGTTACTTCACAATAAGATTGTTGTAGTCTAACGTTACAAGGATTATAATCTGCATATTACCATATCAACAGATTTTTACAGTTATGTTTAAATTATCTCTAACAACAATCTTGCACAGCGGATTCTTAAAACAATAAACCAGGTCGGGAGTAGCGTCCTTGGAAAGGGAAAGAAATCCAAAATGAACGCAGTCTTCGGAACGGAGCCAGGGCGGTGAAGTGCTCACACCCATAGGGGAAATGACCGGTAGCGTAAAGCGAAGCTACCCAAGCAGCAAACGAAAGCGAACTCTTCGAGGCAGCAGAAGATGGACGCACCCCATTCTGCAGTAAAAAGAAAAAAGGAACTGCAGGATGAGTTACTGGGGATGGAAGACAAACGCTTCGCCTAACGACTGAGCAGGATATCTCTTCGGCATGACAAAGGTAATTTGACAGCGTCAGAATAAAGACTCAACGCGGCTAGTATAAAAAGCACCAGTGGCTAACGGTATCCGGAGTGTGGTTTGTGTTAGAACAAGATGGATGATCGGACAGATAAATGAACGATACACCCATAGTGTAGTTTTGAACTGACAGGGCACTGGTATAAGCACACAAATATGGTCCGATCCGCTCAACAAGAAGTACCGCTTAAGAGACGTCGGACAATGAGCTAGTGCGAGTTGAGAAGTAATAGACGTGGGAGAATCAACTAGGTTTCCTATGGAACTCGAGTCCTAAGAATGTGGTCTTTTCAACGAACGAAAGAACAACCGGACCGAGACTTATGAGTGGGGGCAGGAACTGATTACGCCGCTGAAATCTCAGACTTTTTCAGCGGAAAAGCTGAAGCCGTTGTTAGGACTCCACGAGTTAAGAAGATCAAGACATCGCTGAAGACGTCGCTGCAACAGATTGCAAAGTAATTAATGGAAAGAATCTAATAGGCCTAGCGGGAGACAGTCTATAATAGGGTAAATTCCTGTGACAAGATTCCACTCACCACAGAACACTGAAGCAGCCCGATCTCTTCAGTGAAATTATTCGACAGGGCGGAACCCAACCGTACCTTGAAACACGACCTTCTAACAATTCCAGAGTATTAATGGGATGGCCACCTAGGAACCACCATGTCCACGTAGCACGGTCCTGCAGCGGTATCGTACGCTTTCTACAATTATAACAACACGGGCAGTCTGCCACTTCCGCAAAACATTGTTCATAATATTGGTCGACAAGGAGAATAAATGCAGAGCGGTGCCTACTAAGTCCGCATTGTGCATTAGTTAGATTCCGAGATTCAAGACAGCATACCAGCCGACCATTAACCACACGTTCTATCTTCCACCTATGTGTCGCCCCTTTTATGTACTTCAATATCCCTTTATTATTTTTATCGTTTTAGTCTCCCCCACACACATCTCTTTATCTCCTCTATTTCGCTCTTCTGTGCCTTCCCTCTACTGCATTACAAACTGCATCCCACATTGCGCCCTGTCAGAGCCTTTACAATCCGTCATACAACGCTGAACGTTCTATACCCACCCTTGCTCGAAATCCTTCCGTCTCCACTCCCCTCGTCATTCACTGTCGAGATGCTGAGATGCTTGTTGAGCTGGAGCGGCCAAAGATGGTCATGTGTGCTTTAATTACGTCTGAGTGATTGCGTGTATGTACGTGTTACTTCTATGAAGACCATGGGCAAAAATTTAAGTTGTGCGAAGGTGATCGTGTATTTTACGTCTCTGCAGCTTGGCGATCGTCTTTACTGTGAGTTATCTGTTCTCTATTATTGACATTCCAATATGGATTTTCAATTTTTGATATGATTGATTGGACTAATTTGTATACATTTTTGTTGAGAATTCTGTTAGCCCTGACGGGCCATTCGGCGTTGTCGTGATAGATGACATAGCTGGGAAATGATCATGACAGGACCAACTACCAGAGATGTCCGTTTAGAATTCCCCGGGGGAAACTGAGCTTTGAGAAATTCTCCCGGATGCGAAAAATTTACCCCCTTGTGCAAAACTAACCAGGAATAACATATTGCAGCCCTTAACAGTATCAACTTGGGGAGCAGGTGTTAAGATTTTGCATAGAAGAGCTCTACAACTCTGCCCCTACTTTACTCCGTAGCTGAATACTGTGAACCTGTCTGGCTCAACTGTGTTCACGTGAGAGAAGTTTACGTACAAACGATTAGAGCAGGCACGGCCAACATTTCCGCCCGGCGGACGCGCCCGCGCCCCGCGGGCGGAGCACAGTGTAGTTGGCGCTACCGTGTGCTGCTAGTGCCCCAGTACACACGCCGCTGCGGGGAAGCGGCGCGGCAAAGGCCGCCCGCGGGCGTTGTTTGCCCATGCCTGGGTTACTGAAATCAGGTTCACTGGCACTCTGATGGCTACACCCCTTCAGGGCTCTCAGTACCGTGCAGTACCGCTCCTCCTGATTTTAGACGGAAGGAAGTCTTAATGAGAGAATATTGCAAGATCTTTTCCACTCTGAAGCTCTCTATTTTGCAGGCCCTTCCGCCAAAGGTAAGCCGGCTGAAATTTGTGTAACCCACCTCTTAAAACAGCAGTCCTACAACATGTGAGTACCTTCTCGCCTAAATCAGACTGGGCAAGAACTTTGAATTCTTGAAATGGATATACCATCTGGATTGACGATCCCTCAAGGTTGCTTCAAGGAATGGACCTTCCCAGGCGCGAACAGTCAGACATACTTCTTCCATACTGGTGTTCGTCAGTGCAACTAATGTAAATTTAAACAGGAACAGGCAGATGAGCCCACATACTTACTAACTGTCCATGATGATGATTTTCTGGAGGGATGACCGAACTCTAATCAGCCAGGAAGCTGTTCAGTCGTAAGTGATGGACTTAGCTCTGTGACGCAGATATGATATCAGTCAGGCAGTAGTATATTTAGTGAAGTACTGTAGTAATTTTTATGTAGCGAACATGTCATACGATATATATATATAATATATATATATATATATATATATATATATATATATATATATATATATATATATATGGTCGTCATAAACTGTGTGTGTGTTGACCGAAATAACGAGATGTCATATAGGAATGAATGCTCAGCCGGCGGAGAGCAATGCTAACTGCGGTGTACAGAAGCAGATGTTCAGATGTTTGTTACGCTTATGGGACTTAACTACGGGGTCATCAGTCCCTAAACTTACTAACTATTTATGAACTACTTACGAACTAGGACGGCACAAATATCCATGCCCGAGGGGGGGATTCGAATCCCCGACCGTAGTGGCCGTGCAGACCGTGACTGGAGCGCCTCAGTCCCCTCGGCCACCACGGCCGGCTGTACAGAAGCGCTTCGCTAGCTGGATGCATCGTTTCACTAATGCGGAGCTGGCAGACACATATTTTAAAGCCGCGTTGGAGTAGCCGAGCGGTCTAAGGCGCCTCGCTGCGGAGCGCGCGGTTGCTCGCCGTGGAGGTTCGAGTCCTCCCTGGGGCATGGGTGTGTGTGTTGTCCTTAGGTTAGTTTACCTAGGTTTAAGTAGTTTGTAAGCTACGGACTGATGACCACGCAGTTTGGTCCGATTGAGCTGCCGGTACGCCAGTCGGGACCAGTAGGGGCGGTGCAGTGTGCGTCCGAGTTGCGTTTTGGGACGTTATTTGTGTAGTGACGCATCAGATAGATCGGCGATTGGTAATAGATCCTGATAATGTATTGCGATTTGTTGATGTGTAATTACGAAGAACCCTTCTTCGTGAAGATGAATCATTCACATGTTTTCTGGTGTCTAGGATAGTGCAGAAATATGTGCATAAGTTACCAACACTGTTGTGACACTAACACACGATGATGATACGAATCAGTGGACAACTTCAGATGTGTCATTGACGTGGCGTTCAACACTGATATTATAAAGTTGTGAATAAATCCGACTTATGCAAGACTCCTTGTTTTGTTTTATCCCTGATTGGCTGCATTTGTCAGTGATTGTGTAATGCTTCCGTAGTCTATTCTGTATTATGTTGTTGGTTCTGTATCCTACGTTCAGCCCTTGTTTCATAAGTATGTTGCCCACTCTGTGTGTGATTTTATTGTTGGAAGTCATTATGTGCCATTTGTTGCTTACTGTTTGTTGGTTTGTTGTGTGCAGTGTTTCATCTTTCGGTGAGGAATTTTTTTGACTTTTTGTAATTTTCTGTTTATTCTGTCCATTGTTTATGTCACACCCATTTTTGTGCAATTTGTTTTATTGTGTCTAGTTGTTCTGTGTAGTCTTGTTTGATCATCGGTGTTCTGATTAATCGGTGTATTAGAAATCTGAAACTTACCTTCTTCTGGATTATTGGATTAGTTATGAATCACAGTGCTGGTCATTGTGGCCTCCTTGGAAATTGCGAATTCATGTTTTTTGTTTCTGTTATATGTGGTGACATCTAAGGCGTTTAGTTTTCCGTCTGTGTTTCAATAGTGAACTGAATTTGTGGGTGTATGGTGTTTATGTGATTCATTAATGTGTCTGCTAGAAGATCACTGATTGGTAATCCTTCACGTTGGCAGATTTTTGTTGAAAGTGAAGTAATTTTGTTCAATGATGAGTTTAAGTATGGTTGGTATTTCATTTATGGTTGTTGCGAGCATGTTTCCTTGTAATTGTAGATGTCTTTCTGTTGTAATGATTTCTGCTATTGGGATGTTTGTGTACATTGAAATTATGTCAAATAATATTACTGTTGATACATTTGGTATGTTTTCATTTCAAATATGCCATGCGATCAACTTGCATTTGCTCATTGTGCGTTTTGCATTCATATTGTTTGGGGCATTTTGACATTCACATACATTTATAGTTAATATTTCTGCATTGCGATTGGCGTCTACGATTACATCTACAGTGCTATCTGGAGCACGACTGCAAAGTTTTGCAGAAAAACGACATCCGCCAGCTTATTGAGGACTACTACGTAATGGTCCTGTAACTAAACGTTCCTACAAATATGTTTGCTCGAGCCCAAATACTTTCCTTGTAAGATAAGAACGCCATCCTTTAGCATAAAGCTCTACTCCCCTGCATCATCCCCGGGAGCAGGATTGGGGGGAGGGGGCGGGTTTGAAATCTTACATATGAGCTATTTTCTATTGAAGATCTGGATTCTCCGTAAAAAATTATGAGCCTTTTGTATTAAACATTTTCTTCGTTTCATGATAGATGGCGCCGTAATCGGCAAAACTATAAATGAATTGAAACTTCTCGAAGATTAAAATTGTGTGCCGGAACCGGGACTCTAACCTCGGACCATTCCTTTCGCGGGCAAGCGCTCTACCACTTTTTTTCCCCTTTTCTTTCGCTCTATGTGTAGTTCTTGTCCTTGCGGACGCTGATCGTGTTTGTACGTTTTGGTTCTACATGTTCTTTGGCTCAGCTTTTTTATTACAGAGAGCGTTCAGCCCTCTGACCGGGCGCGCTGAGCCACGGCGCCCGGCACAACTGAGCTATCCCGACGTGACTTACGACCCCTCCTGACAACTTCTGCCAGTACCTCGCCTCCTACTTTCCAAACTTCACAGAAGTTCTCCTGCGAACCATGCAGGACTAGCACTCCTGAAAGTTTGGAAAGTAGGAGGCGAAGTACTGGCAGAAGTTGTGAGGAGGGGCCGTAAGTCGTATCGGGATAGCTCAGTTGTAGAGCGCTTGCCCGCGAAAGGCAAAGGTCCCAGTTTCGAGCCCTGGTTCCGGCATAAAATTTTTATCTGCCAGGAAGTTTCATATCACCGCACACTACTCTGCAGAGTGAATGTTTCATTCTATAAATGAGTTGAACATTGTTGGAAAAAGGTAATATCTCGAACAAATAGACATCTGACTTTCTGTAGGTTCAACACGTCCATTTCAGCAAACACTTTGACAATACTACGAAAGAGTCGGTGCAGACGTAACATTCATATCAGGCATCACATCTGCATACATTTGACGAGTTTCTTCAACATTTCTATGACCCTCTAAGTAGGAGAAAATATCTACAAAAATACTCCGATAATCACACTGAACTGCGTAGCAGAAGGTTCATCAAACCGCTTCTTCCATATTTCTCCACAGTTCCATTCTCTAACAGCGGGCGGGAGAAACGAATACCAAAACCTTTCCATTCCTGATCCCATTCTCTTATTCTATTATGATCATGTCTATGTAGGCGGGTGCAAACGAAATATGTTCGCAGACGGAAGACAGAGTTGGTTTCGCAAATAGATCTAGCCGCAACTAATAAGGCTTTTCTGTTAACCACTTCCATTCCAACACGTGGATTATTTCCCTGACACACTCTCGTCCTAAATAGCGATAATAATAATGTGCAATAGTACTTCAAAATAAGACGCAGAGGTGTAGTGTTGGTGGTTTCTTTAGTAGAACTGTTGCATCTTTTAAGAGTTCTGCCAATGAAACAGTATTAGGTTCGCCTTCCCTACAATACTTCGTGTTCTTTCAAATTTAAGTGTTTCCAAATTGTTATTCCTAGGTATTTAGTTGAATTTACAGCCTTTAGATTTGCCTGTCATAGTGTAAATTAAGTTTAACGGATTTCTACTCTCTCTGGAACTGTCAGCGAAGTGGAACAGTTACGTCGACCGAATCACGTAAGTACAATCAGCCTGACAAGAGGCACTATGATCAGCGTCTGTGCTTCATTAGATTGTTGGAGGTGCCACATGATAGCATTAACAAAAATATCGAAAACTGTACTTCGATTATCGAAATCTGATGTGTTTCTGTTCAAATCTATGTAATTTTCAATTATCGTTTATCAACAATTTTCAACTCATTTTCAATTTTGGCGATTACAGTGCTATCAAGAAATGAAGAAAATGTTTCGTACTAATGTTACTTTTTTTTAGGTGCGGTTGGGGGGGGGGGATCAAAATCTGCAATAAAAAACATATGCCTATTTAAGATTTCAAAGTAAGCTATAAAGTCCACGGGGGTGTGGTGCACGGGGGAGGGGGTGTGGTCGAGCTTTATGTTAATGGAGGTGAAAAACTTATTGCAACTTCGTCCAATTAGTATTTTTGCTGAAACAGTTAAGTGCCTCATCCTTTATACACTTGTTTGAAATGATGGAACGGTACTGTAAGTGTTTAAGCCGGTAAAGAGTGTTGTTGTGTTGGGCGCTGCTGGCCTTGGCGAGAACGGGCTGCTGGGCCGGGCGCTTTCGCTGGCGCCGCTTGGCGGCGTCACGTGAGAGGGCGCCATCCCCTCCCTCCCTCCCGCCCCTCCTCTCCCCCCTCCCCTCCCCACCCCAGGGATCTGAGCGGCCGCTCGCAATACCGCCGCATTCCGGCTCGCGCCACCTCGCCAATCTCCACAGCGCTCGCCGCGGCAAACGCTGCAATATTACGACCACAGACGCACTCTCAGACGTCATACTCAAGTTGTATTAATTGAAAACAGAAATTACGTTCCTCTAGGTTGCGTTTCGCAACAATAACGAGCAACTAATCAAAGCGATTGTCCTCTTCTTGACAAAATTGACTTTGATATCGTTTTTGGAGATATTTTATGTGGTCTATACGATCCTGCATTCAGATATCAACTATTTGTATATTGTAACACTCCACATAACTAAATGAATTGCTTGAAGTAAATATTAATCTTATTTTATTCTAAATTATAGAACTCTTGTGAAGTGAGAATGTAATAAAAGTAAACATTTTATATTTAAAAGTTAATACGTAAGTGACCTCGTAGGTAACATCGGAAGTGAGACTTTTAGCGGATGATAGCTGTAGTTTATCGAGAATTCGCGACTCTGGGAAAGGGTACGGAAATGGACGAGGATCTGCAGCGTATTGACGCATGTCGCTGGGAATGCCAATTGAGCCTCAACATAAATGTGAACTTTTGTGTTTACATAAAAAGAAACATACAACTACGCGAAAGTGGGACAAACACTGGAAGCAGTTACTTTCATTAAATATCTGGGAGTAAACATAAGGTGCGATCAGAAATGGAACGACGATGTAAAATCCATCTGAATAAGGCAGACGGCTGATTATTAATATGCAAATATATTCGAGGTATGTCCACAAAGTAATTTCCCTTTGGTTATAAAAACCAAACGTGAACAGATACAGAAAAAAATATTTATTGTATAAAAATCTGCAACTGTTCAACTACTTTTCTACATAACTTCCGAAATTTTTTAGGCACTTGTCATAGCGTGGGACAAGTTTTTGTCTGCCTTCTTCCTAGAAGGTTGCCGCCTTTGTATTCAACCATGTGGCAAACATGTTCTTTCATCTCATCATCGTTGAAGTGTTGACCTCCAAGGACAGATTTTAGGTGTAAGAAGAGATGAAAGGAGTCTTCTTCCCTTCACGTTGCCGCCCGACTTCACAAGGCGAATGTGACCAAACAACTCTTAGGGAAATTTCACTGGGACGTGTTTGATAATCCTACGTACAATCTCGCTCCTAGCGACTTTCTTCTTACCCCTAAAACCTGTCCATGGTGGTCAACACTTCAGCGATGACGACGAGCTGAAAGAACATGTTACCACATGGTTGAATACACAGGCGGCAACCTACGAAGAAGGCATATAAAGACTTCTGCCACGCTATGAAAAATGCCTACAAAATTTCGGAAGCTATGTACAAAAGTAGTTTAATAGTTGCATATTTTTGTACAATAAATATTTTTTATTTATCTGTACACGTTTGGTTTATATAACCAAACGGAACTTATTTTGTGGACATACCTCGTATTTATATAAACCTTTATTTGGAAGACATCTTCAGTGGCATGGAATATGTATCACAATATTTCGTTTTTTTTTTCTTTTTAATGTTATAACAGTTCTGGCGCGTTATATAAATATAGCTAATGATATTTTTATATTACGTAAAATTTTCGTAGATGCTGGTTTATATGTGCTGTTGTTGACTCCGGTTGTTGCGTTTCCTTCTTTTGTTTCATTTAGGAATGAGAGTCAAACAAACAACATATGTAAACCAGCACCTACAGAAGTTGTAAGTAATAATATCAAAAATATCATTAGTTATACTTAGATAACGTATCAGAACTGTTTATAATCTAAAATACTGAAAACATAAAACAAAATATTGTGAAACATTTTACATATATTCCATGCCACTGCCGATGCCTTGCAAATAAAGGCGAAACTCGCATGGCAAAAGAACTTGTCTTATTTCGGCGGCGTAGACGGTTTGTATAAATATCTGCGTATTAATAGAAGAAAGAGACTGTGTGAAAACTACAGAAAAGAACTAACAATGCCAGATTCATTGGAAGAGTCCTCAAGAAGTTACGAAATTAGTAACGAAACTCATTCTGCCAGCTCTTGAATGTTAATCATTAGTATGGGATCCGTAGCACGTAATACTAATAGAATACAGAGGAGATGCAACGGAGAGCAGCACACTTCGTTACTAGCTCATTAATAAGCGCGAAAGCGTCGCGGAGATGATTAGGAAACTCCAGTGACATAGGCTGGAAGACACGTGGTACGGGCTTCTGTCACAGGTGCGAGCGCACACGTTCAATGAAGAGTCAACTAATCTAATTCCTCGTCTCGCGAAACCACCACTAGCGTAAGGTGAGAGAGATTAGGGTCCACACGGAGGCATTTTTCCAGAGCACCACACACGACTGGAATAGGACCAAGTGAGTATGGTACCCACCGTGAAGTGGCTCACTGAGTACGGACGCGGATGTATAGGTGGAACGTGTGCTTAGTGTCACAATGGCTCTACTTTGGCAATCATTTCAAAAATCTGAAATCCTGGCAGCCGTAATTAGTGCTGACATTACTAAACAAACGCCGATGATCTCTGATATCAAGTGCAGGCATTCGGCCACCGCCTTGTCCTTGCTGAGAGACAATGCCTAAAATTTGCTATTCTCGGTACGTTCTTGACATTGTATCAACTCCCTGACGATTTACGAAATGGATTGTCACATGCCTCTAGCTTTAACTACTACTAGGTAGGTCTGGAAAGTTCGTTGAATGGTCACAGGACATACAAGAAACATGGGTTACAAACCGTATACCTTTACTGGCCTTCAAAGTAATCGCCATTGGCTACAATACACATCTCACCTCGGTTGTACAGCAGTTGTAAAATGTGATGCGTTTGCTGACAGTTAAGTGCCTGGCAGAGGGTTCATCGAACCACCTTTATACTATTTATCTCCCATTCCATTCTCTAATAGTGCGCGGGAAGAAACAACACCTGAATCTCTTCGTGCGAGGTCTGATTTGTCGTATTTTATTCTGATGATCATTTCTACCTACGCAGGTGGCAGTCATCAATAAATTTTCGTATTCGGAGGAGAATGTTGGCGATTGGAGTTTCGTAACTAGCCCACGCCGCAGCGATAATCGCCGTTGTTGTAGTGATTCCCATTCCATGTCTATCATTTCCCTGACGATGTCTCCCTGTATCGTGACAGTGCAAAACGAGCTGCCCTTCTTTGGACTTTTTCGATGTCCTCAGTCAAACCCACCTGATAAGGGTCCCACACTGGACAGCAATACTCCAAAAATGAACGGACAAGCGTAGTGTATGCAGTATCTTTGGCAGTTCTGTTACATGTTTTAAGGATTCTACCAATAAAACGCAGTCTCTGGTTCGCCTTTCCCACGACATTATCTACGCGTTCTTTCCAATTTAGGTCTGAAGTAATAGTAATTTCTAGGTATTTTGTGGAGTTTACGGCCTTCATGTTCGATTGATTTCGCCGCGGTGGAGTAGCCGAGCGGTCTAAAGCGTCTTGCTGCGGAACGCGCGGTTGCTCGCCGTAGAGGTTCGAATCCTCCCTGGGGCATGGATGTGTGTGTGTGTTTGTCCTTAGGTTAGTTTACCTAGGTTTAAGTAGTTTGTAAGCTACGGACTGATGGCCACGCAGTTTGGTCCGATAGATTTACAAAAATTTGAACATTTTGATTGATTCGTGTGGAATCTCTCTAAGCACTGAGGTCACGAGCTGTTTGATCTCCCCAACCGTTGTAAAGCGTTGCTGATCTTCAAATCGTCTGCTATCATTGTCAATGACAGTCGCCGACCATCCGCAAACATCCGTTGCACTCGTTCGATGTTGTCTGCGACTGTGATTGTGGACGGTCGACCCGAACGTGCCTCATCCTCGACACCTTCCTTTTCGCCTCTGAAGGGATTAAACCAATCACGTACACACTTGGTACTCGTTACTTTAACACCACACACTTGCACTAACATGCCATGGGTCTCCGTCACCGTTTTGTCTCATTTGTAACAAAACTTGATGTTAACGCGTTGCTCCGTTTCGCGCTCCATGTTGCAGTGACACGATTTCTCACAGTGACCCTGTTAGCTGGGCCGCAGCGTGTACCACCGCTTCACTGCAGTGCTTTGCACGATAGGGGGCGCTTGTTGACATGTCCCTCAATGTGTATGCGCGGGCACCTCTTACTCGCCAGCGCGATTTTTAAAATACGGGACCATTCAGCGAACTTTCCAGATGCACCTTGCTCCAAATCTTAATTCCCCGCGTGCGGCCGTAATCAGGCCGGAGTCCTTTTTCACAAAAATTGGCGAAGAACAAAGGACAAGGCTGCCACTGCTGCGCCATCTCATACCGCGTGTATTTGGCTTTTCCCAGACCAGTGCATTATGACGGCAGAAATCTCTTCAGCTTTTTCAGTATTCCACTAGTACAGCAGGGATTTTCAAAGACATTGGTTGACTTTACTAGATATACAGGCAGCGATACCGCACAATAAACTTAGTTTCGGTGCGGGCAGTGGCGAGTTGGACCAAGACTGTTTTGGCTTCCCTGAAAAAATCAAATCAAAACAACAGCAGGGATTTCATAGAGATGAAGACTCATCATTTACCCTTTTATTTTGGCAAAGTTGTTCTCAATCAACATCAAAATTGCGCACCGTTTTCTACAACATGTTTCAAGTTTCAACCTCGGATCGGCATCGATGCTTGAACGTTGAAGCTCCCTAACACAGTTATGTTTCGTTGTACTTTGCGGAAAGTTTTGCAGTAATCTGAATCTTTAGCAGACTTGAAGCGTAAGTTAACGGGGTAGCAGTTTCTTTCAATATTGTGACGATTTTTATTTTTCTGGTACACGGGAAACTTATAGAGGGAAAGTGGAAACTTGTTTTACCAAGATCGCTTTCTTTATCTCCCACAATGACCGGTTTCGACTGATCCCGCAGTCATCAGATCTGTGGAACTGTGGTGTATGATGACTGCGTGATCAGTCGAAACCGGTCATTGTGTGAGATAAAAAAAAAAACGTTTTGGCAAAACAGTAACAAGGTTCCACAGAAGAGGAGATCGCACCCAGCAACATGTGTAAATTGTTTAATTGAAAGAGGAAGTCTTGAAAGGCGGCCAGGAAGAACACTCCTAAATGAACACTCCAGGAAAAAGAAACAGCAGCTCCTGTACCAATGCATCATGTACGATATGGCAATTATAGTCACTATCCATCCAGATTCTGGGCCAAAAGAAATGTGCAGGTTATATCTTCACGGCTATTGCGACTGCCGGCCGCAGTGGCCAAGTGGGCTGCAGCGTGCCAGTCCACCACCACCTAGAGAGAAGGTCGCGGCGCTCTCGTCTGACGTCAGGCAGAGTAGGTCGCTCGCGTATAGCTGACTGGGTAGCCGCTGGGGCACGGCCCACTATGCCGAAGCAGCGAGCCAGTCAGCTATGCGAGCGCAACCTACTCTGCCTGACGTCACACGAGAGCGCCGCGGCCTTCTCTCTAGGTGGTGGCAGTGGCCAGTCACGGTCTGCACGGCCGCTGCGGTCGGGGGTTCGAATTCCCCCCTCGGGCATGGATGTGTGTGCCGTCTTTAGTGTAAGCTAGATCGTAAGTTGTTTGTAAGTTTAGGGACTGATGACCCAGTAGTTAACGCCCATAAACTTTACAAACATTTTAACATTTTCTACTGCGACTGTAAAACGTGGAAATTTTAGAACATTTCCGGACTTTGTGCCAATAACGACTTGTTTTCAGACGTTTCACATGAAATAGTCCAAAATACAATAATTTCTACAGCCATAGGAACAACACTGTAGTGCATAGTGCGAAATTGACGGTCCCCGGCTCGCCATTGGCGACCGAAAATTTTATTTTCTAAAAACACTACAGCTAGGTTCAGAATTGTACAATCCCGAAGAGGTAAGCGGCATTTATATTTATGAATAAGGCAGGCCTACATTTCCAGGTAGTCGTAGCCGTATTTTTAATTAAGTCTCTTCTCAGTATTAGTGCAAATAGCAGATCGCAGTGAACGCCAGTTTTGTTTTGACATCACGGCTACCGTCCCTTCTCCACACACTTTGAATTTGTTCAAGCAGCTGTCAGCGGGTTGACGCGCATGCGCAGAGCTGTGTATAAGCTGCGCCGCCGCCTGCTTCTGTCTAGTGGCTGTTTCCTCTATAAGCAACGACAGCAAGCAATCTGATTAGCAGACCCTACTCGGAATTTTTTTCTGGCGCTTCCGAGCTGGCAGATCCGCGTATGCGCAGAGCTGTCGGCATTAGTGAGGTTAGACTCGTGTTTTGTGGCGGGTACTCAAAAGTGTGGAAGGCTGTCGCAGTCCCCGCGTTCCACTATACCATGTTTATGTTTCGTAGTCGATTGTAAGTATTTAATCCTACAAAACACTCTTACACATCTTCAGCTGATTCTTCCGCGAAAATTCAACCAGATATGGAGCGAAAAACTTATTAGTAGAGCAAGAACCAAACACTAAATGCCGTGTACGGAACTTCAAGACAGATACAATGGAGGATTTGCTGGTATTATCTGTGAATGGACCACCTCTGTCAGAGTTTCTCCCAAAAGTATCATTCGTTACTGGTACTTCTCAGTAGAAAGACAACGTTACACAGAAATGAAGTGCTAGACCTCTACAGTATTGTACTGGTAGGTATTCCTCTATTAAACAATGATATGGCATTATGCGTAAAGACATGATAGGAAAGGAAAGATGGAGGAAGGGGAATTTTCATATTCAGATAAAGGGGTTGTTGCGACCGAAGTTGTTAGACTGGCTGGTGGTTTTAGAACTGAAATTTCTCACCCTGCTTTAGTATGTGTTGCATTTTTTGGCAATATTACTGACACGCAATAAACCACATTTTGAAATCAGAAATTATAAAATTGATGACATGGCCCTACAGGTTGGACACAAGAAACTTTATGGATTTCCTTCTCGTGATTTCAATGTGTGCCAAATGGAAGACTAATCCTGTTTACTCGTATAGACTGCTTCCCGCACAAATTTCGTTCAGCGCTGGACACAGGATCTTAAACATCTATGCCCCCGCCACAACGCTTTCGTGAACACAAATAACATTTAACGGCAGCTCCAGTGTGTTGTAGTGGTCCGCATTCCTGGCGGCAAGTGGCCGGTTCCATTTATATGCCAGTCATTACTTGTGGTCCAGACGCGCCAGCTGCCGCGATAACGCCGTGGCTGGTGCCAGCCATCCCCCAACCTGAGCGCCGGCCCGTGCCGCTCTCTCACACAGCCGCTTAAAACTGTTGCTCGCAATATTTGCAAAAATACCAATCGGATTAAAAAAGTTGTTCACCTCCAAGAGGTACTTCCATTAACATAAAGCTCGATCCCCATGTACTACCCCCGAGGGCGGGAAATGGGCTAACTTAGAAATCTTAAATAGGAACCCATACTTTATTTGCAAATATCGATCCTCCGCTAAAGAATTCTAACTTTACGACACTTTTTCGCTGCATACGAAATGATGCTTTAATCGGAGAAATTAATATGCTTTGGAAATTTTCAAGAAAAGGTAATTTCTTAAATACACACCAGGTTAGGAGAATCAAATCTCAATGTTTGATAATGCTATCATGTGCCACCTCCCGCAATGGAATTTAGCGCAGGCTGTGCTCAAGCTCTCAGTCTATTCATTTTACTTCGGACTGGACGCATCTCGACGCAACTGTCCCACGATCTTAACGATTGCAGAGAAAGTACGTGTCATTTCCTCGTACTCAGACTGATAGAAATGCAGAAGCAGCTCGTCGAATGTATGCTAATCTGTTCCCTGATAGGAATGTTACTTCTGCAACGACTTTTCACAGTACTGACAAAGAGTGTGTTGAAACTGGAAGTGTTATACATACTGAGAGAGTCCTATATCTATCCAAGGTATTACCATTTCTCAATAACTTTCAACTCAAATTTATTTTTGCCAATTATAGCACAGTCTATGATAAAAAGGAAAAAGCTTTCGTGCAAAAGTTACATAAGGGGCTCCTATTTAAGATTTCAAAGTCACTCCCCTTCCCAATCCCGGAGGTCGTGTCCGGGGGAAGGGAGGGGGGGTCAACCTTTATGTTTGGATAATGGCTGTCCCACTTTGAGGTGAAAAACTTTAGAGCAACTTTGTTTAATCGAATGTTTACCACATATTCCGAAAATGAGTTTTGCAAGGCCCAACCTGTAGATAAGTTTCCGTTGCTCAGCATAGATTATAAACATCTAAGCAATGTAGATGGCATTTGTAAACTTTTCTTTTTTACGGCAATAATACGTTACTGTCTTTCATTTGTACCTTTTAAAATAGGAAAACATTTTAATGACACTTAACCTTTGTGTTTTTATTGATTGAATTACTCTCCACGTGAGGTACAGTGAGGCGTGAATTAGCCACAAACTGTCAGCTGTAAGCTATTTACTCAGTGAACGCCGCGGTGGAGTAGCCTAACGGTCTAAAGCGCCTCGCTGCGGAGCGCGTGGTTGCTCGCCGTCGGAGGTTAGAGTCCTCCCTTGTGCATGGGTGTGTGTTGTCCTTAGGTTAGTTTACCTTAGTTTAAGTAGTTTGTAAGCTACGGACTGATGAACACGCAGTTTGGTCCGTTAGATTTACAAACATTTGAACTCAATGAACCTTCATTCAGCTCAGCGTGGGAATGGGCGTGCGATTTTGGGCGCCAGGTTACGGATCGCACAGCCTCCCTGGACGATGATCGCAGAAGTTTGGTATCTTAGGTTTATAAACTTCTGAATATTCGTTCAGTATATGATTGCCGCCATTTGCCATTATATGCACGCAGCCACTGCCTTCACTGCGCTATATTAAACTTGTGACATCGTTTTTTAAGGCTGTCTGATGATTGTGTAATGAACGAAATCAGTAACAATATCCATATTTAATGCTACTATTCCTGTTTTAATAATAAAGAACGATAACTGAATGATATATTAGAATTTTATTTATATTAACAGACTCAATGGGCTACCAAATCACGAACAGGATGTAAATAAGTACTCACAAGTGTCCTTTGATGGATTAAGTATCGTGATCAGCCTAGCCGCGACGAAGAAGTCTACGTATCACTGTAAAATTAGCTTACTATGCCTATTTTCATTCACTGGTATCGTATGGCATCATATTCATCATAAAAGTACCATTTGCGCGAAAGCTTGTAATTAGAATAATTTCTTGACCCGACCCAAGATCATCCTGCCGACATTCATTTAATGCTGTAGATTGTCCCATTCAGTTTTTTCACCCTGAAAAATCACAAAGAATGGCGTTGGTTACAGCACAAAGCGTCAATTACATCAGGAGGATTTTCGAAGCGAAGTTGACGTTTGAAATATGTGAAGCGCAGGGCGAGACCCACGGCTTAGGCTCCGGACAAACGCTAGCAGTGCGCATGTATTTCAAACGTCAGCTTAGCCTCGCTTCGCAAATTCTCCTGATGTAATTAACACATTGCGATGCGACCTACGCCATTCTTTTTGATTTTCATGCTATTGCGCGCGTAAGAGTTAATCGGTGGTATCCATTTAGAAAACGTAAGTTTGTGTTGAAATTAATATTTGTTCACTTGTTAGACTGTGTCGTGGTACTTAATTTCATTAGCCCCTGCCGTACGTTTATGACCGATTTTTTTCCAGTATTTTTTGTAGTTCCAGATATATCTGGGGGGTGAAAAAGTTGAAAGGGACACCCTGAATATATATATATAGCATTGTATGTCATGTAATGCTTTACTAAACTGATACGTTCCATATTATTACGAAATCTCGTATTCATCATCTATGGAACGAGTATCCATCTGATCTCTGTCGGGGATCAGAGTTTCAATTTAATACAACTAGTACTGTGAAATGAGAAGAAAATTTAGAAAAATGTATCAACTTTATGAAAATATAGTAAAAGCACGAACAGTGGGCTACACACGACACTTACATAGCCGAAAAAAATTGAATTTACCCTTCGTAGTCTCAAAAAGCTGGAAGTTGCCATTTCATCGTCTCCCATTGGGTATCTATAGTACTCCATTGACTTTCCTGGTCTCTGATTTACCACTTTTTAAGAAGAGGCTTCGGAACCACCTCACACGAAGGGGTGAAATCTGACGGAGGGTTAACGTGTACTCGAAGATGGAGCTAAGAAAATAAAGATTAGGGTTCAACAACCCGCAGACAATGTTGCCACTGGAGTCGGAGCAGAAGCTCTGACTGTTTGGGGAAGGAAATTGGCTTTGTCTTTTCAAAGGAGGCATAGCGTTATTAGGCTGGAGTAATTTACGGAAATCACGGAAAACCTAAATCTGGATGGATTTGTACAGCCATCTTCCGAATGTGAGTCCAGTGTTCTTGCCATTGCGTCACCTCGCTCGGTAGAAGTAAATAATAAGATCGTTTTATTCTCCTTCAATTGCGTCTCATGAGTTTCGAAGTTATTGCGTTTACAAACGTTAGACAATACTTAACGACAAATCTATGACCAACAGAAATTATCATGGTATCATTACAAAATTAGTTGTTTTACAATACAATAGCCAAAGCAGCTACAAACTTGTCGGAATCCTCATTACAGTCAAGGTGAGCAATCGGACCCACGGAAGTAAGAGATTTTCGGTCTAAGGGACAAAGCTAACAGGATGCAAGATTAGCGAAAAGGTAATGCCTAGTGTGTGTACCTTATGTGTTCTACGTATCTACCTACAATACCCATGGAAGTGTGTAGCTGTTAGAACTACAGTTCGCGTAATGTAGGAAGACGCTTCCACGCATAGAGGCGGAGCGATATGGGAAGCGTGGAGGGGAGGTGCTACAGCCGATTTTTTTTTTTTTTTTTTTTTTTTTTTTGTGGTTTTAGGGCGCACAACTTCTATGGTCATCAGCGCCCAGCCAAGAACATAGATTCGCTATGATCTAAAAAAATGTAGACTATCAGAACATCAACAAAAGGCTAAAAACGAAAGATAAAAGACAATTAAAAGAGTTAAATATCCTTGGATAAGTTGGCCAAGTTGATAAAACGCAAAACTCGAGCAGCTGCTCGTGTGTCATCAGCTAAAATTTCCTCCAGAGTAGACGGAAAGTGAAGGGCTACACGGAGATGATTAAAATTAACACAAGTCAGTAAAACATGTCGCACTGTCAGCAGTTCACCGCAGGAGCATAGCGGTGCAGGTTCGGCGGATAGCAAGTGACGGTGGCTGAAACGGCAATGACCGATCCGCAACCGAGCCAGGATGACCTCCTCCCGCCGAGAGGGGCGTGAGGATGTCCTCCAAGCGGTCGGGATCGGTTTGACAGTTCGCAATTTATTGTTGTACAGTGAAAGCCACACACTGTGCCATTGCGACACGATACTCCGGCGAAGAGCCCGTTGAACATCGTCCGATGGGACGCAAAAGGTAGCCATGCGAGGCAAAAGAGCTGCTGCCTTGGCTGCTATGTCGGCGGCCTCATTCCCGGGCACACCCACATGGCCAGGGACCCACAGGAAAGAAACGTGACAGCTGTCATCTGCCAGCAACTGGAGGGAGCGTTGGATCCGATACACGAGAGGATGGTTCGAGAAAGGGTCCTTAAGACTCTGCAGGGCACTAAGGGAGTCAGAACATATGGCATAGAAAGGGTGGCGGTGGCGGCAGGTATACAAAACGGCCTGGTGGAGGGCGAAAAGCTCAGCCGTGAAGTTTGAGCACCGGTCAGGGAGCTTGTATTGGAAACGGTTGTCCCCGACGACGAAGGCAGATCCGACACCGGCAGTGCTCTTGGAACCATCAGTGTAAATAAATACGGCATTATCGAACCGCGAACGGAGTTCGACAAGCCTCGAGCGGAATACCAAATCCGGAGTGCTCTCCTTGGGGAGCGAACTAAGTTCGAGGTGTGTGTGAACCTGGGCCTGATGCCACGGTGGCAATGGGCTTTCGCTCAACCGAAGGGTGGAAGGAAGGGTAAAATCGAGCCGCTGTAGCAGGCGGCGAAACCGAACTCCCGGTAGAAGCAAGGCAATCGCAGACAACTGATATTGGCGATCGAGTGAGTCGTCAAAAAATAATCTGTAAGATGGATGGTTGGGCATCGACCGTAGGCGGCATGCGTACCGACACAAGAGTATGTCACGTCGATTGGTCAAGGGTAATACAGCAGCCTCGGCATACAGACTTTCAACAGGACTAGTATACAATGCACCAGTCGCAAGACGTAAACCCCGATGGTGGATAGAGTTGAGACGGCGGAGAATCGACGGCCGTGCTGAAGAGTATACAAGGCTTCCGTAGTCGAGCTTCGACTGAACAGTAGCCTGGTAAAGGTGAAGCAGGACGGTACGATCCGCTCCCCATGACGTGCCACTGAGGACACGAAGAACGTTAAGGGATCGGGCACAACGGGCAGCCAGGTAGGACACATGTGTGGACCAGCAAAGTTTCCGATCCAACATGAGTCCCAAGAATTTTGTAGTCTCCACGAAAGGGAGAGCAACAGGGCCGAGACGTAGAGAAGGTTGAAGAAATTCCTGGTATCTCCAGAAATTGATACACACAGTTTTCTCAGTGGAGAATCGGAAGCCGTTTGCGATGCTCCATGAATATAGACGGTCAAGACAGCGTTGGAGAGAACGCTCCAAGAGACACGTCCGCTGGGCGCTACAATAAATTGCGAAATCGTCAACAAAAAGAGATCCGGAGACGTCGGCTGAAAGGCAATCTACGATCGGATTGATTGCAATGGCAAAGAGCGCCACACTCAAGACGGAGCCCTGTGGTACCCCATTCTCCTGGCAAAAGGTATCTGACAAAACAGAGCCCACCCGTACCCGGAACTTGCGATCCGCCAAAAACGCTTGAATGAAAAGAGGAAGGCGGCCCCGAAGGCCCCATCTGTGCAATGTGCGGAGAATGCCCGCTCTCCAACAGGTATCGTATGCCTTCTCCAAGTCAAAGAACACTGCTACTGTTTGACGCTTCTTTAGAAAGTTGTTCATAATGAAGGTCGACAACGTAACGAGGTGGTCAGCAGCAGAGCGGTGTCGACGAAAACCGCATTGGATATTAGTCAGGAGGCGGCGAGATTCGAGGAGCCAGACCAACCGAGCGTTAACCATGCGTTCCATCACCTTACAGACGCAACTCGTCAGAGAAATGGGGCGATAACTGGAAGGAAGGTGTTTGTCCTTCCCTGGTTTGGGGATGGGGACAACAATGGCTTCACGCCAACTTGTGGGAACATGACCTTCAGTCCATATGCGATTGTAGGTACTAAGAAGAAAGCACTTGCCCGCAGGAGAGAGGTTCTTCAGCATCTCAATATGAATGGAATCGGGCCCGGGAGCAGAAGACCGGGACAGGGCGAGAGCACGATCTAGCTCCTGCATGGTGAAGGCGACGTTATAATTTTCACGATTAAAAGAGCGGAAAGAAGGCGGCCGTGCCTCCTCTACCTGTTTGCGAGGGAGAAAGGCAGGGTGGTAATGGGCAGAGCTCGAAACCTCCGCAAAGAAACGACCCAATGCGTTTGAAACATCAGCTGGGTCCACGAGGACTGCGTTCTCCACGGTCAGGCCAGGAATCGGGGAGTGGACCTTGATGCCGGACAAACGGCGTAGGCCACCCCAGACAACCGTGGAGGGAGTAAAACGGTTAAAAGAACTAGTAAAATAAGTCCAGCAAGCTTTCTTGCTGTCGTTTATGATTCGACGGCACTGCGCTCTCATACGTTTGTAATTGATGCAATTCTCCAAAGTTGGGTGGCGGCGGAAGGTGCCTAAAGCACGGCGCCGGGCTTTAAGCGCGTCGCGGCAGGCTGCAGTCCACCAAGGGACCTGGACACGACGTGGAGAAGAGGATGTACGAGGTATGGAACGTTCAGCAGCAGTGAGAATAACCTCTGTGAGGTATTCGACCTGACTGTCACAGTTGGGAAAATGCTGATTGTGAAAAACAGCCATGGAAGAATAAAGCCCCCAGTCGGCTTTAGAAATGTTCCAACTGGTGGGACGTGGAGATGGGGAATGATGTAGGAAGTGGATGATACAAGGGAAATGGTCACTCGAGTACGTGTCAGAAAGTGCATACCACTCAAACCGACCGGCAAGCTGAGGAGTGCATATTGCGAGGTCTATATGGGAATAAGTGTGTGTTGTGTCAGAAAGGAAGGTCGGTGCACCGGTGTTGAGGCAGACAAGATCGAGGTGGTGGAGAATGTCCACCAAAAGGGAGCCTCTCGGACAAGGTGCCGGAGAGCCCCATAGGGGGTGGTGGGCATTAAAGTCGCCTACCAACACGAAAGGTGAAGGGAGCTGGTCAACAAGGTTTAGCACATCTGCCCTAGTAAGGGCAGATGACGATGGCGAATATATATTACAGAGGGAGAAGGTAAATGTGGATAAGGTGATGCGGACGGCAACTGCCTGTAGGTGAGTGTGCAAGGAAATGGGATGGTAATAGACATCGTCTCGAAGGAGCATCAGAACCCCTCCATGGGCTGAGATACCTTCCATGGGTGACAAGTCGAACTGCACAGAGGTGTAGTGTGGAAAGTCTGCACGATCACGGGGACGCAACTTAGTTTCCTGGAGGCAGACTAGAAGCGGGCAGTGCAATCGAAGGAGTAGTTTTAACTCCTCCCGATTAGAACGAATGCCGCGAATGTTCCATTGAAGGAGCGCCATGATAAAAATGAGAGAAGAAATAAGGATAAAAACCAAGTAGCGAGCGGGGTCACCTCGACGGCCGCTGAGGACCGGATTTCGAGGGAGCACTGCTATCGCTGTCTGGGGGCAAAGGGTCATGTTCCATTGGTTCGACCGACGCGCCTGCCACCTCCCTGAGTTGATCAGGAGGGGCAGTTTCCACCGCCGGTAAAGGGCCGGGCGCCCGGCAAACGGAGCGTCCCGGTGAAACAGAAGACGGCCGAGGCCGGCAACTGTTGGACGGCGTGACAGATGGGTCACGCCTCGGCGGGGAAGGAGAGGAACTCTTTCTTGTCAGCTCTTCTGGAAGAGTGACGGCGGGAAGAGGCAGTTGACGGTTGGGAAGCCTGAGAACGCAGAAAATCCTCACGGACGGGTTCCTTTTTCAAGGTCCGGGCATCTTGTTTAGGTGCCCGCGGTTTACTAGAGTTTGACGAAGACTGTACCCTAGAAGCAGCAAGAGGGAGCGGGGACGTGGAACGGGCAATCTTCGGGCTGGCGGATCGCACAACTGTGTCAGCGAAAGTGAAGTCACATGTCTGGGTACTGGAATCCTTGGTAGGTCGAGTTGAGGTGAGTACCTTACTGTATGTACCCGCTGGGAGGACAGTGGGCTTTCGACTCGCCAACAACTTACGAGCGGCAGATGTCGATACCTTCTCCGTAACCCGAATTTGCTGGATTACCTTCTCATCCTTGTATACAGGGCAGTCGCGAGAGGAAGCCGCATGGTCACCGTTGCAGTTTAGGCAGTGAGGGGACGGAGGTGGGCAATCCCCCTCATGGGCGTCCCTACCACAAGTGACACACTTTGCTGCATTTGGGCAATGTTCACGGGTATGGTTGTACCTGTGGCACTGAAAACAGCGCGTTGGGTTAGGTACATAAGGGCGGACGGAGATGACTTCATACCCTGCTTTGACCTTCGACGGGAGGTCAACTTTGTCAAACGTCAAAAACACAGTACGAGTCGGTGTCAGATTGTTATCGACCTTTTTCATGACCCTGTGGACGGCTGTCACACCCTGATCGGACATATACGATTGGATGTCTTCATCAGACAACCCGTCAAGGGATCTCGTGAAGACTACCCCCCGTGACGAGTTGAGTGTGCGGTGCGCTTCGACCTTAACTGGAAAAGTGTGCAACAACGTAGTACGTATCAGTTTTTGGGCTTGGAAGGCACTTTCCACTTCCAGCAACAATGTGCCATTGCGCTGACGTGAACAGGTTTTAACAGGGCCAGCAATTGCATCTACACCTTTCTGTATAACGAAAGGATTGACAGAATTGAAATCCTTTCCGTCGGTGCGAGAGACAACCAGAAATTTAGGTACATTAGGCAGAGTCTTTTTAGGCTGAGGCGAGTCTAACTTACGTTTGTGGGTCAACGTCATGAAAGAAGATAAGGAGGAAGTCATCGCGGAAGTGTCCCCCGTGATTACCGGCGTCTCCGATGGCGCGCTCCTTCCTAGTGGGGGCCCTCTCCGAGGGCTTACCCGCCTTAGGTGATTGTTCACACCTCAGGTCACACCTCCCGAGAACTGACGGAGGGACCAATCGGCACGTTCGGAAGGTACCAGCTCGGGTAATCACCCCTCCCTGGGCCTGGCCTTTACCAGGGGGTACGTACGTGCCCTACTTGTCTACCCGGGGCGGGGAATTACGCGTTACCCCGTCACCTGCTACGCACGATAATGCGTGGGTCGGCCTTCAGACACGCACAGGGAGGAAAGAAGAAGAGGATAGGAAAGGAAGAGAAAGAAGGAAAGAAAAGAAGTGTCTCAAACGCCGAGGCGGAGACTAATGAGGAGAAGAAGACTAGGAGAGTTCAAGGAGAGAAAGACAGAAAACGAAGGGTAAGAAAGGAAGGAACGAAGGAAGAAAAACCACAACAAGAACCACCGTATCTCACGAAATATGCCCGTCTCCGGGCGAAGGCATAAACCGGGAGGGAAGGTGAAGCAGCCTGGGGCAGAAGAAAGGCTGCTCCGGCTCGGGGCCCCGTGCGCGCCACACACGTACCCACAAAACAACTGTGGGCCCCCTGGGGGGGCTACGGCCGAGCGCCATCAGTGGAGCCCGAGGGAGAAACATTGTTTCCAGAGGCTAGCCACGCGCCTAGGGAATGTATATCATCGGCTGAGAGTGCGGTAGTGGAAGGGGGTGCGCAAAACGGCTAAAAACTGGGCCGCCTTCCTACGTGAAGCGGACTACAGTCGTCACGTTTCGACAGTAATGACGGGAAGTATTTGGAGGGTCGTACACCTGACAAGCAAGTCTTCCGGCAGAATACCATGCGTACTTACAGACTCATACTCGTTGGTTACGCAGGGTACTTCTCCGGTGCGATCTCCATGGGTTCCAGTCTGGCTTTCTTGTTGCATTGGCAGCCATGAAAATAAAACCAGTATACCAAAAACCACAGTTAACAAGTCTCCACCGGCTTGCGAGAGGACGGCTCCTACTTATCTATTTGGTCCAAATTTATGTTATATGCAGGTATTGGCCAGAAATGAAAGTGATAGGAATGGGAACGCCACATAGTGAACTGTTTATGAAAAAAGTCTTTTTGTCGAGGTTCGGTCAGGATAGCAACTGTAGGTGGCACATTCCGTTAATTTAAAATGAAGTTATAAAGGGTGTTTTCTGAGGAGTAGTAAATATTTTTGAACTTTGTAGTACAGACGACTTACAATAAAATTGCCATATAAATACAAAGATAGAAATGTGTGTATGTAACCCAAACCAACTTAGCCGAGCGGGAATGGCCTCGAGGTCTAACGCACCATGTCACGGATTGCACAGCCGCTTCCGTCTGACGCTAGCGTTCTCCCTCGGGCATGGATGCGTCTCTTGTTCTTGGCGTAAGTTGGTTTCATTAGTTTGTAAGTCTTGGGACTGATGATCTTAGCAGTTTGGTCCTTTGGTTTATTGACTTTCTTTTTAACAAACATTGAAACACGTCCACTGAATGTGTGGTCATGTTCCATTGAGTTATGAATAACTTAAAGTGTTTCTCCGCCATTAGTATTGTCTATTTGTATGTCATTTTATTCTTTTATTAATGATCAATACCTTATGTTTGTGTGTTTCCCCCAGTGTGATTGGACTGTGTGTTCATGTGAACGCGGAAGATTGTTTTTAATATTGACTGACTGCCGCGCATTGGCTTACAGTCGCCACTTCGTGCTTTAGACCTCGTTTACTTTTATTAAGAACGCACGAGTTCGTATGTCGTCTGCACTGCCGTCTGCGCCGGGGGACTGAGGCGCTTCAGTCACGGTCTGCACGGCCACTACGGTCGGGGGTTCGAATCCCCCCTCGGGCATGGATATTTGTGCCGTCCTTAGTTGTAGGTAGTTCATAAGTAGTTTGTAAGTTTAGGGACTGATGACCCCGTAGTTCAGCCCCTTAAGATTAACAAACATTTGAACAATTTTTTTTAACTGCCGTCTGCTGGGTGGCCAGAGACAAGCTTACTTGGAAAGATGGCGAGGTGGCCTGTTCTTAGTGTAGTACCAACGTAATCACGGTCAAAAGAGGTGACAAAAGAGACCTCTTGAGCTCTAGAACAGGGTATTATCTCCCTCAGGTAGCAAGGGTTGGTAGACCCTATACTCTGACATCCGGTGTGTGGTGGGGAAGGCTTCTGGCGTGGCCTTAGGTTTCACTCTTGCTGCATAAGTACATAGTGGAATTATCCTGAGGGGATGGCATGCTTCGCTTTCTTTGCGATCAGGCTGTCTTGGTTTATCAGTGACAGTTTTCTTGAGTAATTATTTCACCATGGGAGACAAAGTGTTTCTTCATTTACAGAACTCGAGTAATTCAGTTTAAATTTAGTATTGGCATTCTCATTCCGGTGATTTTGTGTCCAGTTTTTCTCATGTTTGAATAAAAGTGTTACGTTTAAATTTCCTTGATGTGTGTAAAGTTTTCGTGTCGTGTCTACATCAGAGTATGCTAAATATTTTTCAGATTTTCTGGTTTGATTCCTGTCTTGGTATGGCCGATTGCACCATGTGCTTTTGTAACCGTCTTTACTTCAGCCTTCAGCCGTGCTTTTAGTAATACTAGGTTTCTTCTACAGGAATTCTCGCACATGCTGTACTTGCTTCTTCTAAATTAATTTCTTTTTGTAAATCCTATGTACTTACGGATAGTATGCCGCTGCCTCCCCGCACATGACTTCGTTTGGTGCACAGTGTTATTTTAATTAGTGCTTCATGACACCCGCCATCTCATCAAAACGCCGCCGATACTTCGTTTCGCCACTGCTATCAAGTGTTGCAGCATGAGTAATGTGTCGCAAGCATTATGCGTGTGTCTGAGTGAGTGAGTGAATGAATGTGCTTTCCTTTATCCACTGTGTATTTGCAAATTTCCTTTCATGTTACCTCTATATTCATAATGGGTAGAAAATGTCATTATGGGCAGTAACTTTATGATTTAATTCCCTCTTGTACAAGGTGTGTGCATTATTGTGCTTAATATGGTCTCCTCACATTTATTTGCTTGTTCATTTTAGTGAATAGATAATGATTTAAAGTATCAAAACTCTGCTTTGTAATTTCCTGATCCCCATCCCATGTTTAATTATCTATTCGTTTTTTTAACATTTATTTTGTGCTTGTTAAAACGTTGGCTGCTCCCTTAAGGAATGAGCAGTTAGATAAATTTCCGTTGCGCAAGTACTATGGCCACTCGCGAAGTAGAGCAGCAGTGAGCGTTTTAACTTACATTGCAGATCTCAACCGCCCAAGATCTCACTTAGAAAACTTAACAAGCTACTTTCAACATAAAGCAAAGGCAAATGATGTCTTAACGGAGACTTCCGTCGATTATTGGTGATCATCATATTGAATTGAAAGGACAATTTTGTGTGTGTTCTGCAAGTTTAGTTAATTTGAACGTCTGAAGATGACCTTTTAAGCCGAAAACTAGTTAACTAATTAAAAATTTAAAATATACAAAAACTTCTGCTTTTAATTCAATATGCTGAGGTCTACCAATAACCGACGGAAGAATCAGTGAAATTGTGCTCATTTATATTTGCTTTAAGGTTTTTTTTGCGTTAGTATATAACAGCTGTGTATCTGTAATCACTAAAAATTGCTGACATATGGCATTTTAGTGTTATTCCCCTGTACTACCATCTCCTGAAATATTTAATTCTGCTTCTGAAACACCCTGTATAGGTAAGAAGCATTTTATGATTTCTCTGAGTTATGAAAATTTATAGAAGAATGTTTTTGTGAACGACTGTGCTGACAATGTTGTGTGGAGTGGCGTATGGAAAGTACTTGCCGCGACAAGAGTGCAGAGTTCTAGTTGTAAAGGCAATTAATGACTCCACACACAACACTAGCGAGACAGGTGGCAACAGCGGCGGTAGCGGATTAGAAGACAGCGACATAGACCAACAGACGACTAAAACGCATCGACACGTGTCAGGAAACTAGTGTTTTAGATGCATTTACAAATAAGGGACAGAAAACTGTCTTGTAAACTGACGTAATACTGATCTAAAATCACGTGATCTGACAGTGATAATGAGAAACTGTTGGTGAGGGAGTACCTAGTTCTAAATGTTCAAATGTTTGTTAAGCTTATGAGACTTAACTACGGGGTCATCAGTCCCTAAACTTACAAACTACTTATCAACTACCTTATACTAAGGACGGCACAAATATCCATGCCCGAGGGGGGATTCGAACCCCCGACCGTAGTGGCCGTGCAGACCGTGACTGGAGTGCCTCAGTCCCCTCGGCCGGCTACCTAGTTCTATTATGGCGAGTAGTAGATGGGGTGGGCTACCAAACAGCGAGCAGCTGTATCGTAAGCTAACAC
Source organism: Locusta migratoria (assembly GCA_026315105.1). Taxonomy (NCBI): domain Eukaryota; kingdom Metazoa; phylum Arthropoda; class Insecta; order Orthoptera; family Acrididae; genus Locusta; species Locusta migratoria. The sequence goes on along the minus strand of CM048755.1, from coordinate 666,530,156 downwards.
CGATAGTCGCGGAACCCTACTCGAAATGTTCTGTTACAGCGCAAAATTGTGACAAAGAAACTTGTTAAAAATCTTTGATTGCTCAATCGATCGCCAGCTAAGCTAGGCGGAAGCGGGTCATCGCCTCTGCCGTAAAAGCGACGGCAGTCGTTTGTGACGACAGCAGACGCTGCGTCGGCGAGTTGAGAGCCTACAATCCGCAGTCTTTACTGCGACAGACGACCAGCAGCGAGAGAAGGTATACTCGTCAGCTTGTAAACATTTCCTAACTACACGTAACACTGTCTCAAGAGTGAATAAGAGGATACGTCAGCTGTTAATAGTCTCATTGAGTGAACGCTGTTGTTGGATTTTGGAAGGCACGAAACTACAAAGGTTATCAGTCCCTTGTTCCAATTAGAGATAAAACAATGTGTTTGACGTGTTAACTCTTATGTTTGAGCAAGTCTAAAATAAAAGTAGAAAATAAAGACGAAGAAAGGATAGAAAGGCTTAAACACAGTATTGGAGTGTTTTGGCTGGGTAATCACAAAAAGTAGGAAATCCAGCCACTATGTTACACGTTAAAACCACCTGCCTAAGTGTTAGGCAAGTGGGGAACAGCTAGATAACGGACAATATACTTTATATGGAATGATACAATCTACACTCGCGAATATACAATTCCGCCGCTATGCAGCTAAATGGGGGCAGTCCAACAAGATGTGGGCGACTTAAATGCGAACGCTGCACTCCTAAGTAGGACACATTCGATCATTAGTAACCGTCCCATACGGCATAGTTTCAGCCGAGTCTGTATACTAACTCCCGCTTTCAGACGTGCAGTCACTTGGTCTTTGGAATCTAAGATGCTCCGGGGAGTAGTTGTCGATCCAATGATCTAATCTGTGTTTTCAGCTTATGTCTCAGATAAAGCAGTTCAGACTAGTAGCCACTAGTCGCAACTAGGCGATGGAGTCCGGAGACAACTACTACGCTTCGAACTGACCATCATACGGTGGATATGGTGAACCGCTGTCTAGCGTCTTCACAACGCTGAATATGGTTGCTGCCTCAAGCCAACAGAGTTTTCATTGGTTGGCTTCCTACAGGCCAATAATCCTGCCGAGGCGCTAGCACTCTGGTGCTAACACTGCCAGCGGTATCAAGAAGTCAACTGTCACCACGGAATCCGACTCCAATGGTTCCAAGCCGGAACCCACCAGCAGCTACACATATAGGAGAAGGAACCGAGGACTCCATCTGGCAGTCTTTGCTTTAACACCCAGACGTTCGAACGGTCCAACAGCCGGCCCATAGGAGACACGGCGAAACGGCGTGCTAACGCGGCCGAAGGAGACGTCACCTGCTCATCTAGCTCCTGCCGAGCTAGCACCTTCACAACGGAATCTTTTATTTAGTTGATTAAACTTGTAAACTCTAATACTGTTTTACAAGCGTCCTGTCGGGCCCGGTGGTCATGGAGTAAAGCGCTCGACTGGAAACCGAAGGGACGCGGGTTCGAAACCCGGTCGGACCACTGACTTTTTCAGTCTGCACTTTAACCCATCCTTCACCTCTCAACAATGTGAGGAGTCGTCAGAAACGATACGTGGTTCGGATTCCACGTTAAGCTGTAGGTCCCCTTTCCCCGGTTGGATAACTGGGGTAGGCTAGGGACACAAATCCCGACGTGGCGTCCAATTTAAAGGCTTGCACCAGGCCAATGAGCCACACGAAATAATTATTACTAGCGTTTTCTGGCGCTCCAGCAGGTTCCACACCTCATCCTGACAAAGCTGGGAACCTACCGTTCGGACCCAGCAGTGCGCAGGCTCCAAGCGGCCAGTAGGTGAAGTGTCGAAACATCGATGCTATCGATGACTTCAATAGTTTTTTTCTGCTCAAAGCGGTGGTTTTGCCTTTAACATAGTCCTACAAAATGGAGTCGCATGTGGTGATATCCGGTGAAAATTGCCGCCAATAGAGGGCAATGACAGCGGCCTGTGCGTACCCCAGAGCCAGAATGCGCTCCCCAAAGTGCTCCTCCAGGACATCCTGCCTCGACAGGGCTGAACTCCGTCTTGCATGAACCCATCTTGTCGAAACAGCGTCAATTTTGGTAATGGGAAGTAAAACTTCTTCCATCACCTCCACGTACCGTTCGGTAGTCACCGTGCAATAAAACAATTTTGCAACGATTTTTCTGTGATGTACAAGGCACACAAGTCACCAGTTGAGGGCGAAGAGTGCTCCCGATCGCGAAATGAGGATTCTCCGTCTCCACGTTGTTCATTGACGAAGCCATCCAAATGAAAGTGGGCTTCATAACTACAGGAAACAATACGAATATGGATGAGCATACTAATTCCCACCGTGCCCCGCGGCCACCCGTACAGACCGTTCAGGAGGCATGACGATTTTATTTCATACTGTTCAGTAACTGTCACCCTGTATGAACGTAATATAGCAATTCAATCAAAGCGACTGATACTATAATGTAATTCTGCGTGACAGATTTAGTACGTGGTACGTGTCCACAGCTGATTGATATTCGAATTCCAGAAGTCGTAAATTTTAAGCTTTACGCAATGATATTATTACTAGAGCGTTCGGTTAGTGGACTGGCGGAGCAAACAAACGAAAAAAAATAGGCAAAGAACTGAATTTCCGAGGACCTGGGTGCGATTCCCGGTACTGTCGAAACGGGAAACAGTTTCATGAGGCCAACTGAGGAGCTACTTGATGAAGCAGTAGCGGTTCCAGTCCTGAAACCCGACAAACTACTGACTACATGGCCCTACATAACGCGTTCCAGTGAACGCTCGCAGAGGATGACACGGCGCTCGGTCGGGCATACCGCGCCACTTAGCGTTTTGCATTTCGAAGGAATGGAGTAATCTTAGTGTTTAACGTCCCGTCAACAGCGTGGTCATTAGAGTCGGAGCTCAGGCTCGGGTGTTTGGGTAAGGATGGGAGAAGGAAATTGGCCGTGCCCTTTGAAAGGAACCATCCCGGCATTTGCCTAGAGTGATTTAGGGAATCACGGAAAACCCAAATCTGAATGGCCGGAGGTGGATTTGAACCACCATCCTTCCGAATACGAGTCCAGTGTGTTACCACTGCGCCACCTCGCTCGGTTTGCATTTCGATTTAGTACGTGATGCGGAGAGCTAAAGTGTTTCAGGTATACTTCCTGACATCTAGAATTACATTGATACTCTAAAAGTCACACTGAAAAGCATGCCAGAGGGTTCTTCGAACCGCTTTTATGTTATTTCTCTACAGTTCCATTCTATAATAGCTCGCAGGAAAAAGGACCACCTAAATCTATTTTCGTTCTGATTTATGTTATGATGATGTCTCCCTATGTAGGTGGGTGATAAAATTATGTTCGTATTCTGAAGAGGAAGTTGCAAGAAATTTTCAAATAGATCTCGCCCCTACGAATAACGCCCATATTTTAATGATTTCCACCCCAACTCACAATTTTCGTGACACACTTTGCCCTACATCGCTGACAATCGTTTCAGTAATCGTGCAGCATTCACGTCTGATCTAACTACGTCTGCACGTTGAATTTCATATGGACTCATCGCAAAAAGAGGCCCGCGTTGATCGGCATTTCATTTTATCAGTAATAGTCGATATTTGCCTTATTTTCTTCTTCAGATTCATATCAGTGATGTTAATTCTGACAAGCATGATTGCTAGATATCTGTTTCAAATGTTTGTAATTCTATGGGACCAAACTACGTTGGTCATCAGTCCCTAGTCTTACAAACTACTTAGTTTAACCTAAGGACAACACCTACATCCATGCCCGAGGGAGGATTCGGATTCGAACCCCCCGACGCGGGAGGCCCCGCGATCCGTAACGTGGCGCTCCAGGCCCCTCGGCAATCTGTTTCCAGAGTGACTACTTCAATCTCAGAAGGAAGGAAGGAAGGAAGGAAGATTATGGTTCAACGTCCCAACGACATATTGGTCATTTGACACGGAGAACACGCCCTGGAAGTTCTTTGTCAGGGATAGGGATGGAAGTCGGCCGCAACCTTTGGAAGGAACCATCACGGCAATTGCTTGAAGTGGTTTAGGGAAAACACGGAAAATCGCAATAAGGATGGCCGGAGGGTGGGTTCGAACCACTGTCCTCCCAATTGCGAGTCCAGTTTGTTCCCACTGCACTACCATCCATGTCCTCACAATATTACATTAAAAAAGACTTGTGTGGGCAATGGGTGATACAGTCATAGTACCACACCCAATGCCGTATATCCGGTGACGAGTTTTCCGCTAAATTTCTGCATATCTGTTAGAAAATTTAGGTAAATGTGACTATACAGAGTTCCGTCAATGAAATTGGGGCCGAAGTCATTCTTGGAACTGGCCCGTAGTAGATATTACCGAGATTGGGCGTTACGTTTCAGGTTCATTCATGAAATGCGGAAGCCTCGCAAGCTAAAAGCGGACGCCAGTAGCATACGCTTCAAGAGGTATTACGCGCTGTAATTACGGAGCGTGCCAAGCACCATCCAATATTTTGCGCCCTTGATGTTTATATCCCGTAAAGTCCGTTCAGGTACAATAGGATTTGACCTCACACAGTGTTAGTATGAATGTTTCTGCCCGCGAACAGATTGGAAATGGGAAAAATTAAGAGGTAGTGGTGACGAGAAAGTAACTGTGATACACGAAGAATCATCCGCCACTCACCGTAAGGACCTTAGCGGAGTGTAGGTTTGTGTGTGAACGAGGTTTTCCTGTCAGTATAACGCTCCACTTTTCGAAATAATCCGTTATTAAGTACAAGCAATAATTTGGAGCACATTCCGCTCCAAACGGTGCATTAACCTCTTGATTTAAATTTCAGACACAATCTCAGTGTTTAGCGAAGTAAGATTTATTTTCCATTGTTTAAAGTAGTTCTCGCGTCGGATAAACACGGCAAACTCTGCTCACATCAATTATGGACATCAGTAACGTATTACTGTAAATAATAGTAATAAATTATCAATATGGACAACTTTATGTTAGCACGCTGCCAACTGATGATACCATCTGAACTGTTCGAAGGCATTCTTGTCAGTCAAAAAGTAGCTATTTAAAGAAAGGGGCCATATTTTTATAAGGGGTTGGAAATCAATGTAACGGAGGATTTGCTATGGAGATCTTTTCAGACCGAAAACAAAGAAAATAATTATGTAATTATTAAAGGCAAAGCATTTATTGCTATGTGCCTGTCGTTTATTACAAGCAGTTCCACTGTTTTCGTTCGGGCACCTTGTGTACAGTGATTATGAATCGTGTCACATATCTACTAATCTGTTTTGTAAACATTTTTATCGTTTTGTCAACGGCTGAATTGCAGAACACTGTGTTTATCGAAAACGTGACTTAAGAGTAACTGTTTCGTACACTGAGAACGACGAAAGGAGAGTTTTGTCGACAACGCATTACTTTTCTCGTTTGTTAGTGTCTACATGGGACGTATAATTGAAATAGTTAAATTTGTTTGCGATATTTATTTACAAGCGGTTTGCCGGAGAATTTTTACCTCAGCATCATACGTGTTGCTAACATCAAAAGCGATGTATTAATAGGTAAACAACCGCGTGGAAATGGCAAAATTGCTTAAAGCTACTGCTGACAAAGTATCTTTAAAACAAATTGGTGACTATTACAGGGAGAGTCCCTAGTTTTGGAACAAATGAAGAATGTCACAGTAATTGACAATAGAACAAGCCGTTGTGCCAGTGGCGGATTTTTGTATTTCCCACTAGTAGGCTATTCAAATGTTTGCCGCTCCTATCGACCTCTACAAATTCGATACCCTATTTCGCCATCATACTAATTATTTTTGTCAATGAAATTGTTGCTTTGTTTTTATGGACTATGGTCCTAATTACATCACCTACCAGATTATTTTTATAACCCAACCATTTCGTTAAGACTGCACAAGAAATATATTTCAGAGCTAGTAAAAGCACAGTCACAACGTGGGTTTAAGTTATAACTTATTAGTTCTTACACAATGTACAATCGCTAAATGTAATTAAATAACTTTTATTACACTTAAAGTTTAAAAATTTTGGCCCCGAATTTGTCGCCACTAAAATCTGCCGCCCTAAGCTCCAGCCTACTCAGCCTACTTGTGAATACTACACTACCGGTTTGACGGAATGCTGTTTAACTACTGCTGAAATATAGGTACGTAAACTGCCGCCTACACTTACTACACATGCTCATTTGATAGAATTGCTAGTAATACGCTCAAAGTAAAAGCTGATTTAAACAAGTTAATCATTTTCAGTTTGGTGTGTAGCGTACACCATATGTAAACAAGAGAGAGAGAGAGAGAGAGAGAGAGAGAGAGAGAGAGAGAGAACGCACTACTTTGGCAACGCAAAGCATCAGTAGTTGCAGCCACATACAAAAGAGGAGTATTTATACCGAGGCAGGTGAAAAGTGAATGAAAGGGGATGGCAATAGCGAATGCCCGAAAGATAATGCCACTAGAGAGGAGAACAGAGCTGTTGTCTGTAGTATCACTGCAGCTTCCTTTGTGACAGGTCGCTTCCAGTCCGCCGGCACGTAGCGAAGTAGGTGGCCTCTGACAGGAAGGCCTACTCCACTTACCAGGGTACGTCTTTGTGTACTGCGCCGAAACGGTGGGCAGCGTCAAAAGCCAGCCAGGATCCATCAGGGGTGAGTGACGCCGGCTCGGAATAGTCAGGAGACTGACGGCGTCGGCCGACTCGTCTGTCCCATCAAAAGGGTCCGGAAATAGCAGCCATGGCGACGGCCGAGAAGAGCACTAAAATTACATAGCCACACCTAACCACCGGAGCACGCTGCCGTTGCCACCGCCGCCGCGGCGGCGCAAAATCGAAGCGGCCGGGGATGCAGCCAGAGGGCGCTGTAAACACCACCACGTGCGCAGGGTTAACGACCTCGTTTTACGAACCGAGACTCGAACCGGCGGCCAGGATAACGATCTGCGCGCCGTGGCGGCGGCCGCGTCTCTGCGAGCGCGAGAAGTCGGTCAGCACGGCAGCGTAATGATCTGGGGCCTGCGCCCTGACCCCGCCGCCCCAGCGCGCGCCCTTCGCTTCGCAACAGTCAAATGCGCCTTCAGACGGCCGCCGCGCCGCGCCACACGCTCGACGCCGCCGCTGCTCCCGTACCACCGGCCGCTGCGTCCCCATGCCTCTCGCACGTGTCATTTTGTCTCTGCCCTACTTACTGTTCCGTCATACACGGAAGCAACGGGGATTCCGTGTGCTAACAATAGGTTAAGAGCTCGAAACTGAAGCTAATGTAAATGTAAATGTATTTTTTTAATCATATTTATTGATTACACTGTCAGTTCTTAGTGACATTTTCAACTAAATAAACTGACCTACAATTGTTGCCTTGTTTCACCCAACAACTTTGTCCTACTTTACACGAACTAGGTTTCTGTTTAAGGGCCCATTTTAGTACCTCACTGATTCCGAAGCATCAATGGACAAACAATTACATTACTATAGTTTTGTTTTCTGACTTCAACACTGGAAGGTTTTACTATTTCAAGTGTTTGTCAAGCTTATGGGACTTAACTACGGGGTCATCAGTCCCTAAACTTACGAACTACTTATGAACTACTTACGAACTAGGACGGCACAAATATCCATGCCCGAGAGGGGATTCGAACCCCCGACCGTAGTGGCCGTGCTGACCGTGACTGGAGCGCCTCAGTCACCTCGGCCACCGCGGCCGGCGGTTTTACTATTTAATAACATTGGAAACAATTATGTATTGGCCCACTTTAGGTTACGGCAGTTACACTAAAAGTGGGCCTTTGCGATCGTCTTTTGACCGCTCGAAATTTAAATGAAAATAACGGCTTAACTATTCATCTGACACGAAAATTGAATAACCTAATTTGTAGAGGAGAAAATTCTCTACAACTACTTATGTTTTTTTCATACCTCTTATCGTTTGAAACATATTTGCAAAAATAACGGAGACGTGACACCTTCCATTGAATTAACGAAAACCATCCGTTCCGAGATGTCACGCGACATTCCTCGCGTATGTGATGATTATCTTATTGTAACTTACACGTTGTCATTTCAAAGCAACGGCACACTGACGAATTAAACACACATCGTTCTTCGTACGAGGAATGATAATCTAATGTCTACAAATGCCATATACTATTGATGGCCGTTGTTAACTGATTTTAATGAGATTAAAGAACTCCAGTTTCGATTTATAGCCGTAGCGTAGTGGGCAAGGTGCTGGACTGTGACGCGAAGCCAGCAGCGGTGGCCGAGGGGACTGAGGCGCTCCAGTCACGGTCTGCTCGGCCACTAGGGTCGGGGGATTCGAATCCCCCTCGGGCATGGATATTTGTGACGTCCTTAGGATTAGCTAGTTCATAAGTAGATTGTAAGTTTAGGGACTGATGACCTCGTAGTTAAGTCCCATAAGCTATACAAACATTTGAACATTTTTGTGACGCGGAAAGGTCGGTGGTTCGAAACCCGCCACTAACTATTTTTTTTCCTAAAAGGGTTTCAGACATTCTCATTAATTAATCTATTATTTTGGGCCAAAATGTTTGCAAAAACTTATAAAACTATAAATCTAAAGTGGGCCGTAAATCGGGTCAGTGCGATTTTTTTTAATTTGGAACATGAAGCTATCATCACAGTGTTGCCAGGCTGAAATTGTTTTTCGCAAGATGAAGCTTAAAAATTCAACAAGATGCAGTAAAATATCGAAAGTTATAGGATACTAAAAAGAAAAAATGGGGAAGAGAGAGAGAGAGAGAGAGAGAGAGAGAGAGAGAGAGAGAGAGAGAGAGAGAGAGAGAGAGACCAGTCAATTTAACCTTTATTTGCACTTTATGTTGGTAAGGGTGTCTCGCAGATGGTGTTGCATGTGACGTACCCTTGACTCAGCGCCCAAACAATACTGCAGTAGTACAGTGGTAGGTATTGTATCTCTTGTACTAGTATCTTATCTTTGGTCTTCTGCCTTAAAAATCTCGATAACTCGATCATGGCTGTATGTTCTTCACCCTCAAAAACTTCATATGTGAAATGCTTTATATATCTGTACGCTGGTACTTAAACTGCAAAATGCTAAAAGAGTTATTGCGTTTAATAATAAACTGAACAGTGATACTGTATCTTACGATGTCCTTTCAACATAATACGTCCGGTATTAAAGTATGTTATTAATAAAAACTTACTGTGCTACTTTAAATACTGTACATTATTTCAGTCTGTTTCACAGAGTCACAATGGATTATTGGTTTCAGTCGTAAGCAAGTATCTTCAAATTAAAAAGAAAGAAAACGTTGCAAAGACTTTCTTAATATGACGTAGAAAAGTATTTCAAATTAAACACATTCGAACAATACTTGCAATGACAATTTCCTAGGTTGCATGTATGAATTATAAAACGCATAAAAGAGCACCCAGTTGATTGCGACTAGTAAAAAGTCACCATTCTTCAATAATGAGAACGCGGTACAATAGAAACAGCACTGATGTACGCTTGTGTGAACATTTCACGGCATCAAGCATTGCACCAAACCCACTATGCAACCTGCAATTCATCATAAACGTAATTCATGTATCAAAATTTTACATAAAATAGATGCATGTATCAGTAGTTTATCTCGCCTTTCTCCTTCCTCCCTCCCTCCCCTATCCACTATGTATGACGCAGGATTTGCATTCTGCATAGTGGATTTAATACGGTCGATGCCGTGCTAGGTTTTCATGGTGTTTTTTTGCGCCATTACTTTTAGTAAGCAAATTTGACTACGTTTTTCCTGCTGAAGAAAGGCTCTCGTCGTCGTCATTGTTTTACAAAAGTTCGGACCCTCTGCACATACTGTAATTGAATAACGCCCCTGGAATCGTGCTTGACAGTGGAACTGCCGTAGTTGCAATACAACAAATATTGGACTAAGGGGGCAGGCGCAGTTTTGCGGAACCACTCTGGCAAAGTGATTTAATGGTTAGGGCGGATGTGACCGCGCGGTCTAATGCGCCATGCCACGGATTTCGCGGCCCCTCCGGTCGGAAGTTCGAGTCCTCCCTCGGGCACGTGTTTTCGTGTTTTTCCCAGGGTAAGTTAAAATTAGTTTATGCAGTTTGTACATCCCGGAGCCGATAACCTTAGCAGTTTGGTCCCTTAATTTTACAAACGTTTGAATATTTGTTAGTTAATGCCGGACATTTTCATACGGTTCTTCGTTCTGCATCTACACATCACATATGTTTGAGATGAAAACCGTGTTTGTATCATATATCGTAAGTTACTGAGAGCCCACCATCAAGAGTCACGAAACTCCCAGGAAAATTCTGCAACTTGGCTACTGCAGCGCTGGGTCGTAAAAACTTACCGCGAAACGATTGTGTATTTGGAGCGAAGCACCGCATTCAAAATGCGGCCGTAATTCGCAGCTTTTGTGGCGCCATAAATTGTTGTAGCAGCTACTAAAATCTTAGGTATACATGTCGATTACTTGGAGCAAGACACCATGGGGCTACCATTATAGTGAAAAAGTCATTCTCGTTCTCCTTTAAAATGGCGTGTGTCATCACCTCGAACGGCCAGTACAGTTGCACACCTGCGTGGCACGGACAGTATCAGGCTATAAACCAGCTCTCTAGTGGTATTTGCGCATTCTTCCATGAGTGCAGTATACAGCTCTGCAACCATTGTGGGAGCTGCTGCTCTGGCTGCAGTGCGTCTGTAAAGTGCAACCCAGACATGCTCAATCGTACTTGTCCGGTGAACAAGTTGACCACTCCATTCGTTCAGTTCCCGCAGCTTCAAACATCTCCACCAGTTGATCTCTGTGCGGACGAGCGTTATAGTCCACTAGAAGGAAACTATCTCCTATGGCTCCAGCGTAGAGCACAACAAAATTCGAAGGATCTCGTCTCTATATCTCTGAGCAGTAAAAGAGCCATACTGGACGACGTAGAGGTCAGTGCGTCCGCCAATACTTACTCCTGCCCACACCATTAGTTCGCCACCATAATATGGTGACGTTTACTGCACCACGTTCCACGTTCTCTCCAGATGAGGGATGACGAGTGTCCGGATGAACAAAATCGTTACTCATCTGTGAACAAAACGCGGCGTCATTCGTTACGACTCCAACCCTGATTTTCCTATGCCCAGTTTCTGCGGGCTAGACGATGTCGTGGCTTTAATGGGAAACACACCACAGTCCTCCGTGCGTAGGGGTCACATTTCCGAAGACGATATCTGGCTTTTGGTCCGTCATGTTGCTGCCTTGAGGGTGCGTTCCAGATGAGTTGCAGTCAGCCTACTGTCTCGTCGGGCTCTTGAACAGAGATAACGGTCATCTTATTATGCTAATGTTACCCGTGGACGACTTTGGCCTTGCCTTTTTTTAACGGGTCCCGTTGTCTGAAATCGCGTCCAGGTCCTGGAAATTACACTTTAGGTCACTCCAATAGCTGTAGCCACCTCCTTTTGTGTATGTTCCGCTTCCATCGTTCCTAAGGCTCTCCATACCATAGCTTCGGGTAAGTCCCGTTGTTGTTGTTGCTGCATTGAATTATCTGCTCCCTCCACTGTCTGATCCCAACTGCTTGCGTAATTCGTTTGGTAGAGTAAACACCACCAACCCCCTCTGCAGCAACTTTCCGTTTTTACCACTATCTCTGTTGCCGCAATATTGTTGTCTCCACTCCATAGAACCGACAGGAAGATGTCGAACCATTTAAGTTCATTCTGCCGATTACAATACTTCAGAAACTAGACATCTCAGCTAATCCCGTCATTGTTTTGACCAATGTATAACTATTTATATGGTTTATGTTCTTTTATGACATGTCCGAGGGACGAATGGGTAGGGCGCACTGCCATAATAGCGTGCTAGAACTTTAGCATTTGGTTTGTAAGTGAAGCGTGCCTCATTAGTTGTTCGTTCCATAGATCTGTGTTGAGGAGATCCTCGTGGATGTTGAATAATTATTATTATTATTATTTTTTTTTTTGCTAATTGGCGAAGACGGGAAATCCGGGTTCGAATCCCGAACAGCACAAATTTTCAACTTGGCCGTTGAATTTATTTCAATGTTTCAAATGTTTGTAGAGCTTATGGGACTTAACTCCGGGGTCACCCGTCCCTAAACTTAAAAACTACTTATGAACTACCTTATAGTAAAGACGACACAACCATCTATGTCCGAGGGGGGACTCGAACCCCGACAGCTGCGGCCGTGAAGACCGTGTCTGGCACGCCGCTGACCGCTCGGCCACTGCGGTCGGCTTAATTCAATGCCCCGAAACGGTCGAGGTGTCTGTATTTGGAATTCATGAATTTATGGCTGTTAACGTCAACCAATGTCGTCTGTTCTTTGGGAAATGTCCGACACGAATGAATAATCCTTATGCTGTTCCGGTGTGGTTTCATTGCCGGTCCTAACTATGCCGCCGACATTCACCGCCACTCCGTTGTGCTCGGGATTTGTTCCGGCGGTGTTATCAGCGGCAGACAGGGCCAGTGATGACTGGCATTCATTTGGCAGTGACCAGCGCCGGTTGCCACGTGTTTATCTTCCTAGAAAACGCAAATATAATTAACACACTGCTTCTCCGAAAGCAACGGAAGTGCGCTACGATGACGACATCTGTGATTGTTCCCGTAACTGAGGGAAACACAAAACCGTGTGTTTTGTGCACGTCTGAGGTTTGTTAGAATTACTCTATTTACTGTTATACGTTTGCTATATTACATGTTCTCTCACTGTTGTGAATTTATTCCCATAAAAGTCAGAATAAATTGGGTAACCAAAACGAATGAGCCATTTTTCCAGGAACAATGAGAAAATTTCCCCGAGCCGCGGCAGGATAGCCACGCGCACTGAGGTGGTGTGCTGCCGTGCGTGCGGTCGTTCGCCGTCTAACTTGTCAATTTCCCTCCACTCATTTTGACGAAAAGATTTCTAATTGACCGTGCGTAATAGGTGCGTATTTGTAGCTGTACGGAAAGCAAATGTTAATCACACCAATAACCGCTTTTTGTCCATTGTATTCGGGGAGTGTGTGACTGCTCTGGAATATATTGTACAAAAATAACAACCTAACATATAATTCTGTTAAATGAACTTTGAATCATGCTAAGTTTTGACCTTTTTTTCTATTTGTCGTTTGATTATTATTATTTTCTTCGTCGAGGTTTTATGTGGATGATACAGGTTAGTCTATACTTTCGTTGATCGTCGTAAGTAGATATATTAAGTTACAGGTGACGGACATAAATGCTAGTTGTAAAATGTATATGCGTAAGTATAGAATATAAATAACATCTGCACATTTATTGAAAGCAAGAAAGAGGAAAGAAAGGAATGACTTCCTGCACTAAGGCATTGAGTTATTTCAATAGCGACGAATGAAAACTTGAGCCGCGCCTCTATTCAAACCCGGGTCTTCCGATGCGGGCGGCCGAGGGGACTGAGGCGCTCCAGTCACGGTCTGCACGGCCACTACGGTCGGGGGTTCGAATCCCCTCTCGGGCATGAATATTTGTGCCGTCCTAGTTCGTAAGTAGTTCATAAGTAGTTTGTAAGTTCAGGGACTGATGACCCCGTAGTTAAGTCCCATAGACTATACAAACATTTGAACAAACATTTCCGTTGCGGGCCAGCGGTCGCCCTAAACATCTTGGCTATCCGCACTCGCCTCCCATCCGTTCCAAATCCCCACAAGTCGCCGACTCCGGTCGTAGCGTCCTCATCGTCCATGCCCTCTTGACAACAGGTAGCAGCTTTGTATACAACGTATCAGGATTGCAGTAAGTACTTCATTATTGAGTATTTTTCGAACTTATTTGATTAAAAGTACACCTGTTGTATGTAATAGAAGGCTATGAGGATTTAATGTCTAGAAGGCAAAGACTGCCGCCCTCGAAGCAACTCTCACCTACTGTAACCCATTTGGCAGAAGTGAAACGTACTAAGAAGTGTAACACACTGAATGCAAGAAGAATACCAAAAATATTCGTGAAGATTTATTCAAACTTCCTCTAACATCACGTTTCGCCGAGTAACTTCAGAAATAAAATTGTCACAATACACGTTTAAAAAATTGTACTCTATGTAGGATACAAGCGTTACTTAAACCACCAATAAAGTACGTCTTTTAAATTTTCATTTCCCTTCAGACGCTTACTTATACGAAACCAAAACCCAGTTACTATTGTAATCGACACTTTAAAATGTTTTACTATAACTTTTTTTTAAAAATTCCCTTCCACTGATTTATAACAGGCACAAAAATCTGTTATAAACTCACGAGAGGCTGTTAAACCAATTATTACCACCGCAGAGAAAAAAAACGGAAGTGCAACTTTTGCATTGCCCCAATATAATGAATTTCCGAAACTTTTGCAGTACTGTGTTTCGTGTATAACTTAAATTAGCCTATTTTGAAAAATTAATAGCTAACCATGTTAGCTAAGACCAAAATGTACATTATGCTTACGATACAACAACACTCATCAGTTTAAATCACTTGAAGACGTGCGCGGCTGGGCTAGAATGGCTGAGCACTCTAAGGCGCTTTCTAGAGAGCGCGCGCCGTTTCCCCGTCGGAGGTCCGAGTCGTCCTACGGAGATGGTTTTTGTGTGTGTGTGTGTGTGTGTGTGTGTGTGTGTGTGTGTGTGTGTGTGTGTGTGTGTGTGTTTTGTTAAGTCCCACGGATTTATAAGCTTTTGAAAATTTCAAAAACACGCTGAAACGAGCTATACTTTGAAGAAATGAAGTAAACAGAACATAGTGAATAGTTTATATTAAATCAAATGTTTGTTAAGCTTATGGGACTTAACTACGGGGTTATCAGTCCCTAAACTTACAAACTACTTATCAACTACCTTATACTAAAGACGGCACAAATATCCATGGCCGAGGGGGGATTCGAACCCCCGACCGTAGTGGCCGTGCAGACCGTGACTGCAGCGCCTCATTCTCCTCGGCCACCGCGGTCGGCAGTTTACATTATTGTAATACAATTTGACATGCATGCATGCATGCTAGTTTCGCTTTGATTTTTTTTCCCTATGGCACTTGTGTGTATCGAAATTACGTATACGTGTGCGAAACATTAAACTGAAACAGTTTTTATATCTACTCTTATACCAGATTCTCTGTTTATGTTCGAAACTATCGGTGTATACATTTTGTTATTTGTTAGATCTTCATTCTACTTACGAATACCTAATATTGGTTGTTACATTAGTGTTGTAAAGAAATAGGTTTATATACGTATATAAATTTACAATTTGCTAGAATTTCCGACTTGAGCTGCTCTTCTTAATTTTTGTAACATGAAAATTTGTGCCGGACCGGGACTCGAACCCGGGTCTCCCGCTTTTCGCCAGTGGTCGCCTTCGAGTCCCGGTCAGGCACAAATTTCACATGTTACAAAATGGAAGTCCAACTTAAGAAGCACAACTAAAGTCTTAAATTCTCGCAAATTGCGAATTGATATATGTATATTTAAAATTTGTAGCTGCGTACCATCAGCAACGTCTGTTCGTTAAGAACAGACGTATCAGGGTAAATTGGTTTATCATGTTACAAATCACTGCAACCGCCGAAGAAAGAAAAATTGGAGCAGAAGGCTTTTAATTGGCCTAAAGTCTGACTTAATAAAAAAGAAACTTGATAACAGATTTTAATTCTTAAGGTGCCGACAAAATACAAAATGAATTTAAATGCTCTGTTAAAAGAAGCTACTACTATTCTCCCTTAGAAGGGTGGTAATTAAGCCCTATACGTCTACTGCGAACGTTTCATTTGAGCTTCGTTAAAGTGCAGCGAAATTGGATATGAACGTTAATAGCGATCGTCGCGTCTCGCCAGTTGCTAAATGGAGGGGTGCGAACTGGGATCACTTTACAGCGAGCTGATTATTGTTCCCCATCGTTAGCCTAAATACCTGAGGTGACTGACGAGACAATTCAGCCGACACCATCCATCAGCCTTGTCCTGTCGACAAACTTCCCCGTTTTCTACGACTACGACGACACGCTACTGCTAACAACTGAAGAAGGCCCTGTGGAAAGACGGGGCATTTGTAACAGTCGATTCATTACGCCCATTGTTTGAAGGTTACACCTGTTTGAAGTATTAATAATCTAGGAAGTTATATTTTCGTTTGCGAGAATAGTTAATTCTAAATGTTTTGTCCTAAAATTAATATCTGCAGCAATTTTAGTTCCTAATTAATGATACAAATAAATAATACAGGGCTAAACTTTTCTTCTTGTTTGCAAATCACTCAAATACAACGGCATAACTAAAAAATTTCCTGTTTTTGGCTATGTATACCAGTGTTAGTGGTTCTTGCATACACCTCTAAGTGTTAAACATAACTTTAAAAAACTATTTTAATTACTGACTTAATGGGCGAAAGAGGCAACAACGTGTGTGTGTGTGTGTGTGTGTGTGTGTGTGTGTGTGTGTGTGCGCGTGCTGAAGAAATGTTCTTTATTTCATCGCAGATTAGATACACGATGCCGAAAATACACTGAAGCTCACAGGATGCATACCGTGTGTCAGATTACACATTCTTGGAATGATACTAGAAGCTCCCTGCGATGAAAACGGCGTCTTTATCTCTGGCCTTTGAAGAAAATCTGTTTCTCTCTCTCTCTCTCTCTCTCTCTCTCTCTCTCTCTCTCTCTCTCTCTCGCCTAGATTACTCAACAGTAAACAACAACAACAACGACGACGACGACCCACACGAACCTGAGTTATTTAGCAACGCCCGTCTTTCAGCATCTACTAACAGAGTGAATGCTGCTGGTGAGGTAATGAGAGATACAAATTAATTAAGAACGAAAAGCCACAGCGCCCCAACAGTACCGAAGAAACCACTGGTGGTATCATAGCCCTGAAAAGCTACTGAGGTAAAGCCAGAGCAGCAAGCTGTCAGTATAATTCCAAGAATTTATGTAATCTGACAATATCCATCCTGTGAGCGTTACTATATTTTCGGCATCATGTATAATCTGCGACGGGCACGTTGAGTTTGTAACACCTTCGCCGTAGAGGTGAACGACAAACGAACTGTTTAACATTACAAATCTCTGGCGACAAGGTAGCTCTATTAAAACCAATGGCGGCGCGTCCTATCTATTCACTGGTTCAGTGAACCCCCGGAAAAAAAGCTCTTAGTAGAAAAAGTAAATTAAAAATCATTCTTCGTTTCGTTCTTCTATCAGATCATTTTATATGTACAAAGTATTTTTATCGCATGAGAAACTTTCATATCGCGGAGACAGCCGTTATACGATCGTAGCGCGGCCGCCTAATACAGGTGGTAGTGGCCGCAGCGTTGCAATGCGAAAGCGCGGCTGAGGTTCAAATTCTCCTCTGAACCCCTTGGAGGCAGCATATGGGCGCTCCCGCGGCAGGGAGTGACGAGGGGAAACGCCGCTTTCAATAGTGGCGTTGGAGCTGGTTGAGACAAGATCCTGGCTACTCGAGCTTTGGCGGTTACGCAGGAATAGTTCCGAAAAACAGACAATGGAGCTACTTCTCAGCCGCGGTAGAGTAGCCAAGCGGTCTAAGGCGCCTCGCTGCGGAGCGCGCGGTTGCTCGCCGTCGGAGGTTCGAGTCCTCCCTGGGGCATGGGTGTGTGTGTTTGTCCGTAGGTTAGTTTACGTAGGTTTAAGTAGTTTGTAAGCTACGGACTGATGACCACGCTGTCTGGTCCGATAGATTTACAAACATTTGATTTTTTTTTTGCTACTTCGCACCTCGCCTTGCGCACGCGCAAATCCCCCACGAAGGCAACATCCGCCCTTCCTATTTGTTTTTTGGCGCACTGAAGGTCCATCAAAAACACGTCATATTTGGTAAGATATCTTATAACTATAAATGAAAGACGCATGAACTATAGAAGCCTTCTGAAGATCCTATGACTAATAATGAAGTCACTACTCTCCGCCTAGCAAGAATAACCGTGTGGTTAGCGGCATCGCGCTGTGGTGACTAAGGTGGTGGGTTCCAGCTTAACTGCAAGCAATTATTTTTTAAACCCAGTCTTTTTTATAACATATACTGGAACAACAGTGACTTGTTTTCTTACTTGCCACGTATCTGCGGACGTTTCTGCGAATGAGTCACGATTTTCAGGGTAAATGGCATTTAGACTCTTCGTTGTAACAAATATTGAAGTGTTACTGTGTTTCAGAGTTCATGTGCATATTCATATGTTGATGGTGTTTATTATCAAAGAAAAATGAACTACGTTCGGTATATTTTAGAGAAATAGCTTTAAGCGTGGAACAAAAGTGTGAAATAAAGAAGTTTGGTAGGCCGAGGCCTCAGCTCAAGTTGAAGCAAGCGCAAACAAGCCAAGGTAAGATATTCTGCAGATCTTTTAACGAAAATATGTACAAAAACTGATTTGCGGGTGCATTACTACAAATAAACTAATTTGTTTTCCGTGCTTGCTGTTTACTAATAATAAAAACACAACTAGGACATGCACTGGCGTGTCAGATGTAGGTCATCTAATCCAGAAGGTTAAGAAGCAAGAGGGGTCCATTACACAAAAGAATGCTTATGTAGATTTATCTGTCCTTGGAAGAACAGAAATTAGGCAACAGCTTAGTTCATCTTTTAGACAGAATATTGAAAGGCAATGTCAATATGCGGAAAAATCACCACTATCAAGTTTCAGGCCTGGTTCGGAAATATCGTAGATCTGGCACTGAAAGAAGTGAACCTCCAATCACCTGAAGCACCAGCCGCCACTGATTAAATCCAGGAAATCAACAGACAACCCAAAAAATATTGTCTTCTTAACTCTGCCATTCGTTTACGCTATCTGCACGAATGCTATTGATCCGGTTCATTTGGCTCATCGAAGATAAGCTAATTGGAGAGCGAGCTGTTATCCGACGTGAGCGATCTAGGACAGGACAGGTTTTGAAAGTTACTCGGCATACAGAAGACGACTTCGAGAATTAGCTCCACATCGGCGTTCTCTTTATTGTCTAGAGTTCTGCCTAAGACAAACATCAGGAACTTTCCCCCAGGGGTGTACAACATTACTTCAAGCATTTTTTTAAAGATGTTGTCGCCACTGAATGGAGTGCTAATTTATTAATAATGCTGTCTATGTGACTATCAGTTCCATGATTATTTAGCAGCAGTATCTTTCGCTCACTCAGTAATGGTTATTGCTTATACAAGTAAATGCTTTAAGTAACACTTCATTAGCCACAAGCATATTGTAAGTAATTCGTGGTTTCCTTGTTTTATCATATAGTTGAGAGACTGAGGAACGATGTCTTGTGAAAGCAAACGGCTGCGATGGAGTGGCCGAGAGTTCCAAGGCGCATAGCTGCGGAGCGCGCCGCTGCTCGCCGTCGGAGGTTCGAGTCCTCCCTCGGGCATGGGTGTCCTTAGGTTAGTTTAAGTAGTTTGTCAGCTAGGGACTAATAGACAAGCAGTTAAGTCCCATAGACTTACAAACATTTGAACAGTTTTAGCTACTTCCACAGTGTTTGCTTATTATGGAGGCAAACGCTCCCCGAAATACAGGGTGTCTCACGAAAGACACCTGCCAGGCGTCTGCGGATCGCGCGGTACGGCCCCCGGCCGCCGCCACCGCATCCGCCGGCCACGACAGTGCCCGATTCTCGGACTCTTTCGTGCCGTGGGCGCATACGTTTAGTCTAAAAAACATTGCCATCTGAGTAACCTAAGCTTGCCTTTATTTACAGAAGATGTTGAAACTGATGTCCCTCTATGGAAAGAGCGGCCTGAAATCTCTTTAACACATTTGCGAATAGTCTGCGAATTTCGGCTGCCGAAATCTGGAAAATGACTACTCGAATCCTGTCTTCAAACTCTTCGAGTGTATGGGGACTGCTTTCATACACCTTGTCTTAACATTCCCCAAAGTCACAGGGATTTCGATCTGGAGAACGAGGGGGTCAGTAAACTATTTTATCATCAAAAACACTTCGTATTGCTGCCATAGAAGCACTGGCAATGTGTGGTTTTGCATTGTCCTGCATGAAATAACCGTACAGCTTTTCGTTGGGTTAAAGTTGTTGAAAAAATTGATGCAGGCTATTGTTCACATACCTGATAGAATTTATTGTTTCGTGAAAAAAAGACTACTAGTCATTTCCCAGATTTCGGCAGCCGAAATTCGTCGAGTGTTGGCAAATGTGTTCAAGAGATGTCAGGCCGCTCTTCCCATAGAGGGACATCATTTTGAACATCTACTGTAAATAAAGGCAAGCTCAGGTTACTCAGATGGCAATGTTTTAGACTAACTCAGTGTATGCGCCCGTGGCAGAGAGTCCGAGAACCGGGCGCTGCCCTGGCCGGCGGATGCGGTGGCGGCGGCCGGGAGCCGTACCGCGCGATCCGCGGACGCCTGGCAGGCGTCTTTCGTGAGACACCCTCTATTAATATGTTTACCTGGGAAAGTCTAGTAGAGCCTTGCCAAGGGGGACAACATTTATATAACCTTATTTTCCACCATATACTTTAATATTTTATTAATAAAACATGCAGTAACCAATGCGGCAGCCAGGCGGGACTGGGCGCGCCATCTATGGTAGATTGCGCGGCCGCTCACGTCGGAGCGTCGAGGCCTGCCTCAGGCGTGGGTATGTTGTCCTTTTATTAAGTTACTTTAAGTGGTTTGTAAGACTAGGCAGTTTAGCCCCTTAGGTTTACAAACACTAACATTTTTAACAAATGGGCCAACATTCCGTACATTTAGAAAATAGCAGAACAATATCTTTATTCGGAAAGCTTAAATTTCCCATTTACAGCTTTGTGACTACTTTGATCAACACTTTTCGTTCCACATGTCTTGTTCACATGAATTTCCAACTGAAGTCTCACCGCTATCGTGCTCATCTACGACCTACAACGTGCTAGGACTGCAGTCTACAACGCTTGTACAATACCAACCCTCGACTATACTGGCAGTTCGATTGTTTGTCGCCGTGGTTCGTTTATTGCTACTGTTATTTTATCATTATCGCGATTAATGTCTGTTTCCCCATCAAGCCGTATTAGCGGTTGAGCTGAATTCGCTAATAGTGAGGCGAAACGTTTGTACTGAGTGTAAGCAACATTCCGCGACGTCTGGTTTCAGCGAACTTTTTCCTCGTTTCCAGCTACGTTGTGCAGTGTGTGGCGGAGCAGTTCAGCTCATGGCATTAAGTAGGCAAGTGCTCTCCTTGCCAAAATGTGGATATTACAACACACTCGATATTGTCACTTTATTCTGGTTTTGTTTTTTCGGAATTCTTCCAGAAAAAGCAAATGAATGTTTTATTTAAAATCCCGTCACTAACCGGCGTTCGAGCAATCAAAAGTACGTAAGCATCTCCAGCAGAGTATCACATGCACTAAAATAACGAATTTGTGTAGAATTGAAGAAAAGTTTTCTAGTCCTTTTGCTATACGATGAGCGGCTCTATATACTTTTACATTGTAACTACACTCGATGCCGCTTTTTTTTGTTTAAATATTTATTTCGTTAAGTAAATGCAATTCTAGAAAAACATCAGTCTCACGCAGACGCTGTTTAGAGTCAAAGATGCATTATACTTAGCTTTTAGTTCCTTTAGTCTTAATTATTTTCGGGTGTAGGACCACTTTACGCCAACAGACTAATGTATTACGTGTGTACTAATATTAATCGCTCTGTCTTCTTCATTCATGTTTACAGTGAGGGAAAGCTGAGATTTTTAGCGACAGTTCACTACAGCACTTTATTTAAACTGGATTAGAGTATCTAATATGATTCTAAATACATATCAGTTGTGAAGCACGTTGCAGGTAAAATATAGGGAAAACGAGTGTCACAATACATGGTAACGCATGCGGGTCTCCTTGACATTTTTCGACTTTTTAATCCTGAAGTAATGACAGTCACAGTGCAGAAAAAAAAACTGTACTATTTAAACGAGAAATTTTCGGTAGAGTCTGAAGAACGATTTGGATCGAACCTACTGACGGCTAAATAAAACTTTCATTTTAAATGAAAACGTTTTAGGTTAGGCCTAACCGCGCCTGTTACTGGTATGGAGTGGAACACCAAGGTTTACGGTTATCAATCACGATTTATTTTATTTTTATTCCGCAACCCGTTTCAAAGATTTTAACCTCTACTATCGTAATAATTTATATCCTGTACTTTAGATATATTTACGTTAAGCCTTCAGTGAGAGACACTAAGGTGTTGCAATGATTTCAACACTACTCATTCGCCATTCAAAACACTCCTCCAGCCGTACAGATTTAGGCTTTCCTTGATTTCCCAAAACCACTCCAGCCAAATGGCACGGCCGACGTCCTTCCCCACCCGTATCAAAAACCATACAAGCTTATGCACTATCTAATGACCACGTTGTCGACAGGACAAACTCATCTCGCCCCCCCCCCCTTTCTTCTCTCAGCGAAGAAACTCTACATAGCGGCATACTGTAGTAATATTTTTGGTCTCTTTTCCGTTATAGAAAGTGCCAAAGGTTACCATAAAGTCATAAAGCATCAAATATCACACATGATAGATAAATGCAAACACGTTTCGGAAGTAAAACGGGAATACTGAAGGTCCCGATACCACCAGTCTGCATTGACCCATGACGTCATGAGCGGTGACATACTAAAAATAAAACACGGAAACCATTCCGAAACAAGAAATAAACTTTCCATTACGCATAATAAAATTTCTTCGCCCAACGCTCTGACAAGCAGTTACGTACGATCAAAGTTTTAAGTGATACGTATGTTTTAATTGACGTATTCTGCTCGGTAGGGCGAAGGGTGAACGGATAATTGATCATTATACTGATAATGATTGTATTTGTCCGTCTATTGAAACTGAAATGAACCAATAATCTTGTTTGCCCTACACGTTTCGCCTTTATTGTATGCAAGGCATTAGCAGTGGCAATTTATGTACGTATTTGTTTACATGCATGCTAGTGATACTGCATTTCCTCTGTTCTTGCTGTTATTCTCCCACTAGAAATTTCTCTGTTCCAGCAACAGGAAAGTACTGACGCTGCTTTGCGTATGGTAAAAGGAAGTATTTGCTTATTTCAGTTGCAACAGACTTACAATACTGATCAACAGTACACAACTGAAGACTAAAACAAAATAAATAATTAAGCAAATTTATCAGTTCATACTGAATTATGTGTATGTTCCACAAGAGTATTTTAATTCGTTAACCGGTTTTCGGCTTACAAGTCACTCTTCAGACTTTACTGCTTTATCTAAGAAATTACAATGTTTATATACAGACTATATATTTATGACGACGTTATAGCGTTCATTTTTAATGAAATTAATTCCTAATTTGCGATCACGTATGGCTTCACTGTACTAGGTTTAGATGTGATACCAATGTGCGGCGAATGAAAATTTGTGCCCGGTCGGGATTCGAACCCGGGATCTCCTGCTTTAAATAAATGTTACTCGTTTCCACTTGGATTCAAGCATATAGGAAAAGTAATCTTTGTCTCTGCTGTGGTAGTACAATTGAAATGTTAAAATTTGAAGTATCATTTATAAATATACAAGAGAGGGAAACGAGGAATAATTTTAAGCTGGAAAATTATCTGCATAACATTTTAAACAATAAAACATTCCGATAAATAAATTACTTGAAAGACTGCTGAAGAATATTTTAAGTGAAGTTTACACACGATCTCCCACTGTGGAAGGTAATGGAAAACGTGGAATAAATTTCACTCACGTGGGAATGACCGTGCGCTCTAAAGCGCCTTGCTGCGGAGCGCGCAGTTGCTCGCCGTCGGAGGTTCGAGATGTTTTTCGTGTGTGTGTGTGTGTGTGTGTGTGTGTGTGTGTGTGTGTGTGTGTGTGTCCTTAGCATAAGGGTAAGTAGCTTGTGGATTAGGGACTGATGACAACGGCAGTTTGGTCCCAAAGGTTTACAAACCTTTGAACATTTGAATAAACTTTTAACTCAAATGTTTGTAAATATATAGGACTTTACTACTGCGGTTATCAGTCCCTAGGCCTACAAACTAAACTAAGGACACACACACACACACACACACACACACACACACACACACACACACACACACACACAACCCGGGGAGAACTAACCTCCGACGGCGAGCAACTGCGCGCTTCGCAGCAAGGCGCCTTAGAATCTTCTACCACTCCGTCGCGGCAAAATGTAACAATGAACTGAAAAACTTTATACATTCAACGTTTTAAATGTGTTCACAATTTGAATTAATAACTCGGTTGCCCAAACTAGTATGGAATATTTTGGAAATTTTGAGAGCAAACAAGAAATAAACTTTAAAGTATAACACTTTCATTAATTAAATAATCCAATAAAATAAATTACTCATCCAGACTGCTGAAGGAATATTATAAAATTTTCCATACAGTCAATTGTAATGGACTGAAAAGCTTTATCTGTACAGCCTTTTGAACAAATTATCAATTGCAATACATTTACGTTACCAGACTGTTACGCACTATTTAGGGTATTTAGGGAGCTAACCAGGAATTGACTTCACTTTCAACTGGAATGCAGCTGTTTCACATTTCATGATGAACGTAGGCAAATAAATACGAATATAATGTGGGAAATTAATGCAGAGGTAGGAACAGATCGTGCGGGAGGTGATGGCAAGACAGCGATAATTAAGTGAAACATTTATCGGAATAGTCAACTGTTTAAAAGGTAACACATACAGATTTGGCAGCTTAAAATTAAGTTCATTCTTGGTTCCCCCTCCTCTACTGTATATTTATTAATGATTAGTTTTTAACATTTTAACTGTACTACCACAGAACAGCGAAATATGACATTTCCTATGTGCTTAAATCTAATTGCAAGTAAGATAGCTCTGAAGTCTGTATGCACTATTTTAACGAAGAAGTTACAATTTTTAAAGTCTGCCGAAGGCCTTGTAAGCTGAAAACCGGTTAACGAATTAAACTTGTGGAATATACACAACATTGGGATGCTTAATTCAGTACGATGTTCCACTGATAAAGGACGGAGGAATAAGTCAAAATGGTTAGAGCGTACTGTAAAAAGTGATGGCACATTCGTAACAGAAGAAAAATTCACACAGTAAATGTTCAGTGTTTGGGGTCGTACAACACGCCGACAGGGGTCAAAGACGACGGACGGGCCGTTTTCAGCTGACCCAGTAGAAACAAAAACAGCGAGTGGTAACGGCAAACCTCGGTGTCCTACGGAACGAAAATTTTAATTCGGCGAAATTGCGAGTGTAGGGGTACCGCGCGCCGCGGGCCGGCTTTCGCTTGGGTCGGCGCTCCGGCGCCGAGTGGTGCGACGGCGGCGGACGCAGGCAGCGGCGTCGCGCCGGCGCCCGCAGTGGCGCACTCACCTGGCGAGTGGAAGGCGGCGTCCATGGCGGCGGGCTACTACCTCGTCTCATGTTCGTGCATGACTGGCGTTGTTTGGCGGTGGCGCGCCGTGCCGGCGTGGGGCCACACCCACCGTGCGCGCGCAGCTCTGGAGCGCGCCGCCGCCACTGCTGGCCGCTGGCCGCTCCGCCGCCGCGCCGCGCCGCGCCGCGCGTCCTATATCGACACGCTCCTGCCCGCGCGGATCCTCGCAGGATCCCACAGGATAGCCGATGCCCCAAATGGGTCCCTCGATCGATAGGCTGACCCCCTAATGCGAGGGCAATGGAGGCGCACCCGCGGGAATCGTCCATCTCGGCTCCGGAGGCGAGGGCCACACACTTCGCGGCCGCTTCCAAATTTCCCAGCCTCCGGCTCGGAAATGCAGTTTGTTACGCGCCGCCCTTCCGGGTCGACGGATCCAAATTCCATTTATGTGTGACGTCCGAACTCTCTGACATGCTCTAAGACGTCTCTCGACCCTTCTGAATACGCCAACCCTTTTTTTTCCCTTCCTACGACGAAGCTATACTCGGGTCTACAAAATTATGAAATAAAAGTCAAACTTCTGCAGGCAAGTAAAGGACTTTACGTGTCAGCCGGCAGTTAGAGTTGACGGTAAATTCAGTTCATGACTCAGTGTTCTTTCAGGGCTAGGGCAAGGTTTTAACCTGTCACCACTGATATGCATACTATTTATGGATCGTATGTTGAAAACAGTGCCGGCCGCGGTGGCCGAGGGGACTCAGGCGCTCCAGTCACGGTGTGCACGGCCACTACGGTCGGGGGTTCGAATCCCCCTCGGGCATGGATATTTGTGCCGTCCTAGTTCGTAAGCAGTTTGTAAGTTTAGGGACTGATGACCCCGTAGTTAAGTCCCATAAGCTTAACAAACATTTGAACATTTTTTTTTTTTTTTTTTGAAAACATTAATCATACCAATTTTGAAGCATGGAAACAGATTATAACAGCTTCAGAGGTATGTCTATCGTTGTATGTAAAATATTCGCCGGCCGCGGTGGCCGAGGGGACTGAGGCGCTCCAGTCACAGTCTGCACGGCCACTACGGTCGGGGGTTCTAATCCCCCCTCGGGCATGGATATTTGCGCCGTCCTTAGTATTAGATAGTTCATAAGTCGTTTGTATGTTTAGGAACTGATGACCCCGTAGTCAAGTCCCATAAGCTATACAAACATTTGAACATTTGAATTTGAGCAAAATATTCTCAGGTATTGTTGAAAGAGAGTGCGAGTGTTAGTTGAAGACAATTTGGATGGAAATCAATGTGGGTTTAGGCCTCTTAGATGCTACCAGGACCAGATCATTAGATCAGGTCAAATAATGGAAATGTGCTATAAGTGGGACAGATTAATAGATGTAGAAAAGGCTTATGACTGTGTTCCTAGGAGGAAGCTATTGTCAGTTCTACAAGAGTACGGAATAGAAAGAAAACTTCTACATGCATTTCAAAGATCTTATGTAGACTGTCAGGCAGCAGTTAGAGTTGACGGTAAATTGAGTTAATGGTTCATGGTAGTTTCAGAGGTAAGACAAGGTAAAGTGTAACCATTGCTGTTAATACTATTTATGAATCATATGTTGAAAACAATGGACTGGCAAGTTGATAGTAACATGGGTGGAAACAAAATAGAAGTCTTGCATATCAAGACGACTTAGAAGGAAAGTACTTGGGGTCGGAGAAACATATCTGTATAAACGTTTGGTTACAGGACCATTGCGTTCCCGTCAATGTGTTCGCGGGTGTCATTTTTCTACAGGACTCTGCAATCTAGCTCTAGATAGTGCTGTAGATGTAATTGTAGACACCATACGCAACTGCAGAAATCTTAACTATAAATGTAAATGGGGAATGCCAATAACATGCTACGAGCAGTATGAATGACTGCAGAATGCACAATGAACAAATGCAAGTTGATCGCATGGCATATTTGCACATTGTACGATATCGGTGTTGAACGCCACATCAATGACACCTTTGAAGTTGTTGACTGGTTTAGCAATATCGTAGCCAGCGTTCTGCCACGCGTTATGAAACTTTGCTCTATATACTCCCGCAGATAACTGACTGTAAATGACAGAATGCATCAGTCAAACCTTAAGGTCGTAAATTTTACCAAATACCTAGGAGTTACAATTACGAACAACTTACAACTGGAGAGAACACACAGAAAATATTGTGGGGAAGGCGAAACAAAGGTTACGTTTCATTGGTAGAACGCTTCGAAGATGCAACAGCTCCATCAAACAGACTGCCTACATCCCACTTGTGCGTCCTCTCCGGGAGTACTGGTGCCCAGTGTGGGACCCTCACCAGGTGGGACTGACGGGGGAAATTGAGAAGTTTCAGAGAAGGGCAGCTCCTTTTGTTTTATCACGTTACGGGGGGGGGGGGGGGGGGAGCGTCACGGAAATGTTGCACGATTTGAGGTGGAAATCATTAAAAGAACGACGTTATTCGTTGCGGAGATCTATTTGCGAAATTTCAATCACAGACTTCTGAATGTGAAAATATTTTGCTAGCACACACCTACATAGGGAGACATGACAATCCCAATAAAATAAGAGAAATCAGATCGAAAACGGAACGATTTACGTGTTCTTTCTTCCCGTGCGGTATTAGAGAATGGATCGGCAGAGAAAGGTAATAATAATAATTTCGTATGGCTCATTGGCTTGGTGCCAGTCTTTCAATTGGACGCCACTTCGGCGACTTGCGTATCCCTAGCCTACCCCGGTATCCAACCGGGAAAAGGGGACCTACAGCTTAACGTGTACCCCGAACCACGTGCCGTCTCTGGGGACTCCTCACATCTTTGAGAGGTGAAGGATCCCGGGCCCGACAGCGAAAGGTTATGATAATGGTCAACAAACCCTATGCCAGGCACTTAAATGTGATTTGCAGTGTATCTATGTAGATTTAGATATTCATGTTCAAATGTTTGTAATTATATGGGACCAAACTACGTTGGTCATCAGTCCCTAGACTTACAAACAACTTAAACTAAGTTAAACTAACCTAAGGAGAACATACATATCCATGCCCGACGGAGGATTCGAACCTCCGACGCGGGAGGCCTCGCCATCCGCAACGTGGCGCTCCAGCCCTCTCGCCTACTCCCGCGCGGCAGATATTCATGATAAAGAATCTATCATTGAATTTTGGTAGCATGTTGCTGGAACGTAATTCAATAACGTGTATTACTCTCTTGGCTTATATTTTATATTGCTTGAAGAAATACGCATCGTGTGGTTGTGCATATTTTGCATATCCAGGGTGGTCCGTAATTCCCGTTAGAAAAATGTTCAAATGTTTGTATAGCTTACAGGACTTAACTGCAAGGTCATCAGTCCCTAAACTTAAAAACTACTTATGAACTAGCTAACACTAAGGACGGCACACATATCCATGCCCGAGGGGGAATTCGAACCCGGCGCGCCGCAGTCCCCTCGGCCACCGCTGCCGACCCCGTTAGAAAGTTGTAGGATTGTAGAGGGCAGTGAGTACATAACATTTTGAATAGGAACCCATGTACGGAAACGTATTGTTTCCGTTTCACGACGGTTTCAATTCAAATGATGATCTCATCCACTCCTCCTTGAGGAAGGTATTTAGGTATGACCCAGTACAACTGTTGCAATCAATTTGAAAAGAATACTGAATAGTTCCGTTATTACTTACGCATTTTCATTAAAATTTACACCTTATGGTTTGCATTAGTCGACAACAGCACGGCACCAGCCGCAAAGTACGGATGCATTAACAACAGCGACTCGATGTGGCGACCACCAACGTCCTTCCACCCATTGTACCTCCGAAGCATGTCCTTATACACTTACTCTATCAAATTGATTACAACAATTGTACTGGGTCACACCTAATTACATTCCTCAAGTAGGTGTGGGTGAGATAATCATCTGAATTGAAACCGCCGTGGAAAGGAAACGAAACGTTTTCGGACATGGGTTCCTATTCAAAATGTTATGTATTCACTACCCTCTACAGGTCCTACAAGTTTGTAACAGAAATTTCCGACCACCCTGTAGTGCATATAGTTTTAGGGGAAATGATTTTTAAATCTACATGTTTTCCGCTCGATGCTTCCAATAGTACTATTTCATGTTCAAATGTTTGTTAAGCTTATGGGACTTAACTACGGGGTCATCAGTCCCTAAACTTACAAACTACTTATGAACTACCTACAATTAAGGACGGCACAAATATCCATGCCCGAGGGGGGATTCGAACCTCCGACCGTAGTGGCCGTGCAGACCGTGACTGAAGCGCCTCAGTCCCCTCGGCCATCGCGGCCGGCTTTACATTATCTCTCACACGATTTTGGCGTATTTGTGTTTGTTAGAGCCCAGGTACTTTCCTTGTTAGTTGTGATGGCAGATTGGATTGAAAGGTTGCAGACTAATAATTCAGAGCTAGACCAGACGTGTAAGGCTTACGGCATGACGATCAGCATCTCCAAAACGAAAGTAATTTATGTTGAAAAGTGATTTAAACATACTCAGTGCCAAATAGGAGTAACAAAATTAGAACAGGTGGACAGTTTCAAGTACTTGGCACGTATTTTCCCCCAGGATAGCAACATCGTGAAAATCTGAAATCGAGGTGTAGCAAAGCTAACGCAATAATGCTCAATTAAGATCAACTCTCTTCTGCAAGAAGGAAATCGTTACCTTAGCAGTGCACCGTTCGATCTTTCGACCAACTTTGTTGTATGGTAGTGAAAACTGGGTGGATACAAGTTATATTATTAATAAGGTTAAGGTTACAGATTTGATAGTAGCAAGGATGATTGCAGGTACTAGTAAATGGGAACAATGGCTGGAGGGTATCCGTGATGAGGAAATCAAAGAACAGTCACGGTCAGCACGGCCACTACGGTCGGGGGTTCGAATCCCCCCTCGGGCATGGATATTTGTGCCGTCCTAGTTCGTAAGTAGTTCATAAGTAGTTTGTAAGTTTAGGGACTGGTGACCCCGTAGTTAAGTCCCATAAGCTTAACAAACATTTGAACATTTGAAATCAAAGAAAAGTTGGGAATTAATACCACAGATGCAGCAGTTAAAGTCAACAGGCTGAGATGGTGGGGTTATGTTTACACTCATGGGAGAAGCAAGGTTACACAACAGACTCATGGGTTCAGAAGTAGAGTGTAAGAGGAGTCGAGGTAGACCAAGATAAAAGTACTTAGATTCGTTTAAGAATGATTTTGAAATAAAATGCTTAACATCACACGAGTCATCAATGCTCTAGATTGATCGCTGAATGGCATAATCAGTCTGTAACGATGATAATAATGATGGCTCAGTAAATTTCCAGAACTGTAAAATTGTTTATTTGCTGGCCGTATTAGGAAACACTTTTAATTAAATGTTGCCGCGGCGAAGTGGCCGAGCACATTGAGGCGCTATGCTACGATGAGGGAGGCCGTTCCCCGTCGGGGGTTCGAATCCTCCCTCGGGCATGGATGTGTGTGTGTTGTCCTTAGGGTATTTTAACGTAGTATTTTTAAGTAGTTTGTAAGTTTAGGGACTTATGACCAAAGTAGTTTGGTTCCAAAGAACTACAAACAATTGAACATTTTTATACTGATTCATCTATTATTCTCGTTTCGACAACATGTTACATACGTAATCGTACCAAAGACTTGAATCAAATACATTACTCACACCAAGCCTTCAGATGTCAAGAAAGTCAGATCGGTACCAAACATTGTACATCGGTAGAGTATGAACCAAAACTATATAATGCATGCTATGTGCTTCCGTCCAGGTGAAAGTGCATAAATGACCCCTGTCCTATGAAAAACACGCAAAGCATATCTGTGAGACTGCGTCATGTTGCGCTCCCGTGGAGAAGTCGATAAAGCGTACTTTTTCTTTTCAAGGATACTGGGTTCAGACCCTGGTGATGCGAACTTTTTTTTCTGTATTACGTTGCAAATTGTTCTAAATCTACTTACACCGAGCGCTATATGCGACAACAGGAAAAGGACTGTTCGGATTTTATAACACTGTGTTATCTGTAGTTTGCTTTCATTCTGCAATCTACAGGTTGGATACTGAAATATGGGATTCATCAAGTGTGCTGCGTGCACGAAAGTTATTTGCTTCACACACTTATTTGTACACGACAACTATCGTGAAACTTTCGTTCCTGCATGAACGACACGGCGTATGTGGTGGTGTTTGTGTTCACGTCTGAAATTTATGTACCTATTTTTATAATGTTATAATTGGACAAATGTTCAAATGTTTGGAAAGCTTATGGGACTTAACTGCGGGGTCATCAGTCCCTAAACTTACAAAATACTTATACTAAAGACAACACAAACATCCATGCCCGAGGGAGGATTCGAACCTCCGACGCGGGAGGCCGCTCGATCCGCAACGTGGCGTTCCAGACCGCTCGGCTACTCCCACGCGGCTGTTATAATTGCTAGTATTATTAAATTATTATTATTTTATTGTTACTATTATTATCGTTGATACTATTATTACTATTAGTAATGCTGCGCGTGTGATACAGTTGTTTCTTTATTCTCAGGTTCCGATTGTGTTTGTTTATTCTGTGAAACTACGAATAAATCCTACTGATTTCCTACTTTCAAATAACCGAGGCAAAAGCAAGTTCTGGGGGGCGGGGCTCATTTTTTTAAAAAATAAAGCGTACTGAATTTATGAATCTATGACTTATTTTTACACTTTTTATAATTTAATCAATTATACTACGAAAACAATTGCACAAGAAGTAAAACGAGTAGGCCTGCATCCATCTGAGAGTGGAAGAGGAGCAACGTAGGAAAATGGAGTGTATGTAATCAGCTCGTAAAGTAATTAAGCAGCTTCTATGTTACTAGCCAAAGAGAAAGTTCTTTACAGTATAATTTACATGAGACTATGTATAAAAATTGAACTAAAACAACACTATTGTTGATCATAAGATTCCACTCTGTGGCGCTGCTGACATGCTAAACAGCGGGTCGCAGCATATGAAGAATCGGCTCGTAACTTCAGCATAGCAATAACAATAGCGGCAGCATCAAAGCTGGTCGCGGATGCATTAAAACGACTTACAGTGACAGCAACACACGTTCTCGGTGGAGGCATCACGTTAGCGATCCATTGTCACGTTCACTTGTGGTTGGCAAATGATAGTCACGTTGTGATTTATTACATGTGTATTATTTCAAATTTCCGGTGCCGACCTATTTAAAATGTAAAAAATGAAAACAATAAACTATTAATCAAATTAAACGATGTTTGGGAGGTGACATGATGGGGGGGGGGTGGACTTCAGCCCCATCAGCCCCCTCACTCCTCCCTCTCCGTGGATGCGCCACTGGCTAACACACTGCTATATAATCCGAACACTCTTTTCAAATGTTTGTTAAGCATATGGGACTTAACTACAGGGTCATCAGTCCCAAAACTTACAAACTACTTATAAACTTATACTAAAGAGAACACAAACATCCATGCCCGAGGAAGGATTCGAACCCCGACGGGGAACGGCCTCACGCATCGGAGCATAGCGCCTCAATGCGCTCGGCCACTCCGCCGCGGCGAACTCTCCGTTTACATGTTAGGAAAAGTTTACCCCGTGGAACGACCAGCAAAGTATGGCAGTAAAAAAGTGCTGTGAGCAGGACATGAACCCAGGACCCTCTGTGTAACAAACTAACGCTCTATCAATTTGGCCGCAGGAAATCGACATCATATGTTCTCACAGTTATACCTTTCCTCTATTCCGTAGGTCAGGTACTATTTATTACAGGTTATGCACGTTCTGTTGGACGACAGCAGATGGTACGAATTCAAATGTTCAAATGTTTGTTAAGCTTATGGGACTTAACTACGGGGTCATCAGTCCCTAAATTTACAAACTACTTATGAACTAGCTAATACTAAGGACGGCACAAATATCCATACCCGAGGGGGGATTCGAACCCCCGACCGTTGTGGCTGTGCAGACCGTGACTGGAGCGCTTCAGTCCCCTCGGCCACCCGGCCGGCCTCGGAATAGAGTTTTAGTTGATTACTGATATACAACGTTTCGTACCGTTCTCGCTGTCTGACATTTGGAGGTTTGGGAGTCAGAGAATCTATACACACACTTGTCAATGGCGATATGCCGAAATAGGCAAGCTTTTTGTGCCATATGCCAATAAATACCAGCGAATAAAAATTTTCTGCAGTCACGGGAACTGACTTTTAATAAAAATGTCGTGCTTGAAGCTGCAGGCCCTATCGACAAGAAACAACAGACGGGAAACGTGTGTGATATGAGCCGTGGGCGGATGTGAGCCTTGCACGTGTGTGGCAAAAGCTCGGCAATAACGGCGTGTAGCGCGGCGGTTGTTTGAGGCTGGCTGCTGGCCACGGGCGCCCTAAAAGGCCGCTGCACTTACAACGCACTTTGCCGCCGCTCCAAAAAGGCACCGCCCATAAATACCAGTAAAAAATTAACACACTCCTAGCCTGAAAGCACGACACTGCGGAACGCAAAAAATGCTCTTCCTAATTTTGCGTGGCACCGCGACGACGTACATACAGTAAAACCTCTGTAAAATGTGGCTGTCATGGCAGACGAAACAAAGGCAAGAAGTGGAGTTTGCCAATACAATGTGGCACATTCGGTTCTACATCTACATCCGGCGCAAAGTTCCCAGCGACTGGAAAAGGCGCAGGTAACTCCTGTGTACAAGAAAGGCAAAAGAACGGACCACGAAAATACAGACCTATATCATTAACATCAGTTTGCTGTAAAATTCTTGCGCATATTCTCAGTTCTAATATAGTAAATTTCCTTGGGGCTGGAAAGCTTTTGTCCATGTATCGTCACGGCTTAAGGAAGCATTACTTGTGCGAAACACAGCTTGCCCTTTTTTCTCATGACATCTTGCATGCTATGAATGAAGGGCGAAAGGCAGATTGCATATTTATTTTTGAAAGGCGTTTGACACTGTGGCGTACCGCAGACTGATAACGAAGGCTGGAATAGGTACCCAAATGTGAGGCTGGCTCGAAGAATATGTAAGTAATAGAACCCAGTACATTGTCCTCGATGGTTAGTGTTCATCAAAGACTATGCTACCGTCAGGAGTGCCCCAGGAATGTGTGATAGACCCGCTATTATTTTCCATCTATATAAATTATCTGACGGACAGAGTGAATAGCAATCTGTGGCTGTTTGCTGATGATGCTGTGCTGTCCAGGAAGGTGTAGTCATTCAATGACAGTAGGAGGAAACAGGATTACTTGGAACAAATTTCTAGGTGGTGTGAGGAATGGCAACTAACGGTAAATGTAAAAAAAAAAAAAAAAAGTAAGGTGATGCAAATGAGTAAGAGAAACAATCCCGTAATGTTAAAACACAGCATTAGTAGTGTGCTGCTTGATAGAGTCGCGTCAGTTAAATATCGAGGCTCAACGCTGCACAGCGATATGAGCCGGCCACGGTGGCCGAGGGGACTGAGGCGCTCCAGTCACGGTCTGCACGGCCACTACGGTCGGGGGTTCGAATCCCCCCTCGGGCATGGATATTTGTGCCGTCCTAGTTCGTAAGTAGTTCATAAGTAGTTTGTAAGTTTAGGGACTGATGACCCCGTAGTTAAGTCCCATAGACTTTACAAACATTTGAACAGCGATATGAAATGGAACGAGCATATAAGGACAGTCGTGGGGATGACGAATGGTCGACTTCGGTTTATTGGGAGCATTTCGGGAAGGTATGATTAGTTTGTAAAGGAGACCGCATATAAAACACTTGTACTACCCCGTCTTGAGTATTGCTCAAGTCTTTGGAATATCCAGTAGAGGCAATTCAGAGGCGGGCGGCTGGGTTTGTAGCTGGTAAGTTAGATCAATACGCGAGTGTTACTGAAATCCTTCGGGAACTCAAATGGAATCCAGTGGAAGGAAGGCGACGTTCTTTTCCAGAAACACGGTTGAGGAAATTTAGAGGGCCGGAATTTGAGGCGGACTGCAGGCGGACTACCGGCAACCTACATTTTGCGTAAAGACCACAAGGACAAGCTCAGAGAGATTAGTGCTGGTACGGATGCAAACAAGCATTCGTTTTTTTCTCGTTCTTTATGGGAGTTATTAGGAAAGCAAGTAGCTAGTAGTGGTACTGAGTACCCTCCGCCACGCACCTCTGGGAGGATTGCGGAGTATGGATGTAGATGTAAATATTCCGCAAGTCATCTCACGATGTGTTGCGAAGGATACTATGCATACTATTGTGATTGCAGGCTTCCTAGGCTTATTTCGGCTATGAAATTTTCACGGGTTATTATCCGAATGGCGTCGTCGTCTAATGCAAAGTTTAAATGGACTGCGTGTCCATAATCTTCAGGCGAAACGTAGCATATAGAGGACGACACCACTCGGCTGATAAGTCGAGTACTGGTGTCACTTCGTCCTGTTCCAATCGCACATGGTTGCCGGGATAAAGATTGGCAGTAAACCCCCGTTGGGCCCTAATCTCTCTGATTTTATCTTTGTGGTCGTTTCGCGAGATATAAGTAGAAGCATCAATATATTGGTTGACTCTTCGTGGAACTTAAGTCACCAACTGAAATCGCAGTTCAGTTCGTGATCCGTAAAGAATATGTGAAAAGTATGGAATCAGTTTACTCCTCCCTGTGCCTAATTCTCCCCCCCCCCCCCCAAGCAAAATATGAAAGTAAGTTTGTAGTGGACGATATGTACGTCAGACGATTCGTATCCATACTGAATTGGTGTTCAGCAACAATTTTAGATAATTTATATATATGTTATTTTGAATTAAGTTACGGACTACATTTATCATTCAAGTTATTACTTTTGGTCAACATAGAACATCTTCCGACCTGTATACTACAGATATAGTGTCATAGCTTGTATAGTTGTTAAAACACAATAATTAGCTGTACAACCTTCGTCACAACATAAAAGTTTTAAGTACCATGAACGTCGTGACGACATACATATCAACAATACGAGAAAATCGAAATGAGAACGTGTACAGTATGTCTCAATGATGTTCATGATACTAGCTTTGTAACGAAGGTTCCACGGGTAACTATTGTGACTGTACCATTTACGCACCTAAGGATATGATATGTACATGATACTTTATTGATTTCGGTCTAAATATATACATCGTGGATCAAACTAATAACCTGATTGATAAATACATTATGTGATCAAACGTATCCGGTCTCCTGGCTGAAAATGACTTACAAGTTCGCGGACTCTCCATCGATAATAATTCTGGAATCCAATATGGTGTTGTCCCATCCTGCCTTGATGACAGCTTCCACTCTTCAATCAGGTGCTGGCATGTTTCTTGGGGAATGGTATCCCATTCTTCACGGAGTCCTGCACTACAAAAAATGTTTAAATGTTTGTATAGTTTATGGGACTTAACTACGGGTCATCAGTCCCTAAACTTACAAACTACTTAGGAACTACTTACGAACTAGGACGGCACAAATATCCATGCCCGAGGGGGGGATTCGAACCCCCGACCGTAGTGGCCGTGCAGACCGTAACTGGAGCGCCTCAGTCCCCTCGGCCACCGCGGCCGGCGAGTCCTGCACTAAGGAGTAGTATCAATGTAGGTCGGTAAGGCCTGGCAAGAATTCAGCGTTCCGAAACATCTCAAAGGTGTTCTGTAGGACTCAAGTCAGGACTCTGGGCAGGTCAGTCCATTACAGGGATGTTATTGTCGTGTAACCACTCCGCCACAGGCCGTGCATTACGAACAGGTGCTCGATCGTGTTGAAAGATGCATTCGCCATCCCCGAATCGCTCTTCAACAGTGGGAAGCAAGAAGGTGCTTAAAACATCAATGTAGGCATGTGCTATGAGAGGACTACTCAAAAACACAAGAGAAAAACAGGCCACACCGTAACACCACCGTGTCCGAATTTTACTGGCAATACACACGTTGGCAGATGACGTTCGCCGGGCATTCCCCATACCCACACTCTGCCATCGGTTCGCCACATTGTGTACCGTGATTCGCCACTCCACAAAACTTTCTTCCAGTGTTCAATAGTCCAATGCTTACGCTCCTTACACAAAGAAAGGAGTCTTTTGGCACTGACCTGCGTTATGGGTGGCTTATGGGCCGACCATAGTCTGAATAGATGCCTGCCTATTACCGTACGACCCTCTTCAACTGTCGTCTGTCAACAGACGAGGTCGGCCTGCACGCTTTCGTGCTGTACGTCTGCCTTCATGTTTCCACTTCTCTATCACATCATGAACAGTGCACCAATTTATGTTTAGTAGTGTGGAAATATCGCGTACAGACTTCTGACACAACTGACACCCAATCACCTGACCACGTTCGAAGTCCGAGAGTTCTCCGGAGCTCCCAATTCTGCTCTCTCACGATGTCTAATAACGCTGATATGGAGTACCTGGCAGTAGATGGCAGCACAATGCTCCTAATATGATAAACGTATGTTTTTTAGGGTGTCCTGATACTTTTCGTCGCATAGTGTATTTGTGGCCTCTGACTGAACTTTTTATGAACCATATAACTTTTGAATCGCCACAGAACCTGACTGTGAGAGTGTCTCATCTCATAGGTATAACATCATCCGCCCCTCAGAATATCTCACAGGTGAATCGTCCCCTTCGATTAGTAATTGTTTACGTTTACCCAAGCGATCTAAATTCTTAATTTTCATGATTTTGGGTTTTATTCATCCCGAAAGCTGCCTATTCCCACTTCCTTCTATCCAGTCCCGTATGGTTCGCGGGGATAATTATTGCCTGTATGCTTCCATATTGGTCCTAATCTCTCTGATCTTATCTTTGAGGTCGCTTCTAGATATACGTAGGAAGTTTACTCTTCATTAACCGTACGCTGCAGAAACTTTGACAGAGGCCCGTACCGCGATACAGAACATTTATCTTGCAGCGTGTACCAATGGAGTTTCCTAATTATCTCCGTGACGCTTTCGCGCTTACTAAATGAGCCCGTAACGAAACGTGCTGCTCTCCGTTGGATCTATATCTACATAATACTCTGGAATCCACCCAAAGGTGCGTGGCAGAGGGTACTCAGTACCATTACTAGCTTCTTGCTTCCCTATTTTACTCCCATACAGAACTAGCGAAAACCGAATACTTGTATGCATCCGTACGAGCCCTAATCTCTCTGATCTTATCCTTTTTGTCTTTACGCGAAATGTTGGTCTGCGGCAGTAGAATCGTTCAGCCGTCCGCCTCAAATTCCGGCCCTATAAATTTCGACAGTGCTTCTCGAAACGAACGTCGCCTTCCCCCCAGCGTCTCCCCGATGAGTTCCCGAAGCATTTCGGTAACACTCGCGCATTGATCAACTCGACCAGTTACAAATCTCGCCGCCCGCATCTGAACTGCCTCTGAGTCCTCCTCTAAACCTATCTGGTGGTGATCCCGAACACTTGAACAATACTTTGTGTCGTACAAGCTTTTTATATGCGATCTCCTTTACAGACGAGTCATACCTTCCCAAAATTCTCCAAATAAAGCGAAGTCGACCTTTTGCCTTCCCCACTACTGTGATTATATGCCCAATACATTTCATATAACTGTGCAGCGTTACGCCTAGGTATTTAATTGACGCGGCTATCAAGCAGCACACTACTAATGCTGTATTAGAAATTACGGGATTTCTACTCATCTGCACCACCTTACGTTTTTCTACATTTAGCGCTAGTTGCCATTCCTCACACTACCTAGAAATTTGGTTCAAGTCATCCTGCGTCGTACTACAGTCATTCAATGACGACACCCTCTTGTACACCAGAGCATCACTAGCAAACAGATTGCAACTCACTCTGTCCATCGGATCATTTATAGATCTCTGGGGCACCCCTGACGATACCCTAGTCTCTGATGAATACTCACCATCGAGGACAGCGCACTGGGTTCTATTACTTAATTAATTTTCCAGCCACTTACATATTTGAGTTCGTATTACATACGCTCGTACCTTCTCTATGTGTTACGGATCCCACACTGATGACCATTACTCAATTGCTGCCCGAACGAGAGTTTTGTAAACTCGTCATGAATAACAGAGGCACAAATCCCATTGTCAGCATCGTAAGTCAACTACACGGAATAGTAACAACAGCATAAAACTTATTTCTGGTATTGTGATCTTACTGAAACTGATTCGCTACAAATAAAACACGGTTGCTTAGTTCAAAGATAATCAGCTCATAGATGGAGAGAGGAGGAACAATATACACTGCTTGAAATAAATAATAGCGCGCCCTCTTACAGTTCTCAAATTCACTTAGGATTTGTTCTTCAAACAGAGCATATGGAGAATATGAAATGATTAACAGATAAATAGGACAAGCGTTACTGAGGTAGCAGGTATCGATTATTGCTCAAGCACCAAAATTAGTATATGTTGTAAACTGCACGAGTAGCATTGCAGGCACTGATTTTTGCATCCAGTAGACCAGTGTATTTCAATCTGTTCGAATATGGACCCCCTTCCAAGTAAAAATATTGTGGCGACCCCCTCACGGACCGTAACAAAACAATTTTATCTTAATGGAAACAAATGTTCTCTTCTTCCTTTTGATTAAGCTTCCTTTTAAACTGTTGGACGAAGTATTTTCTATATTTCTCGGAATGGTACACATATACTTTTTTACGTAATTTCCGACAGAAAAATATATTTTGTGAACAAGTATTTCGTACTTCAAGCAAGACTCAGAAGCGAATTACGCTCATTAAGAAGGGTCCCACTCTATAGCGAATTTTTAAAGAAGTTGATTTTTTTAAAGAATTTTTTCAGAATTACTTATTATATCAAATTCTCTTCCTGAAAACAGTTTTCAGACTTTGTGTCGGGCCCGGTGGAAACGGAAAGGCCTACGTTTTAACCCAGCCTTCACGTCTCAACGATGTGGAGAGTTGCCAGAAACGACACGTGGTTCGGATTCCACTTTAAACTGTAGGTCCCCTTTCCACGGTTGGGTAACTGGGGTAGGCTAGGGACACGCAAGTCGCCGTAGTGGCGTCCAATTGAAAGACTTGCACCAGGCCACTGAACCACATGAAATTATTATTATTAATATTATTATTATCAGGCTTTGTGCTTACCCATCTTTAACACATTGTATTGTAAACAATCTATGCTCTATTCAGTTCATAATGAATTTTAACATTACATAAATTTCTCTTACAAGGAGACCACATGGGTATCGAACTTTAGAATTTCTTTGCATTTATGGTACGTGAAGTTCAGAACTTAAATGGCTTATTATTAAAGTTCTTCGACGCTCTCAAACATTCTTGAGAAAATCGACTTTGAAGTTTTGTAAGTAAACGTAAGTACCAATAATTAAACAGTTGCAGGCTTGCAGCACTTGTCGGTGAAGCTCAGGTGGCAATGTTCTGGCCTCCAACCATATAGTTGGTAGTTCGAATCCCACTGTGACATAATTTCTTCGTTTTCGAATACAGTTATATAAAACATTTTGGAATCTCTAATTCTACGTGTTGTGTCAATTTTTGTTTATGTTTATGTAGACGAACTGAAAATCTTGTTACGTAAAACGATGGTTGTGTAGGTTAGCTGCTTGGAAAGCCATTAGTAGCTATGCAGATGACTTTCCAAAAATAGTGTCGTAGCTCTTCACAAACTGAACAATCATAGACTACCGTCGTCAACTAGTAGTTAAACCAGTACTGTAAAAGATGCAGCTTATGATTTTCTGATTGAAACCATCATTATTAACAACCGTGTATAAAATGTAGAAAATTACAGATAAACGTATATATATGCCTTTTCGAAAAAATTACCGTTAGATATTAAAATTGTGTAAGTATTCAAACACAACGAAAAAAATCTGTCATGCTAGGATTTGAACCACCGACCATATAGTTGATAGGCGAGAACGCTACCTTCTGAGCTACAGATACTTCAACTGCTTTAATTACTGGTACTTACGTTACTTGCAAAACTTCAAAGTCCATTTTATCCAGAAATTTTGGGAGTTACGTTGAATGACTTTGGCTGATTGTTATTTACGTTCTGAACTTGACGTACCATAAATATCAAAAAATTGTATAACCCGATACTCATGTGGTCCCCGTGTCAGACATAGGTTTCTGTCTTACTGAACCCCCAGCTACTTTACGGTGGAAGTACTTCCTCCCGTGACGGCGACTCCGCAAGCAAGACTTGGCGACCCACAGGTTGAAACACACTGCATTAGACATACAAATACATCATTCCATGCCTGAGCGAACTGTTCACTTAGTTGTCTTTCCATCACATCCCACAAGCAGTAGGTTGGGTTTAAGTCCGCCGGCCAGGGAATTTCCTGCAGCTCTGTCGAGTTTCACGTGCAGTGTGTGGGGAACATTATCCTGTTGGAACAACACATCATTTTTGTGTTGCAAGAATGGAAGAATAAGGGGTCTTACAATATTCTGCAGGTACTGAATGCTGGTCAGCGTTTCCTCTAGAGATGTTACGGAAGTTCGTTTCCGATTCCGAAAGTTCGGAACTTGCGATTCATTTTGCTCCTTCGATTTCGATTTCAGTTTCGATAAATTTTAAGCGGAAGTTATATAGGAGGTTGATGTACAGTCGCAGCGGCCGCAGTCAGCGTATGCAACCATTTTCTTGTCCAAGACAGTCTAAATTAAATTTTCAGACTATTGTTTCATCAGTAATAACACCTAAGACTAACGCTGAAATTCCATTATTTGTCATAATGCACTGGTTTATACCAGGGCTGCACACGTGCAGTGCTGCTGCACATGTGCAACTTCCGGGTCCAAGTGTGAACCCGAAACAGTCGCCACGCACGTACTTTATCTATGCACAGATGTCACTGCTCTGACTACTGTGCATTTTGTACACGTGTCTAATCACATCCGACAAACATGCTATTTTGGACAGTTTTTTCCTATTGAAGAATTTACTTAATGAGTACAATAGAGAAAAAAGTATTCCAATCAGTGACGAACCTTTGTTATGGTGGAAAGTGAATGCAAGATTTCAACCCCTGTACTCGATTGTATGCTAATATTTGTCGTCCCACGAAGCTCAGTAGCTAGCGAACAACTTTTTAGTGGTGCTGGCCTAATCTATGCCGCGCGGAAGTATCTGAACGGTCTGGAACGACACGTTGCGGAATCGCGCGGCCTCCCGTGTCGGAGGTTCGAATCCTCCCTCGGGCATGGACGTTTGTGCTGTCTTTAGTATAAGCTAGTTCATAAGTAGTTTGTAAGTTTAGGGACTGATGACCACGTAGTTAAGTCCTATAAGCTTAACGAACATTAGATTTTTGCCTAATTTATGACCCGTTGAGGAGTAGATGGGACGGAGAAAAAGCTGCGAAGCCTTTGTTTGTAAAATATAATTTAGTTTTTGTTTGTAAAATATAATTTAGTTCTTTTGGAGTCACTTCATTTGGATGGATTTATTATTAGTGTTTAAGACTTTTGTTTTTGTTTTTATTTTCAACTCCCAGGTATACAGTATAAACCTACCTGTATTAAGCTTTGAATTAATAAGAAGTATGTAACTGATGAATAACGTCTGCACGGCCACTACGGTCGGGGGTTCGAATCCCCTCTCGGGCATGGATATTTGTACCGTCCTAGTTCGTAAGTAGTTCATAAGTAATTTGTAATTTTAGGGACTGATGACCCCGTAGTTAAGCCCCATAAGCTTTACAAACATTCGAACATTTTGATGAATAACGTGTGTAATTTTACTTTAATTAACCTACCCTTCGCAGTTTAACACTGCTCTCTTCTGCCTCCAGTTCCGATTTCGGTTCCGCCTCCGGTTCCGATAAACCAAATTTAAAAACTCCGCTTCCGAATTCGGTTCCGATATAATCACTGCCGTTACATCCCTAGTTTCCTCCACAAACAGCAAAGGCGAACGATAGTAGTAGCTTATCGCACGTCGGACATAAGGTCGGTGGTTAGGTCCTTGCGTCTTGGATAAATACACTTGACTGGACAACACAAGCAACACCACCTAGAAGACAAGGCCTCACAACTTGGCGTGCCTACGTCACACCTAAGGCCGCGGCCGCCACCTCACTGGCCGGTAGCTATCAACGCCACCTAGATACAAGGCCTGTGCGCTGCCTACCAACACTATTTGTCTTATGTAGCGTTGGGCTGAGTTTGGGAATACGTAAACATTGCAACTGAGTTTCAAAATGTTCTTAATGCTTTTATGTGAGTCACAGACAAATTTGTTTTCGTATAAGATATTCGTGAACTAATAGTAAGATTGAAACTTTCACTCTGCAGCGGAGTGTGCGCTGATATGAAACTACCTGGCAGATTAAAATTGTGTGCCGGAACCGGGACTCGAACCTAGGACCTTTGCCTTTCGCGGGCAAGCGCTCTACCTAATCTGCCAGGAAGTTTCATATCAGCGCACACTCCGCTGCAGAGTGATAGTTTCATTCTGGAAACATCCCTTAGGCTGTGGCTAAGCCATGTCTATACCATATCCTTTCTTCCAGGAGTGCTAGTCTTGCAAGGTTCGCAGAAGAGCTTCTGTGAAGTTTGGAAAGTAGAAGGCGAGGTACTGGCGGCATCGTGAGTCGTGTCGGGATAGCTCATTCGGTAGAGCGCTTGCCCGCGAAAGGCAAAGGTCCCAGGTTCGAATCCCGGTTCCGGCACACAATTTTAATCTTTCAGGAATTTTCATATTAGTAAGACATCTATACTGGAATCGCCTCGGTTGCACAGTGGTAGAGTACCAGACTACAAATCCAAAGGCCGCGGGTTCGTTCCCCGCCAGGTCCTAGGATTTTTATCTGTCACTTTCCACTTCTTTCACCTCTGGCAGTATTGCTCATATGAAAAATACCGAGTAGCACCGTGGTTCGGAACCCACGTTAAACGGTAGGTCCCCCTATAACTGGCTGGGTAAGTCAGTTCGAAGGTCGGAGGAAGGCAACGGCATACCACCTCCAAATACCACCATGCCTAGTAAAGCACTGTGGTGTTCAAACCAATCTTCGGATTGTTGACTGCTTTACCTTTTACTGGAATCGGACGATTCATATTAGACATTTTGTCTCATACCAGCAAAAATCTGCACGGAGAATCGCATAGATAAAACGAAAAACAATCTGAAACACAGTGTGCACCATGTACGTATTCCCAACCACAGCACAGTGCTGCTAAGACAATTAGTTTGCTTGTGTTATGATTACTCCTGGCAGGTAGCGCACAGGCGTTATATCTAGGAGGCGTTGTCGCTAGGCGGCAGTGGGTGTGCCCCAGCAGACAACTAGTCAGGTGGCGTCAGCGGCCTTTAGGTGTGACGTACGCACGGCAGGCTGTAACGCCTTAGGTAAGGCGGTGTTGGCACAAGGCAGGTGTACGTGCTAAGCGCAAACGACCATCAGGCAGAATTTGTTTTCGTAGCTGAAGCCACGGCCCGCGAT
Source organism: Locusta migratoria (assembly GCA_026315105.1). Taxonomy (NCBI): domain Eukaryota; kingdom Metazoa; phylum Arthropoda; class Insecta; order Orthoptera; family Acrididae; genus Locusta; species Locusta migratoria. Next base: position 666,485,235 of record CM048755.1, on the reverse strand, counting down.
TCAATCTTCTTTGTAATCCCCTGGCGGCTCCAGCAGAGCCTGCACGCCGAAGCTGCGGCTTGAGTGGAGAAGGGTTAGAGGCGTGCGCGCCCCTAGTCCCAGCGCAGGTACCCGCCGGCACCAGTGCGTGTTGACACTCAAACCACTTTATTTATGGTGTGGCTGCTACACGATCAGACACGGCTGAACTTACACTACGATAATGGCGGACGTCTGTGCTGCTTCGACGTCTACAACCTCTTCTACGGGTGTGACAATGTTCACTTGACCATAGCAACCACCATCGGTTGCACAACTGTCGCAGCACTTTCAACTTGTGTGACGATTCTACGGAAGGGTCATCGCGACACTCGAAACGCCACGACAAGACAACTTTCAAATTCGCTCATTTGACTATAGGAAGCACCAATGCGTCTCCTTGGAATTGAGCCTGTTTGCTTCACACGTTGATATCATTCTGTGTCCTGCAGTTGTACTTGTTGCCTATTAAATGGTGCACACAGATGGCGCTTTAGCAGCTATGTCATTAAGCTATATGTTGGAGGATGACGTTGAAACCGTTACCAGTATGTCAACTACCACAATCACCAGCCCGCCCCAAGTGGCATCTCACATCATCGGATCAAACTCGACGTCGTCTTTCCATGTGTACTACTTTCTTCCGGCGGTGTTTATAAAAAAAAATTCACCTAGCAGTTTTGTCCTTTTTAATTTCGTAAACCTCGGATGTCAGTATTTATTAACATACAATTTGGTCTTCTGAATTTATGCTGTCCAGATCTTCAGGCTGGTCAGAATACAGTAATGACACGCCCAGCTAATATCATCATTGACTTCAGATTCACACTATCACACCTCTCATGTTACCGGAAGTTGCAACACACACACAAAGAGAGAGAGAGAAAATGCATTTCATCACTCTTTTCTGCACGATTTCCACAAAAAATGGTTATAAAGGTGGTTTTTAACTGACCCTGACTTGTCGCTGCGCTAACCTACAGCTGATATTTCACCACGGGGTGAAAAATCTGATGTAATTAACGGAGATCTCACTGTGAAATCGAGTTGTTATTTTACAATTAATTTTCGGTGCGTGCTTCCCGTAACACGGTACGAAATTTCGATGTAGTAATCTATAGAAGTGAGTAGATTAAAAAATGAACAGAAATGAAGTTTTACAGGTGGGCACACAAAATGTGAAGTCGCGATTTGAGTTAGTGGTCACTGATGTGTCACGTGCTAAAAGGCATATAAAGTATCATACACAACGAAAACTTTTACCGCCGTTCGCTCAAACACGGTGGAGTATCCATTCATCGGCTTAAAATTGCTCTTATTGGAGCACAGAAAAGGTCAGTGTGTTCCTATCGAAAAGACACTGCCCGAAAAGTACCTAACCAGCTGCTGCAGCCCTTCCTCCACCATCATCAAGAATTTTGGAATGCAAACGTAATCGCTCTCTTTTAACACAGAAAGTTATGCTTTGACGCAGACTACTCGTAGTGCAACCTTCTCCCCCTCAATGCCACTGCGACGTATGCTCATTTCTCACTGCAACTTTATTCAGCACGTCCACGCAATCACTACTTCATTACCTGATGAGCGTCGCGTCGAGATAGACGTAGCGTAGTAATAAAATGCTTAGGCACTGCACGTTTCAAAAGGAGCAATCCAATTACAACATTTTGGTGAGATTTCAGTGCAAATTACGGCACTGCACCACCTATTGCTCAAATTATTGATGCCGACATCTCTTAGTTCGAGGCCCTGTTTTCGTAAGGGATGCAGAGGTTCCCCACACATAATTCTACTCATCGTGCCAGCGAAGAGAGGGAGTCTCATCTATCTACACTGTTCAAACAATTAAGCATCAAGTGCGATATCATACGCAATATACATATGATAAGGCAGTTTATTCGGATATTGGTTACAACTGTAATTTGTGTGTGATATTTTGCAGTCTCAGTAACCTCTTGACAGATATTTGGTTATTCTTCCACGAGTGTAATATCCGGCTCTGCAACCCTTGTAGAAGGAGCTGGTATGGCTTTTATGCGCCTGCCAAGTACACCCCAGACATACTCAATCGCGTTTAAGAACGGTGAACCAGCTGGCCACTCAATTCGTTCAATTCCCTCAGCATCGAGTTCATTGTTCGTACGTTTTCCCGGTGAATATAACAAATGATTTCTCATTTTATCAGAGTTTTGTAAATTTTATGGCTGGGGCAGATGTGGTAAAAGGAACCCGATGTTGACCTGGTATTTACGAGAGTTGGAACTTAAATAGTGGCAACTATTTATTCACAACCGATACAGTAGCGTTACATGTTTACACCTGTTTCTGTCCTTCAGAATAGTCACCAGCGTTATGTAGAACCTGTTGCCAGCGATGTGAAAGGCGTAGTAAAACATTAGCCGACTCTGTTCTGTTGATGATGCGAATGGAGCAGTCTATTGCCTGTAGAATCTCTGCAATAGTTCTGAAGCGAATGCCACGAAGTGTTTGCTTCATATTCGGAATCAAATCAAAGTCACAAGGACTTAAGTCCGGTGAGTATGGTGGATGGAACAGTACTTACCCGTCCCATCGACCGAACAGATCAGCCACAGCTTGCACCCTATGCGCCCGCGCATTGTAGTGCAAAATGATGGGTGGGTTGCGCAGAAAGTGTTGCCGCATTTTTCGCAAAGCTGTCCAAAGTTCGACAGAGCCCCAGTATGTTGAAAGTTAAGGTGATTCTCGTGTACTACTGTGATGGTGCTATCCTAACGTATTACGTTCCTCCATTCACATACTGTTAGTTTTGGAGCATAACCTGCAACCAGCTTTGCGAAAGAAACTGCAACACTTTCTGCGCAACCTAACCATCATTTTACACGACAATGCGCGGGCGCATACAGCGCAAGCTGTGGATGCTTTGTTCGATCGATTGGACTGGGAAGTACCGTACCATCCACCATACTCCCGGGACTAAAATCCTTGTGATTTTGATTTGATTCGGAAGATGAAGGAAGCACTTTGTGGCATTCGCTTCAGAACCGTTCCAGAGCTTCGACAGTCAGTCGACCGCTCCATTCGCACCTTTAACAGAGCGGGCTCTGCTAACGGCATACTATGCCTTCCACATCGTTGGCACGGGTTCTACATAACGCTGGTGACTACTTTGAAGGGAAGTAACAGGTGCAAACATGTATCGCTTTTGTATCGGTTGTGAATAAAAGGTTGAGTTCCAAACCTCCTTAGTCCGACTCTCTCGCCTCCTCCCTCTTTGTTCATCCTCTCCCCATCACGACTCACCCATCCTCTCCCTCCCTTTGTCCATCACTTCAGCCCGGCATCTGCCCAACTTATCGTCATGTCTCCGTTCTACTCCGCCTCCTGAGTTCATCACCTTTTCCTCTCTTCTTTCCTACTTTTCCTCGCAGTTTTCCCCACTAGCCGTCACCGTTGTTGACAATGGAGTTGCAACGGTTAATTTTAAGGGGTGGCTGGATGCACTTTCTGTCATCTCTTCCTCCACATCACATACATCTATCAGCTTGTATGGTGGTCAGTGAACAGTGTACATGTACTGCAATGTACCCTCTGCCGTGCACCATACGGTATCTTGCGAATGATAAAAAACTGTCTTCATGAACACATACGTACATGAGCCAACTTACATGATAATTGTTGAAACGGTGTCAAGGTCAGTTATAACGTACTTTCTGACATGAACCATACGAAATATTGTGTCTACAGTAATCTTCCTGTTGGTTGAATGGTCAAATGCGCAAAATTCCACCAAGGATGAAATAAAACGGTACATTTCTATCCAACACAGACAGACACTATAAGTAAGAGAGATGAAGTCCATGTTACACGTCGATTCATAGTAAATCATAAAAACAAATGCTTCACCTAGGACGATTTGTTTTGGCTGTTCTATTATGACCGGCCGCGGTGGCCGAGGGCACTGCGGCGCGCCAGTCACGGTCTGCACGGCCACTACGGTCGGGGGTTCGAATCCCCACTCGGGCATGGATATTTGTGCCGTCCTTAGTGTTAGGTAGTTCGTAAGTTTAGGGGCTGATGACCCCGTAGTTAAGTCCCATAAGCTGTACAAACATTTGAAACATTTTTGTTGTATTATGTAGGTGAATGAAAGGCCAGACGACAGCGTACAAGCAACATTGAACAGTTTCTGAGTTTATGACAGTGATACTATTACTGCGACCTGTTGCCATAAAAATATTTTCATATCACCATACTTTATGTCATAGTTACATTCTAGTGTTTACTCTGCAAGATATAACATCATAAACACAGTGCGAGATAAATGCATGGCAAGTGTCGTATTTTGTGAATTAACCGTAGTTTTTACGAGTCATCGATTCAGCTAGACAGCGTAGTCCTTATATAGACTTAATTTTTTGTTTAACAAAAGCCAATACGACCTGGACCTCCATATATGGGATTTAAAAATATATAGTGCAAGGTCACAAGTATCTGCGGTGTGCGTGAAAGCACGTGCGCAATGCGGTCATCTATTTGGAAGTCTGGTGACGCCGAAGGTACACCAGCAGGCATAGAACAATTAAATCTGCATACGAGGAGCCTTGTAACGTGTCTGCCCAAAGTAATTGGCATGCAGGCAGGCAAACTAACGCAGTTACACGGGTCCAGATTCGCGATTGTGTGCAGGTCCTCTCTGCAGATGACACGCACTACATTGTTCTTAACGGAGCAGAAACGGCAAATGTAGTTTTTGTTGTACCATATGCGCAAATATTTTCAGTTTATATATAGGGAGGTGAAAAAGTTGCGACTGTAAAGCGGAAATACAGGGAGTCCGATTTAAACTCTTCACCCAAAATATCTCTGGCACACAAATAAATATTGGAAAAAGACTCACGGCAATGAATGTGCGGGAGATGCTTATGAAACTGAATACCAAAATACATTATGAAATGCAAAAAAACATTTTCAACAGAAACCTCTGTTCTTTTATAGAAATCCAACAATATTACTCACGAAATCAACAGCATTAAAAATGACAAAAATAACGGCGTTGCTTGCATCGCAATACAACTACGTCCAGAAGAAGTCTGGAGCAAAGCTGACGCTTGAAATAAATGAAGCGCGCAGCTAGTGTAGTCAAGGCTCAAAGCGCGAACCTCGTTTTATAGCTGCGCGATTAATTTATTTCCAGCTTTAAATTCGCTTCGCACTTTCTCCGAGTGTAACTGACGTATTGCGACGCAAGCAAATCCATTCATTTTGTTGTTATTAATGCTATTGATTTAGTAAGGATTTTCTGGGGTTTCTATTTAAAAAAAAAGTGTGTGTTGAAAATAACAATTTTGTTCGCTTTAGAATTTCACGTGGTATTCACTTTCATAAACCCCTGTCTTGAAAGTTGTTTTCCATAATTTTTGTTCTAGAGATATTTATCGTAAAAAGACTTGGGTGTTCATTTTTCCCTCGCGCTGTTAGAGAATATAGCAGTATAGAAAGTGGTTCGATTAACTCTTTGCCAAGCTCTTCAATGTGATTTGCAGAGTACATATGTAGATGTAGATTCCCGTCAGTGGGTGCGCATTACGAACACTATGACGTGACTCAAACCCAGACTGTAGTTAAATAGTGAATGTAATAAAGTGTTTATCGAGTTAGGGTAGTGTGCATCTGCCACGGTGGAGTGAACGAGCGTTCTAAGGTGCCTTGCTGCGGAGCGCGCGGTTGCTCGCCGTCGGAGGTTCGAGTCCTCCCTCGGGCATGGGTGTTAGTGTTGTCCTTGGCATAAGTTACTTTAAGTTAGGTTAAGTAGTTTGTAAGCCAAGGGACTGATGACCAATGTAGGTAAGTCCCTTATATATATAAGTGTGCCTCTGTTGTTGGGCCGCTATATGGTACAAATGTTTGTGGTGGTTTAATTTCATAGAGCAGCATATTGTTCACATATTGCGCAAGTGTCGTAGTTTTCAATTTCGCAACTGTCGAATTAAACTTTTAACTTCCTTCCTTCAATTTCGTATTAGTCATTACAGGATCTAGTATCTTACTTCAGTCTCTTCGCTCGCAAGTGCATTCATACGAGCTTGAACGTCATTCTCAGTCACAAACAAGAGGTGAAGGTGGTATTCACCGGACGGTGTTTGTTCTGCTGGGCCCAGTAATTAATTCGGTGACACCGAGTATGCGATCTAATGGTAAGCACAACGATTAACAATTTAGTAGCAATGTATGCAACTACGTTCATCTAGAGGCAACCGACCAGAACAGGTACGTATTGGATCACTTACATTCTCAGTTCGGAGTAGAGGAGTAAGTGCTCTGCTCAACTTGTCTGCAAAACAGTGTTTTCATGTCAGTAAATTCTTCCAAGCTGAAATAAATCACCCTGGAGCTGTATGGGCCATAAACTACGTCTGCGTGACCGCTATAGCCCCAATAAATTAGAACAACCACTCCGCTTCCACTTTGCTGTTGTTTTAAGATATAAGGCGCAATCAAAACGATTTCTTTTGAGGGCGCTGCCAGAGCATATATGCGACGTAACGTCACTCAGAGGCGAGTATACAGGGTGTTTTCGTCAGGGCCTGTAAAATATAACAGTACATAGGGAACTTGCCAACATAAGGAAACAGTAGGAACGTAATCGCATTACTGTGTACTTTCTTATTTCCTGTACCTATAGGTAACTGCAAATACCATCATTGACACCATGTACCAACCATTTGCATGCTTTGTATCCGATGGCCATATGATGGCTACCATCTCCATCGGAGATCTAGTTTCTGACGTAACCTGACAAATTTCCCTCCTTTGTTTCGAACTAGTGAGTGCTACTAAACTGTACTGGTACCACTCCACTGTATGAAACTGTACGTCTCTGAATAGCACTTAGTAGTGAATGGGTCTGTCGATGGGTCATAGTGCGTTTTGTCATGGACACAACGAGAATGCAATACAAAAGAAATATCTTATGAGGAAGTAAGCAAAAGCTGCATCAAACCTTCTAATTAATCAGTCTCGTCCTTCTTGTTTCCTTGCAGGATGTGAAGAATGAACATATAAATAAACAGCACAGTTTGGCATAAATTTGTTCGCACGTTAGTATTAAATAAACTGGAACATATCTATGCGAGGCAATGTTGTAGACAAGTTTACATTCGTATCTCCTTAAGCCGGGTTCTCTACGCCCAGGTGCCCTACTTCAAATTATTCAGTGGAACATTCACTGTATCAGTTACGTGTTTGGCGGTCTTACTGAAACACTTCGTATAATCTGCGACATGAAGGCAAGGCATTAGTATATGCGGTAAATGCGGAAACGAGAATTATGGCGACATTATCAGCAAATTCATCTAAACAGGACAAATGTGTTGGTATTCTGTTCTATCTGCTGCAGGACAAACACCTCCAGACATCCATCATGGAACGCAGAATGTGTATGAGGGCAGCAAGTTGAAAGACCTCATTGAATTACGTGACGCTTTCATGTGAGTTATGAATATCACTTCATGCCAGGACAGCCTCACGCTGGCAAGAGAGGCGCGATTTAAGCAGAATTTCATGATTAATGGGCATTACAGGCCTTTAATGTGCAGTTCTTCATTTTTTTAAACTTCCTCCGAGCAGCTTGGTAATAATTGCCAGTACTGTCACTAAATACACTGGTCAAAACAATCACGGGGTAAGTTAAGATATCTAAATTCTGAATTATCTGTCATCGGCAGAATAAACTGAAATGGTTGGACGTCTTTCTGTGGATTCTACTGAGTGGAAAAAACAACATCACGGCAAGCGAGATAATAATGATAACAGAAAGTTACTCCAAAGGGGGACGGTGTTAAGTTGTGTTTACTCTACCAAACGTATAAAACAGGCAGCTGGGTTCAGATAGCGCAGTGAGCAGGTAGCGCAATGCGACAACAACGTGACTTGCCGGAAGCTATGACATGGAGAGCCATAGGAAGGTTGGAAGCTGGAAAGACAGAGAGGGAGGTGGCTGCAGCTATTGGAGTGTCCCAAAGGGTGATTTTCGGAACCTGGATGCGATTTGATACAACAAACATCGTTAAAAAACCTTAAGGCCAAGGTCGTCCACGGATAACACTAGCAAGAGATGACCGTGATCTCCACTTAACAGCCAGTCGAGACACAAGTCTGAATGCAGGTCAGATAGGGCGGTAGAGTGACCGAGCGCTCTAAGGCGCTTTTGCGCAGCACGTGGTTTCTCCCCGTCGTCGGTTCGAGTACCCCTCGGGCATGGGTGTGGCCGTTGTCTTGAGGTTAGTTTCAGTTGTTTGTTAGCCTTGGGACTGATAACCACAGTAGTTAAGTCACACAGATTTAGAAACATTTGAACATTCTTTGCAACACAGCTGCAACGCACCCTCCAGGCAGCAACGGACGCGCAATATCAACACAAACAGTCCAGAGTCGTCCTCGGGAATGTGGCCTCTACGCACGGAGGCCTATGGTGTGTGTCCGATTAGAACCACGACACAGTTTAGCCCACAGAAACTGGGCGGAGGGACACCAGGATTGGAGTTATAACGAATGGCGCCGGGTTCTGTTCACAGATGAGTCAACAGTTTGTGTTTAACCGGACAATCATCAATGGACGAATGGTGTGCGCAGGAGTCAGTATTGGCGGATTTACGGATGTCTGTGTCTTAGAGAATGGTGGTTTGACTGTATAGAGACGAGATCTTTCAACCTTTTGTTGTGGCCTGCGCTGGTGCCATTGAAGATGGGTTCCTTTTAGTGGACGATAACGCTCGTCCCCAAAGGTCTGTTCTGGTGGACAACATGCTTGAAACTGAGGGAATTGAACGAATGGAGTGGCCAGCTTGTTCACCGGACTTAAACCCGATTGAGCACGTCTGGAATATACTTGACATACGCATTGCAGCCAGACCAGCTCCTCCCACAAAGGTTGCAGAGCTGGATATTGCACTCACAGAACAATGGCCAAATATCACTCAACAGGTGATGATATCCTGGAAATGTCACTGACACGCAGTTCTGCGACTACACTGGCCGTCCGTGATGATAACACACCATTTTAGAGGGCAACGAGGATGATTTTTTCACTATAATGGTAGCCTCATGGTGCCTCGTTTTAAGTAAGCGCCATGTAATCATCAATGAAAGAATTGAGACAGCAAAATATCGTATTGTACCATACACAAATTACAATTGTAACCAATGTCTGAATAAATTAACTACGATATATATATATAATGTGTATGATATCTCACCTGATCTCCTATTTGTTTTGCCGGCCGCAGTGGCCGAGCGGTCTGCGGCGCGCCAGTCACAGTCTGCACGGCCGCTACTGTCGGGGGTTCGAATCCCCCCTCGGGCATGGATGTTTGTGTCGCCTTTAGTATAAGGTAGTTCATAAGTAGTTTGTAAGTATAGGAACTGATGACCCCGCAGTTAAGTCCCTTAAGCTTAACAAACATTTCAACATTTCCTATTTGTTTTGAGCAGCGTAGTTGTTAATAATATTATTATTGCTAGCTTGGAGCTGTGTGATACGACAATTTCTTGGTCAGGAGAACTCTGGCCATAGCTTTCTCTACAATCTTGTTGTTTGGCGAGCTCTGGCACAGGCGCTGCGGCCAGATACCCACCAAAGAGCGACGCCACTGAGGTAGAGGAAAACATCAAAGAGAACTCGGCGAAAGGCGACGCTGTGGCTGGCTCCCGGTAGGGCGAGGCGCCAGGGCTTGTGTCGGTTACGCAGTCAGTGCATGTGGGCCGCACAAAGCAGCCCCGCCAGCCCTTGAGACGTGTCAAGTGAACGACCCTCACGTTCCACTCGCCTCGCCGGCGCCTTGGGTCAGTGAACCTCCTCGAATGCATGCGAAAATAATTATTCTGATTGGTCGAGACGTCTGTGTCGTCACAGGGGGCGGAATGATGTTCCTGCCACCACTCAATTTGTTTAGTGTATGCCACTGGCTGCATCAAAATATCAACCTGAGAAACTTACAGTGTTGTGAACGGCAAGGGCCGGGATTGCCTACCGTCTTCCTGTGAATGAGCTGGGAGAGGGGTGATCTCTGTCTCTCAAAATCGCAGACACAGCATAGAAGACGTTCTTCTTCCTTTTTTCCGATTTCTGAGTGCTGCCACTGCCGTATATGTCCATCAGAGAGACACCACGCCAAGCCTAATTTCACTCCGGCTGCTATGAGACAACTGTGAATGATTCATTGATGTTTGTTTTATGTAAAGGCCATGCTGCCCTTATTGACTGGACATGTAACTTTCCTTTTAACCGTATGTCCACTGATATAGCTGTTGTGAATTATACAGGGTGAGGCATTTAAAACTCTTTTCCGGAATATTTGCAAAATACAGGTCGGATTTAACAAAGTTATTCACATCGAAGAGGGCTATCAATTAACTTAAACCTCGACCTCCCCCCCCTCCCCTGCACCAATCCCGGGGGCTGGAAGGAATGTAACTTTGATATCCTAAATAACAACCCCAATTTTTATTGATAGATGACGCTGTAACCGGCAAAAATAAAAGTCAGTTGAAAATTGTTGTTAAACAGTAATATTATGTAATAAAAAATAGAGATGGGACACTCTCTCTACATTTAACACTTTCAGATGCAGTAAACACTTGGACCATGATACGAAAAGGAACATTCCTATCAGAGGAGAGATTTAACACACCTTTGACGAGCTTCTTTATCATATCTGTGAGCCTCAAAGTACGAAGAAATCACATCCCACCGTTCCCACCGTGGCACAATTGCGGAGAGATGTTTACAGCCCGAATCAGTGAATTATATTAACAGTCTGACCATTGACTGAGAGCATGATCGTAGTCTGTGATTCAATTCATTGAGGGAGGTGTCACATGATAGCATTATCAATAATTTCAAAGACGGCACTCCCATTTTCGTAATCTGATGTGCATTTGCTTTAGATATTACCGTTTTTTCAACCATTTTCAGGTCTTTTTTTTTTTTTTTTTTTTTTTTTTTTTTTTTTTTTTTTTTTTTTTTTTTTGCGGATTACAGTTCTATCATGGAACGAAAACATTGTCTGATACAAAAGTTACAAAGTTTTTCACGGAGAATCCGTATCTGCAATAAATAATAGAGGTTCTTACTTAACATTTCAAAATCACCCACTCCCCAACCGCCGGTGGGAGGTGTACTGTGGGGTTTGAAGGAAGAGATGTGCGTTTTAATAGAGCCAAAGGAGGAATTACACCGCATCCATTTCGTAAACAATGTTATACTCGAACCTGAATTAACACCCAACTTTGGACGGCGGAGGGGGACTCAGGTCGCTGAGAGTTGACGTTAACGCCGACGTTCAGTTTTACGAGCTGTGAGGCAACGGCTTAAGGGTAGATGTAACCGAAAACGTGAACGTTTATTTAAAAAATCGTTACAACTACAGTTATTAATGTACCGATCTAAAGTTTGGCACGTGTAAAGAAAATGAAAGGTATTTTAACAAATCGGAATGTACGAGACGTGTTCAAAAAGTAACGTGACTTGATATATTTAAAAAAGGATATTTATCTATTTATGAATGTTAATATAGCCCCCTTCAAAGTAAAGCCCCTCGGATACCATTCACTTGTGCCAACGCGTCTCCCAATCTTCGAAGCACTTCTCAATAAGCACTTTTTGGTACAGTCTAGAATACTTCCAGCGATGCAGTTATTATTTACTCAATCGTCGCTAACCTTCGTCCTTCCATAGATATCTTTAGTTTTGGAAATAGGGAAAAACTCACAGGGGCACAAATCCTGTGAATATGGTGGCTGAGGGATGATTGTCGTGTTGTTTTTGGCCAAAAACTCTGTCTCAAGCAATGATGATGCAAAAGCCGTGAATTGTTTTTCCATTATTCCGGACGTGTTTTCCGTATTACTTATCGCAGATGGCTCATAAATTCAAGATAATACCCCTCATTGATCGTACGACCTTGAGGGGAAAAATTCATTGACATTTACATACGTACTTCAAAAATGTTCAAATGTTTCAAATGTTCAAATGTTTGTATATCCATCGGACCAAACTGGGTGGTCATCAGTCCGTAGCTTACAAACTACTTTAACCTAGGTAAAGTAACCTAAGGACAACACACACACCCATGCCCCAGGGAGGACTCGAACCTCCACGGCGAGCAACCGCGCGCTCCGCAGCAAGACGCTTTAGACCGCTCGGCTACTCCACCGCGGCAAAAATGTTCAAATGTTTGTAGAGCTTATGAGACTTAACTACGGGGTCATCAGTCCCTAAACTTACAAACTACTTATGAACTAGCTAATACTACGGACGGCATAAATATCCATGCCCGAGGGGGGATTCGAACCCCCGACCATAGTGGCCGTGCAGACCGTGACTGATGCGCCGCAGTCCCCTCGGCCACCGCGGCCGGCTACATACATACTCCGCAATTCACCGTAAGGTGCGTGGCGGAGGGTACACTGTACCACTACTAGGCATTTCCTTTCCTATTCCACTCCCAAATAGAACGAGCAAAAAAAAAAAAAAAAAAAAAAAAAAGAATGCGTATATGCCTTCGTACGAGCCCTAATTTCTCTTATGTTGTCTTTGTGATCATTACGCGAAATGTAAGTAGGCGGCAGGAAGATCGTTCTACACTCAGCTTCAAATTCTAAATTTCCTCAACAGAATTTCTCGAAAAGAACGTCGTCTTTCCTCCAGCGATCCCCATTTGAGTTCCCGGATCATTTCCGTGACACTCGCGCATTGGTCGAACCTACCAGTAACAAACCTAGCTGCTCGCCTCTGAAATGCTTCTACGTCTTCATTTAAACTGATCTGCTGCGTGTCGCAGAGTTCAAACTCGTCCATGGCCACCCACATTAAGGTTTTCCGTGTCTTACCTAATTCACTCCAAACGAATGCCGGGATAGTCGATAGTCGATTTCCTTCCCCTCAAAAACGATCAGAGCTTATGCTCCGTCTGTTCAAATGTTCTGTAGTTCGTAAAACTATGGGACCAAACTCTAGTAGTCAATAGTCCCTTGGCTTACAAACTACTTTAACTTATGTTAAGAACACACACACACACACACACACACACACACACACACACACACCAATGCCCGAGGGAGGACTTAACCCTCCGACGGGTAGCAGACATGCACACCGCAGCAAGGCGCCTTAGAGCGCACGGCAACTCCCGCGCGACCTGCTCGGTCTGTAATGACATAGCTGTCGACGGGACGTTAATCCATAATCTTCCTTCCTTCCCACGCCGTTATAAACGACAATTTTCCAACCAAATGGATAAATTCACCGCCGAACAATATTAATTTTCCGAGTGTGCCTCTCATTAGAGGTATTTGGGTTTTCCCCCGATGGATCGATGCCGCCCGACAAAGAGAGTTGGTCGCTCATTATTAACTGCTGGCGTCGCACCCCGACAGGCAGGTACAGAACAAAATAATTACGTCGCGTTGAATGGCCGCGTGGTCTAAGGCGTCATGCTACGGAATGGCCGGCTGTTCCCGTGTGTACGTGTATGTGTCCTTAGTGTAAGTTAGTTTAAGAAGTTTGTAAGACAAGAGACTAATGACCCAATAGGTTTACAAACATTTGACACGGTTTCCAAGGCATTTTATCGAATGAGATATGCGTAAATCGGCGCTGAGTTTCCGTCAGTAGTACTGACAGACTGACAGTGAGGTCAAGTTGTAAATGTCAGCATAGTTAGTGCATTTATGAAATATTACATACGTGCCAGACCTATGTTAACTGACTAGTGGCGTCCATTAATTACGTGAAGTGAATTTGGCGCTTTTTCGAATTTCCCCACGTGAAATGTCGTCAGATTTAGCCCGACCCCTCCCCTCTACACTCACATGAGTGTTTTCAAAACGCATATTTTAGAGTAAATACGTTAATCTGTACTTCATTACGTTGGATTTATTTGAAAAACACAATCTATCTTCCACTAGTTAAGACTTGTATTTCACACAGAACGTGTATAGGCCTTATCACTGATAACATCGAACAATAGTTAAATAAAAGGAACTATTAGAATTCGTAAAACAATGTTCATTCAAATGTAGTCCACGGGGACGCAAGTGTGGTCTCACGAGTCACTAGTGGAACCAACATGTCCAAATGATTTTCAATTAAATTATTCTGCTTCTTCAAACTCGCTCTGACTGAGAACAGTCTAACCCGTTCTCGCTTGTACTAAATACCTAGGAGTAACAATTACGAACAGCTTTAACTGGAAATAACACATAGAAATTATAGTAGGAATGGTGAACTAAAGACTACGTTTCATTGAAAATGCAACAGAAGACACTTAGAAGAGGCAACAGTTCTACTAAAGAAACTGCCTACACAACACTTGTGCGTCCTATTTTGCAGCATTGTGGGATCCCAACCAAGTGTGTTGACGGACGATTTAGAGAAAGTTCAGCGAAGGGCGGCTCGATATAGGGGAGAGAGTGTCACAGAAATAATGCACAAGTTGGGTCGTAAATTATTAAAACAAAGGCGTTATTCGTTGCGACGAGATCTATTTGCGAAATTTCTTTCACGACCTTTCTCTTCAGTATGCGAAGATATTATGTTAGCACCGACCTACATAGGTAGACGTGACCATCGGAATAAAATAAGAGAAATCAAAAAGATTTAAGTGTTCCTTTATCCAGCGAGCTTTTTAGGGAATGGAACTGTAGGGAAATATCATAAAAGTAGTTCGATGAACCCTCTGCCATTCACTTCAGTGAGACTTGCAGAGTATTTATGAAGATGTAGATGTACACAGAGGCACCGTGTCTCGACCTGTGACAAGCCGCTGGTGCGCTGTGAACTGCTGTTGCAGCTCTGGTGAAGACGAAAGTAGATACCGCATGTACTGTTCCGTCTCTTCTCTAGATCATCACGCACACTTGGGCAACAGAGGTCATAAGATTTGCCGATGAAGGCGTGAAAAGACTGGATTGCTACGCAGTGGCGGAGATAGAAGGGATCAAATGTCATTGCGTCATGTTCTTCAGGGTCCGGGTCCATTGGATTCCCATTAACCCTAGTGATGGGGTATTGAGATGGCCGAAAACGGTCATGAAGGAAACGAGAGAGGTGGCCAGCAATGTTTGCGTTCGAATTACGAAAAAAACGTGTAAAAAAAAAAAAAATGTTACGTATCCTTAGAGAAACAATCGAGGGATTACTGTGTTCTGAGTGATGTCTGCATATCCGCGATAAATATTGTTGTGTAGGACTTAGACATGTTTTAGCCATAAACCGTCTTTTACTTAATTTAACTCAGTTATCTCTCAGTTTTACACTGTTTCTTGTGGAATAAAAATGACAAGTCTCCCGCAAGTGAGATGTGGTTAGATTGGGGTCAACCCCCTCTCCCCATCTAAACACGTAAAGTAATTAATTGACGCCCCCATACGAAGTGTCTTTAAACTGTATAGGGGTCGTATGAAACATTCAGCTACTAATCACAGTAATGGCAGCCATTCTGCCTGAATCGGTAGCTGTAAAGCGGGTCGTTAGATGAATGGGTGTTCCTGAATCGTCCCTCCGACCTCTCACAATTACAATGTCCAGTATCATCAGTATGGCAATCTGTCAAAAGCTTGAACAACCACCTTTTGTAATTGTGACAGGAAATCACTCAGGAAGTAACTAGACCTACATCAATACTCCGCAAATCATAACTAAGTGCATGGTAGAGGGTTCATCGAACGGCTTTTATGATATTTCTCTATCGTTCCATTCTGTAATAGAGCGCTGGAAGAAGGAACACGTGAGTCTTCCAGTTCTCGATTTGATTTCCCTTATTGAAATGTAGTGATCATGTAGGTGGGTGCTAAGAAAATATGTTAACATTAGGAAGAGAAAGTTGTAAAAGGAATTTCGCTAACATCGCCGCGACGAAAACTGCCTTGCTTTTAATGACTTCCACCCCAACTCGTGCATTATTCCCGTGACACTCTCTCCCCTATATAGCGATAATAGAAAATGTGCTGTCCTTCTCAGAACTTTCTCTATATTCTCGTCAATTGGTGGGGATCTCACAATTCTCAACAATACTCCAAACCAGTACGCCCAAGTGTAGTGTATGCTGTCTTTTAAGTACAAATGTTGCATCTTCTAAGTGTTCTGCCAAAGAAACGGAGCCTCTGGTTCGCCTTCCCTGTAATATTTTCTAATTGTTCTTTCCAATTTAAGTTGTTCGGAATTGTTACTCCAAGGTAATTAGATGAACTTACAGCCTGTAGATTGGACTGATTTACCACGTAAATGAAGTTTAATGGATATTTCTTTAGTGCTCGTATGGATGACTTAGCACTTATTATTTAGGGTCAACGGCCAAGTTTTGCACCATGCAGCTATATCTGAATCATTTTGTTAGTTGCTTTTGATCTTCTGGTGACTTTGCTAACCGACAAATGACAGCATCATCCGCGAACAATCTAGAGATCGGCTCACATTGTTCCCTAAAGCGTTTATAAAGATAAGGAAAAGCAGGGACCCTACAATACTTCCTGCGGAACGCCGGTTTACTGGAAGACTTTCCGTCAATTACTACGGACTGTGTCCTTTCCGACGGGAAAACACGAATGCAATCGCACAACTGTGGCGATATTCCATAAGTACGCAAATTCATTAGAAGACGCTTGTGAGGTACAACGTCGGAAGAATTTCGGAAATCAAGAAATATGGAATCGATTTAAGATCCCTTTTCGATAGCGCTCGTCTCTTCATGTAAGGAAACAATGCGTCCATATTACAAGGTAATAGGTGTGTTGCACGGCTGCTGTTTTTTTTTTAGTATAATAAGAACCCAACAGTTAATAAAATTGACTTTTTGATGTGTTTGGGGTGAAGACTATCATCGGTATTTCGTAAGCAGATTGCTGCCCAGATAGAATACTATATCCAAAGCTGTAATGGCTGCGTGGACCTATGCGAGACGTGTAGGGAGAGAGAGAGAGAGAGAGAGAGAGAGAGAGAGAGAGAGAGAGAGAGAGAGAGGTGGAACCTCTGAGGGTCGAGAGCTGTGGCCAGATATGCAGGACTTGTCGATGGGGGATCCGTGACGCCAAAAGCCCAACGGGGTGGTCTGACACATACGCGACTGGGGCTAAACCCGGGGAGATTTATGGCTAGGAGAGAACTGTGAACTGATACTGGTGCTCATTTATTTACTTTTCTGACCGTTTTAATCACCTGCGTTCTAGGTAGTAAGAATGGTCCTGTTTTCACAATGTCAATTTCTTTTATAAACAATACGAGTTCTTCTTATTTTAAATAAATTTCAACAATATAATTGTTGCGGGAGAGTTTTTGGCAATGCAGTAGGTACACTTTAAAAGATACATGTGAAATTTATTACAAATAAATGAATAGTCAACTTCAGGGTTGTGTAAGTATCATCATACTGATGAACTTCAAATCCAAACATCGGCATGGATAGTTCAAAGTTTTTCTTTTGCTGTTAGCGATAATTTCTAACAAGGAAATCACACCGGTATCGGAATTTCAAATTTATTACATATTTGTTACGTAAAGTTCAGACCTCAAACAGTAATTATCCAAAGCCATCTTACAAATCCCCGAGGAAATCGACTTAGAAGTTTAGCAAGTACATTTAAATACTTATTATGGTGACAGTTTCTAAAATTATTGGTGTAGCTCATTTCGTTGCGTGGTAGTTATCTATAGAGTTAACACAGGTTCGGTGGTTCGAAACACGCTATACTCGTAATCTTACTTTTTTCCGTTGTGTTGGATTACTTCAATCATCTATATCTATAAATGTGTGTTCGGTATACGCTTATCACGTCTGAACCACATGACATAAAGAGCTAAAATTTGTACAGTTACTAATGTCTACCCGGAGAAGGCTTTAGGCACGGTTTTATGGCGACCGGATAGCTATTTATCTATATATAATAATGTGAATGTCTGTTCGGTGTACGCTTATCATGTCCGAACGACAAGACGCAAAGACTTAAATATTTGTACAGTTACTAATTTATACCTGAGGAAGGTTTCGGGTACGGTTTTATAGCGATCTAATAGATATTTAGTAATTTAAAGACTAGAATATAACGCGAAATGCGGAACAATACTTACTCTTGGAAAATTATATTTACTCTTTGAAACTGGTTTTATTGGTTGCATTGTTGCTTGAGGGTTGATAATGAGAAAAGAGTGGAGTATATTGGAATGGAAAGTTATCGGTGTATATAAAATTCTGTGTGTGTGTGTGTGTGTGTTAATATTTCGCTCTGCAGCGAAAACTACAGAACGCAAACGAATGGTCTGTGTGTAATAGTTGTCCGAAGTCTCCCGTTGTACACCATAACAGTTCCATGCCGATAGCTATAAGGGGGTGGAAGATATGGTAGATTAAAGTCGTCAACTTATTAAAAAAATTCGTACTGAAGGCCAGCGATGACGTTTGCGACTCTATAGCAAGGAGGTTACATACAGCGAAACGTGATGCCACAGACCATATCTTTGGTCTATGCGTGCTACAATGTCTTCAGCTCTTTCTCTGTAAGGATAAGCATACGAATAAGGAAATATAAGAATAAAAAAATAAAGCAGTAAAAAACAAATTTCTTTTAATACATCCCTTTAAAAAAATCTATTTGACGTTTCGCGCATTATCTATCATAATCAACCAACACGCGAGCGGAGCCGCGGGTTTAAGCTAGTTTAATATAAAATTAATCAAATATAAGGTAATTAACACAAATCTAACCGTTATATTTTATGGAAAATGAATGCTCCTTGTCACTAACTGCAGAGGTGCAAGAACACTTCACAATAATCTGTTTTATTTTCATTTGGATTGTGAAGTCTTGGGGAAACGAATATTTTTATTTATTTAGGTAAAGATGGCTTTCATTGTTCAGACATTAGATACAGAACCGCGGGCCTCTGGTTACTGACCTCTGTATTGCAGTGTAGTCAGCAAAAAGTTTCACGCATTCGTAACGGTATCTACTTGGTCGTTTTGTGAAGTGTCAGTATTTTGCAACTTACAATACTTGTATTCCAGCAATATATCACATGATCAAAATATCCACGGGTGTACTGCCGGTCTATAGTGTCCAACGGGCACAATATTTCGGCGATCATACATGTCGCCATTATCAGGTGAACTGACGGACTGAGCTCCTGGAAACGCGCCGGCACGGAGATCCGCACGCTACGGCTGCTCGAAGGGAACTGTGTTCTAGCCCGGTAGCGGGCCATTTAAATACCCTCGGCCCGCGGAGCGACCCTCCCGCGGTCCGCGCCCCGCGCCGCGGCCGCGCAGTGGAACCGATTGCGCCGGCGTCTGAGAAGACGTCGGTGTGAGGGCTCTGTCCGCCGTGGTCGTCACTTCGTTACGTTTGCTAGATTTACTCTTAATTAACCCAATCGCTGGTTCCCAAGCTTTGCTAAGATTATAGCCAGAGTCACGGTTTATGAGGTCGTCACTTGTGCGAATTTCAATGGCATCTCTAACGACGCAGTCCCAGTATCTCGACGTCTGTACCAGAATCCTAGTGTGTTCATACTCCATGGCGTGATTCTCCGACAAACAATGTTCAGCGACCGCCGACTTGCTCGGATACATCAATCGTGTGTGCCTCTGGTGTTCAACGCATCGATCCTCGACGGTACGCATCGTCTGTCCAATATATGACTTTCCACACTGAGACGGAATCTGGTACACGCCCGCCTTCCTCAAACCGAGAACATCTTTAGCGCTCCCCACCAGTGCACGAATTTTATTCGGCGGACAAAAAACAGTTCCAACCTGGTGTTTTCACAAAATGCGGGCGATTTTCCCTGAGAGTGCGCCAGTATATGGAACGAACGCAGTGCCTACATCCTCCCTTGCGTTCCATATATCGGCTCACTCTCAGGGAAAATCGCCCGCATTTTGAGAAAACACCAGGTTGGAACTGTTTTTTGTCCGCCGAATAAAATTCGTGCACTGATGGGGAGCGCTAAAGATGATCTCGGTTTGAGGAAGGCGGGCGTGTACCAGATTCCGTGTCAGTGTGGAAAGTCATATATTGGACAGACGATGCGTACCGTCGAGGATCGATGCGTTGAACACCAGAGGCACACACGATTGATGTATCCGAGCAACACACAGATAACGCACTTCAGAGTGGGAATACAACGTGTAAAATATAAATAATTTTGTGTCCCGTTGCCGCCGGTTGTCCAAGGTGTCGGTGGCCGAGTAGAGAGAGACCGACACAGGGAAATAGGATGCACGCGTGTGCGGGTACAGAGTCTGAGGCGACCAGCCAGTGGGGCAGCCGAAACTAGAAACACTAAGCTAGGTTACTACAAGTGTATTTCGTAGAGATAGTACAATACTTTGTTAACAGAAGACTAGTGGAATACAGATACATAGTTTAACTAGGTAGAGGCCTGCCTACTGATGATAGTGTTATCTGGTGCCTATCCTAATGCCAAGTGACCGATCCAGTTCAGTGGTGGCCACGAGCGGGGTTGCAGCAGAGGGCGCCCGTGGCTGACGTCGTAAGAACGCCGCGCCGTGCTGGCAGGGCGGCGCGCGGCGAAAGTACGTGGCGCGCACTTCAGACTTGTGCGACACCACAAATAATATAAAATATAGATTAGTCGTAGAATAATTATTTAATAACCAAACCAGTAAAATTGTATTATTTTAAGTAGCAAGTCTGTAGTACTTTTATTCGTGATATTTCTAGCAATAAAAGTACCGGTACAGAAGATGTGGAACAGTATGAAAGATTAATTTCAAATATGGCAATAACTAAGGAAGGAAATAGTAACTATGCGTCATTCAAGAGTCCGTAGGTGCTTTATACGTACTTGAAGTAGTGCTGTAGTATGTGAGATCTCTTAAAAACGCGCGTGAAAAGAGCGCTCGTATAGCGGACTGGCCTGGGCTTTAATCATTGAGAGGCGCCCTGTGGCCAGCACTGTTGGTGGCGCGCGTGCTACGTCCCGACAAAAACGCCCGTGTAATCAAACGTCGTGCATGCTTAGACAAACAGTCGATGGTCTACTGTGTCACTACGTGCTGTTTGCATAGCCGCGGTAAATGTTATTGTGTAGGATTTAGCCAAATTTTACACGTCAAACAAGTTAAATTTAACCTAGTTATCTCGCAGTTTAACACCTTTTCCTTTTTCGGATAAAATTACGTAAGATTTTCCGAAACTTGCCTCTTCTCTTCCCCAAGTGAGATTTAGTTGCATTCGGATCGACCCCTTACCTCCCTAAACACGTCACGTAATTAATGGACGCCCCCTTAGCGCTGATAATTACGCTTTAATTGCCTCCTGGATGATTGGATTTTATGGAGGAAAAGTGTGTAAACCGAATGGAGAGACGGAAAGCTCGTTTCGCCAACACTTGATGAACGTGCGATAGGGGAACGGGACGTGGCCTTGAGGGGTTGCGGCGAGGCAGCTCTTGATAGGACGCTACTGCCAAGGGTGGTCGGAGAGAGCGGGGTTATTCAGGGAACTTCGCTGACCTGGAAACAGTACTAAACTGAAATGAGAATGCCGACGCAACGTAATGCTTGCTGCTTGGCGTCTGACGCCAAGTTGGCGAGACGCCGAAACTGGTTAACAATGTAGCAGCGGTACTCAAGTTTAGGGCGGCTTTAGCTCGTCCGTACGCAGAGCAGCCTGTCTTACTGCTTTAGACACGTCTCATCGGTAAATTCGAACGAAGATTCAGCTTCCACGGGACACACCCATCTTGAGTTTGTGGGAGACTGGAACACGTTTATGGCAGAGGTAGTATAACAGATACAGAGACGTCGATTGACCCGCCTTTGCATACCTAGGGAGGGAAACGAAGGTTAGCTGCAGAGATGGCAGTTAATGAGATGGTATACCAGTCTGTGCTCCCGAGGAAGGGGACTCTGCTGTCTGGGCTGGGATGGCTTGCAACGGTCCGCCCTCGTTGATAAAACTTTTACTATTCGGGTTAGATTTAAATGCATCCTGCTTATCGTGAAAGGACGAATATGAACTTCGTCAGTTGCGTTGGAAGCTCTTGTCTTGCGTGTGACATACAGCCTCTTGAGTATCTCTTGTTTTGTTGTGTATCTACCTTAAAACGTTACTCAAGTTCTCCTCTGACTGCGAGTTCACGTCTTACGTTTGCTGCATACAGTGAAGTAATACTCAGTGACAATTCAGCAGTTTCTGAAAAGTGATGTGTTTACTTTCTGATTGCTACCGGTTTCAATAATGACTCATTTTCAGGTTTTTTCTCCAAGTAAAGAAGTTATTATCAGTGCATTTATCTAAAAATACATAAATCATATACTACTGCGGTTTTTAATAACTTTTTAATTACGCAGTCGGATCGTTAACACTATTTTTCAAATTAGTTGCAGTCTAGTGCTGCCATACTGTTTTGTTCTTTATAATATCGAGCTGTACGTCAGAGATGAGGAAGCGAATCGTTTTCAGAGATACGGCGTGCCTTTGAATTTTTTGAAATACTTCTGGATGGCAGGAGGTGGATTTAAAACGCCGTCACCCAGTGAGATGGCGGAAGTTATCACACAAGTCCGAATACAGCCATCCAGATTTAGGCTCTCCGTGATTTCCCTAAATCGCTGCACGCAAATGCCGGGATGGTTCCTTTGAAAGGGTACGACTGGGCTCCTTTGCCATGCTTCTAGAAACAATGCGACGGTGAGCTCCGCCTGTAACGACCATGCTTTCGACAGGGCGCTAAACACTAATCTTCCGATGGAAGGACTAAGCCACAATGACTGCGTAGGAACACAGACGAGAAAGAATGAATGCACCTTCATATTTTCTCGACGTATCTCATAATAAATAAAATTACGGGTATTCAGCCGTAACTATTTACATTTTACTGCTAATATTTCGGCAGTATACCGTTCAGCCATCATCGGAGCGATAGTTAAGACAACTAGACTGTCGGCAGAGTGTTCCCGTCCACCTTCTATACTGTAAAAGCGTAGCAAATCGACGCCAAAGATGTATAACTCATTAGTGCCCTTCATGGAGAATATATACAATCGTAATCTGCGGCTAACTTAGACGGCAGACAAGTACTAAGTCGTAATGCCAGCTATGGGGCGCATATGTTATCATACTGCCGTTGTCTTTGATTGCGTACAATTGTGAGTGCCGGGTTCCAAATTTTTCCAAGAATAAAACTAACATTACGATTAATTAAATTACTTGCCAGCCGATTATCAATGGCTTCTCCAAAAACCGTGTCCCACAAAGATGATGCAGATGTTAATATCTAAACATTCTCATAATCCATATATGGTCTGTTGATTCATCGGCTTTTAGCAGGAGGGTGCACCGTCGATGTTCCGCACATCGTTCACGAACTGCGCACAAAGTGCGTCCAATATGTGAACTTACAAATTGAGATCGAATTTCATACACAACCGCCTTCCACAAAAGCAAGTCATCCTTCACAGAGCCAATAACCGCGGATATCTTTGGTGCTGGCAGAAAAATAACTGACTTTGTATTTGTAGAGGATGCGGCCAAATTTTGAGGATAAATTATTGACGCATGGGGAGAAAGGCCATTAACTTGAATTTTTTTATCTTCTGGTTCTTCCGGTGTACATTTCAGTTTGACAGTGTAGAATGTCGACGGTAACACTCTACCGACAGTCTAGTTGTCTTAACATCGCTCTGATGATGGCTGAAAGATATACAGCCGAAATATTAACAATAAGTGTATGAAATTGTGAAGTTTGGAAAGTAGGAGGCGAGTCGTGTTGGGATAGGTCATTCGGTAGAGCGCTTTCCCGCGAAAGCCAAAGGTCCCAGGTTCGAGTCCCGGTTCCGGCACACAATTTTAATCTGCCAGGAAGCTTCAAGAACTGAATGGTTACGGCTGAATACCCGTAATTTTATCCCATCTGTGCTGGGAGAACACCTGAGAAGACATCAGGTTAGAGAAAAACTTTATAAAAGAACGTTTGGCTACAATCCTGACGCGCTAGAGAACAACTACATTCTTCGCGTGTTCTGCACTTTTAATATAAATGGCGACAGGTGCACGTAGGTCGCGGTAACACGACTGAGGCAAGGGGGACAGAAAGCGAAGGAAGTGTGGTTTAAGGAGGACACGGTAAAATTTTAAAAGTTTCGACGTCACATAACATCCATGAACTTCGTTCCACCAAGCACCCCACTCCTGATTATTAAACGCCAGTAAAGTCGTACTGAGTCGTGCTGCTCGACTCGGAGGTAAACCGGTTCGAATCCTGATGGTGGATGACATTTACATAATCAGTGTTTGGCTGGCAAAGGGAGCAGAGTGTTGGGTGAAGATCCTGACTTCTAGTGTTGGCGCCGGTGTCCTGAAGGAAATTGCAGACTTCTCCGGAATGTCTCATTATATGCAGGCATGTGGAACTTGTGAAGGAGGTCCATCCGTCGCATGGCGACGTTCAGCTCGTCGGCGTCCTTTGTGCTATTCGAGAGCAGTCGGCCACGCGCCAGCACGGGGTTCTTCTGTCATTTTACTCATCAGCTCACCTGACAAACAGAGTCACAACAGTATGCTCGCACATATCAACCGTTAAACCTTTACAGGTAGACAGGTATCGAGGGACGTCTTCCACCACGCACACACGGTCTCTACATGAGTAAGGCGCTGGCGATCAGTTACACAATAATGATTCTAGCGGACTTAGTACGTTGTTGTTGTTGTGGTCTTCAGTCCGGAGACTGGTTTGATGCAGCTCTCCACAATACCCTATCCTGAGCAAGCCTCTTCATCTCCACATAAGAACGGCAACCTACATCTGTATCAATCTGCTTACTGTATCCATCTCTTGGTCTTCCTCTGCGATTTTTACCCCACACACTTCCCTCCAATGCTAAATTCACAATTCCTTGATGTCTAAGAATGTGTACTACCAATCTATCCCTTCTTTTAGTCAAGGTTTGCCAGAAATTTCTTTTCTCTCCAATTCTGTTCAATACCTCCTCATTAGTTACGCGATCCACCCACCTAATCTTCAGCATTCTTCTGTAGCACCATATTTCAAAAGCCTCAATCCTCTTCCTGTCCGCACTGTTTATCGTCCATGTCTCACTCCCATACAAGGCAACACTCCATACAAATGCCTTCAGAAAAGACTTCCTTAGGCATAAATCAATATTCGATGTTAACAAATTTCTCTTTTTCAAGAACGCTTTTCTACCCATTGCCATTCTGCATTTTATATCCTCTGTACTGCGACAATCATTTGTTATTTTACTGCCCAAATAACAAAACTCATCTACCTCCTTTATTGCTTCGTTTCCCAATCTAATTCCTTCAGCATCACCTGATTTCCTTACACTGCACTCCATTACCCTAGTTTTGCTCTTGTTAATGTTCATCTTATATGCACCTTTCAGCACACTGTCCATTCCCTTCAACTGCTCTTCCAGGTCTTTTGTTGTCTCTGAGATTATTACAATGTCGTCGGCAAAACGCAATGTTTTTAATTCTTCACCCTGAACTTTAATTCCTTCTCCAAATTTCTCCTTGCTTTCCTTTATAGCTTGCTCAATGTACAAATTGAATAACAATGGAGAAAGACTACAACCCTGTCTTACTCCCTTTCCAACCACTGCATCCCTTTCATGCCCTTCAACTCTGATAACCGCTGTCTGGTTTTTGTACAAGTTATAAATAACCTTACGTTCCCTATATTTTACACCTGCTTGCTTCAGAACTTGAAAGAGTTTATTCCAATCAACATTGTCAAAAGCCTTCTCCAAATCTACAAAAGCTAGAAATGTAGGTTTGCCTTTTCTTAATCTATATTCTAGGATAAGCCGTAAAGTGAGTATTGCCTCCCGTGTTCCTACATTTCTCCTGAACCCAAACTGATCTTCCCCGAGGTCGGCTTCCACCACCTTTTCCATCCTTCTGTATATAATCCGTGTTAATATTTTGCAACCATGACTTATTAGACTGATGGTTCTGTAGTTTTCACACCTGTCTGCACCTGCTTTCTTTGGAATGGGGATTATAACATTTTTCTTAAAGTCTGAGGGTACTTCTCCTGTCTCATACATCTTACGCACCAGGTGAAACAGGTTTGTCATGGCTGGTTCTCCCAGAGACTTCAGTAGCTCTGAGGGAATATCATCTACTCCAGGGGCCTTGTTTCGACTTAGGTCTTTCAGGGCTCTGTCAAATTCTTCTCTCAATACAGTATCTCCTATTTCATCTTCATCTACATCCTCCTCCCTTCCTACAATATTGTCTCGGAGTTCATTTCCTTTGTAGAGCCCCTCTATATACTCTTTCCACCTTTCAGCTTTCCCTTCTTTGCTGAGAACTGGTTTTCCATCAGTGTCCTTGATATTCATAGATCTGTTTCTCTTATCTCCAAATGTTTCTTTTATTTTCCTGTAGGCTGTATCTATTTTTCCCCTATTTATACATTCTTCTACATCCTTGCATTTGCCTTCTAGCCACTCCTGCTTAGCCATTTTGCACTTCCTGTCAATCTCATTTCTTAGTCGTCTGTACTTCATTTTGCCTGTTTCATTTACTGCATTTTTATATTTTCTCCTTTCATCAATTAAATTTAGTATTTCCTGTGTTATCCAAGGGTTTTTTGTACGTCTTGCCTTTCTACCTATTTTGTCCTCTGCTGCCTTCACTATTTCATCTCTCAATGCTACCCATTCCTCTTCTACTGTTTTATTTTCCCCTGTTTCTGTCAATTGTTGCCTAAAGCTCCCTCTGAAATTCTTAAGAACCTCACGTTCCTTCAATTTATCCAGGTCCCATCTCCTTATTTTCCTACCTTTTTGTAGTTTCTTCAGTTTCAGCCTACAGTTCATAACCAACAAGTTATGGTCAGAGTCTATATCTGCCCCTGGGTATGTTTTACAGTTTAAAACCTGGTTCCGGAATCTATGTCTTACCATTATAAAATCTATCTGATACCTTCCGGTGTCTCCTGGACTCTTCCACGTATACAACCTTCTTTTGTGATTCTTGAGCCAGGTGTTTGTTATAACTAAATTATGTTCCGTGCAAAATTCTACCAGGCGGCTTCCTCTTTCATTCCTTTTGCCCAGACCACATTCACCTACTATCTTCCCTTCCCTTCCTTGTCCTACTACTGAATTCCAGTCGCCCATAACAATTAAGTTTTCCTCTCCCTTAACTGTCTGAATAATTTCCTTTAGCTCCTCATATATTTCTTCGATTTCCTCATCATCGGCAGAGCTAGTTGGCATATAAACCTGTACTACTGTTGTCGGTGTTGGCTTCGTATCTATATTGACTACGATAATGCGATCACTGTGCTGGTCATAATAGTTTATCCGCATTCCTATTTTCTTATTCATTATCAATCCTACTCCTGTGATACCCCCAATTGATTTTGTATTTATAATCCTGTACTCACCTGACCAGAAATCCTGTTCATCCTGCCACCGAACTTCACTAATCCCCACTATATCTAACTTCAACCTATGCATTTCCCTTTTTAAATTTTCTAATTTTCCTACTCGATTAAGGGATATAACATTCCACGCTCCGACCCGTAGAATGCCAGTATTGTCTTTCCTGATGATCACATCCTCCTGAGTAGTCCCCGCCCGGAGATCCGAATGGGGGACTATTTTACCTCCGGAATATTTTACCCGAGAGGATGCCATCATCATATGTTCATACAGTAGAGCTGCATGTCCTCGGGAAAGGTAACGGCTGTAGTTTCCCCTTGCTTTCAGCCGTTCGCAGTAGCTGTGTAGCAAAGCCACATTAGCTGATGTTACAAGGCCAGCTCAGTCAATCATCCAGACTGTTGCCCCTGTAACTACTGAAAAGGCTGCTGCCCCTCTTCAGGAACCACACGTTTGTCTGGCCTCTCCACAGATACCCCTCCGCTGTGGTTGCACCTACGGTACGGCTATCTGTATCGTTGAGGCACGCAAGCCACCCCACCTCGGCAATGTCTGTGGTTCATGGGAGTGGACTTAGTACGTACACATTGGTAAATTGAAGGACGTGTCAGAGTGGCAAAAAACCGAGTATTCGCGTTCCGCCGTGCCCATAACAATACGGTGTGAGAGGTGCGGGCTACTTTCGTGTTTCGTGGAGGAATGTTTAACGTATTTACAACCAGTGGTGTAATTCACACGGACACAAAACAAGACATCAGAATTATTGTTAGTAAACGATTCGTACGGAGAGATGGCGAAGAGTCCAAAAACGACTTAAAGTCGTGCAGGAGGTATATCACCATTTTTGTTAACACAGTTTGAGAGAACAATGCTGATAGATCGCTGAGTGTTTAATTAATGGAACTTCTTTATTATTAGTGTCGGGCGTGGCCCATCATCAGATAACCATTTCACATAGTTCACAATATAAGAAGCTAACACATTAGAGACGTGTATCCTAGGATGGCTGATACATTCAGCCACGGTATTAAATGAACGGAAGTAAGGAAGGAGGATCACAGTTTAACATCCTGCCGACAGCGTGGTCATTGTAGATGGAGTTCATGCTCCGATTGTTTGGATAAGTAATGGGCAAGGGAATCAGCTGTGCCCTTTGAAAGGAACCATCTCAGAATTTCATTGGAGTGATTTAGGGAAATGCCGGAAAACCTACATTTGGATGGCCTGAGATGGATTTGAACCCCGAATGCGAATCGAGTCTATTAACACTGCACCACCTCGCTCGGTGGTATTAAATGACGGCTGTAATGATTCCTCTAGGAGTTCGGCGAGCTTACAACACTAATGTGACACTACATTCTAATCGTATCCATTGGACTCGCCACCAAACTACAATTCACTTGTAGACACTTGTAGACACACACACCATAAGCGAGCCATGTACGCAGAAGATTCCCATTCTGTGGAATTACCCTGATGATATAGTCGTACGACATTTACACTTTTTACGCAGATCGGTACCTCAGAGCATGATAATGTGGAATCTAGCAACAGGACACACTGTCGTCAAAGAATTGTTACAATGTGCATTTTCAACTTTTCGTGGCATAAGGAGTAATCCAAAAAATTTCGGGTTTACAGCCATGCAAATTCATATTTTGCAATAACATTCCAGCCGTGTATCTGCCAGCCATCTTCAGGGCGAGTCCAAGCTTCACCACCCAGAAGACAAGGCCTCACAACTGGCCGTGCCTACGTCACACTTGCAGGCCGCGGCTGCCATCTGACCGACTGGCTGCTAAGCGGCGGTGGGCGTGCCCCAGCGGACAGTCAGTGAGCTGCTGGCCGTGGCCTGTAAGTGTGACGTAGGCACGGCCAGTTGTGAGGCCTTGTCTTCTGGGTGGTGTTGGTCCGACTCAGCCAACAAGCTGTCAGGCGCGGGCTTAACTGCGCCATCGCGGCGACACTGCGCATGCGGGCTGTTGTGAGGCCCTGTCTCTAGGTGATGTTGGCTAAGCACGCGCGCGCCTGGTGGCCAAACGATGCAGGCATCCGAGTCTCTTATCGATACAGTTTCTGCTCTTTGGAATTTTATTACACCAAGTGCGGGATTCTACGTCTTGTCCAAAATAGGCCATAAATTGTTAACTAATCTAATTTTTACTGTTCCTTTGAAAATTTAATCCCAAAATGAAGAAACAAGTGTTAATATCTTCACATCACTCTAATTCATCAAATGACCTGTATCTAAACAATGTTCTGTCACAGCTGATTTGCTGAGATCAAGTTGTCTAAGACAAGACACCAGCCAGTCTAACAATTATGGTCGCCACAACCCCTTTATCTGAATATGAAATAATTCCCCTTCCTCCTCCCCACCACTGTCCAAACAACATCTTTACACATAATACCATATTAAACTTTTTAACAGAAAAATAGATACCAGTATCATAGTCTAGCGGTCTAGCACAACATTTTTGTGTAACGGTGTCTCTCTACTGAGAAGTACCACTTATGAATGGTACCTTTGGGTCAAACTCAGATAGAGAAGGTCTATTCACAGACATTACCAGTAAATCCTCCAATGTTTCTGTCTTGTACACTGCAATTAGTATTTGGTACTTGATCTGCTAATATGTTTTCGCGCCATTTCTGGTCGAATTCTCGCGGTTGAATCAGCTGACGATGTATGAAACTGTTTTCTAGGATTAAATAAAATACTTACCTTACGATTGACTATGAGACATAAATGCGGGATCTGCATCGGCTTTCAAGACATAGGAATTTGCCTCAAAAGACGAATCACGTGAGTCTAACCTCACAAAGACAACGCTGCACATTCGCGATTCTGGCAGCTTGGAAGCACCAGAAAAAATTTCCGAGTAGAGTCTGCTAATCAGATTACTTGCTGTCATTGCTTATACAAGTAACAGCCACAACTCAAGACCACAGAGTCAGGAGAAGGTGCAGCTTATACACAGCCCTGAACCCCCTGACAGCTGCTCTAACAAACCTAATGTGTATGGTGAAGACACGGCAGCCGTAACATCGAAACAAAACTGGCGTTCAGTGAGATCTGTTATTTGCACTAAAATTGAGAAATGCTGTTAAAAATTAAAAATACCGATACAACTGGAAATGTAGACCTGCCTTATTCATAAATATAAAAGCCGCCTTCCTCTTCAGGCTTTTACAATTCTGAACCTAGTTGTAGTGTTTTTAGAAAATAAAATTTATATGTAAGGCCAGATCGCCGGCTGCCAATTTTCGTTCGCCAATGGCGAGCTGGCGACCGTCAATTTCGCACTCTGGTTTAAGGATTTCTATCCGTTGAGAATGACATGCTGCGTTCTGTTATCTAGAAACGCCTCAATCCAGTCACAACGTAGGTCTGACATACTCGCACTCGGTTCATCAGATGACGTTACGGAACGGTATCTAACGCCTTGCGGAAGTCGAGAAACACGGCAGCTACCTTGCGCTCTTGTCTCTACTGCGATGCAGGCATGTAGCTGTAGGTGTACGGTCGCTAGCAAAAGGCTCAAATTTAAGCCTTGTCGATTTCTCGAATTTCCAATTAAATGATCCTGCAGTTGATAGCGTTCCACTGTGAACGTCTGACAGCAGCGGAACTTGCAGCGGAATGCACGAGGCTGCAGCGGGTCGGTGTGTGGGCTGGCGCTGACAGATTCCGCAGGATTTCGCATTTGCTGGCGGCACGTGTTTTATCGGCGCGCACCTGCGGCGGACACCCAGCCACGCCTTTGTCGCTGTGCAGCGGGCATCCGCTTACCGTTTCCCGCTAGTTCCCAAC
Source organism: Locusta migratoria (assembly GCA_026315105.1). Classification (NCBI taxonomy): domain Eukaryota; kingdom Metazoa; phylum Arthropoda; class Insecta; order Orthoptera; family Acrididae; genus Locusta; species Locusta migratoria. The sequence continues at coordinate 666,453,987 of CM048755.1, read as the reverse complement.
CAGCTGTCACGTCCTCCCAGTTTATAGCTGCGCTGTAAATTTCGCTCTGGCCGCAGTATCACAATCCGCGAAACACTGCATTACTCAACATGTAACTAGTTTCCGTTTCATAACTTTACAACTATTTCATATTCCACATAAATTATAGCTGCGAATTTCTATATTTCGTACATAAGTGCGGTAAGCCCTAAGATGCCCTAGTGCCAAAAACTGTTATTCTTTCAAAAAAACTTTGTAATTTTACGGATTGCTGAGATTTTTGTGTGGAATTAAAAAAAATCGCACTGACGTGTTTTACGGTCCACTTTAGATTTGTAGATTTATAAGTTTTTGAAAACATTTTGGGCCAAAATAATAATCTAAATAATAAAAAATTAATTAATAAGTGCGTCCGAAACCCTTTTAGGAAAAAAATAAATTAGGTAGTGGCGGGTTCCGAACCACCGACCTTTAGCGTCATGGTCCAACGCCTTGCCCACTATGCTACGGCTATCAATCGAAAGATGAGTCCATTAATCTCATACTATTGATGACCGTTGTTAACTGATGCTAATATGGCATCTGTAGACACTAGATTATCATTTATCGTACGAAGACCGATGTGTTTTTTAAGTCTTTAATGCGCTATTGCTTTGAAATGACAACGTGTAAGTTACAATAAAATAATCATCAAATACGCAACGCAAGATGGCGTATGCCAGAGAGAGTTCTGGGCGAGGAATGTCACGTGACATCTCCGAACGGCTGGTTTTCGTTAATTCAATGGAGGGTGTCAAATCTCCGTTATTTTGGCAAATATGTCTCAAACGATACGAGATATGAAAAAAAAAACCTAAGGGAGCTAAGTTGTAGAGAATTTCCTCTTCTACCAATTAGGTTATTCAATTTTCGTGACAGATGAACGGTTCGTTTGCAATTACAATTATATTACAAACGGATTTTTTTTTTTTTGTATTACTACCGTATTTTTTGTCCGAAAAATTTGAAAAAGGGAGGTTCTGGTCTCTGGTGGCCTACAATCATGTCTGTAAAATTTGGTGCTGATAGGTTGAACGGTTCGTCTTAAAAACAGGGAACACGTTGCGGACAGACAGACAAACATCCCAAAATCGCCGTTATTTTTGCAAATATCTTTGAAACGCTACGAGATATGAGAAAAAAAAGAGAGCAATGTTGTAGAGAATTTTTCTCCTCTAAAAATTCGGTTATTCAATTTTCGTGTCAGATGAATAGTTAAGCCGTTATTTTCATTTAAATTTCGAGCTGTCAAAAGACGATCGCAAAGGCCCACTTTTACTGTTGCTACCGTAACCTAAAGTGGGCCAAAATATACAAAAATAAATAAAAGGTGGCATAGAAATAGGAATCACCAAAATGTGTGTTATTCCTGACACTCTACTCACCGAACAATAAATTACGTATCTCCATATATACTTTGTGAATCACATTTAACAGCCTGGCCGAGGGTTTATCGAACCGCTTTTATAATATTTCTCCACCGTTTCATTCTCTAACAGCGCGAGGGGAAAAAAGGAACACACAAATCTTTCCGTTTCCGATTTGATTTATTTTATTATGAAGATCGTGTCTTCCTATGTAGGTGGGTGCTAACAGAATATTGCCGCATTCGGAGGAGAAACTTTTAAGAGAAATTTCGCAGATACATTTCGCCGCGACGAATAAGGCCTTCCTGTTAAAGACTTCCAATCCAACTCGTGCATCATTTCTATGACACTCCCTCCCCGTACAAAAGTAGCTGCCCTTCTTTGAATTTTTCTATGTTCTCCGTCAGTCCCATAATGTGCAGCAATACCATAAAGTAGGACAGACAAGTGTAGTGTAGGCAGTTCCTGTAGCAGAACTGTTGCATCTTCTAAGTGTTCTGCCAATGAAACGCAGCCTTTGGTTCGCCTTCCCGGCGATACTTCCTGTGTGTTCTCTCCAATTAAAGTCGTGCGTAATTGTAATTCCTACGCATTTAGCTGTAACTAATCAGCCACAGAAAAATGTACATGTACATAAATACATCGCAAACCACCATAATGAACGCGGCGCAAGATTCCTTAAACCACTTCTAGATATTTTGTTTCTTGTTCAACTCCCGAAGAGAGCCAAGGAAAAACGACTGTACATATACCTCAGTACGAGCCCTTATTTCTCACAGCTTTGTGATCATAACGCGGAATGTAAGTTGGTGACAGGAGAACCATATCGCATTCCAATGTCTAGCATTTGCGTGTTGATCGACACTATCAGTAACAAATCTTGCCTTTGAATTAGTTGTAGGTATTTCTTTAAACTGACTTGGTGACATCCAAAACAGACAATACACTAAAATGGGTGGCACTGGTGTTCAATATATCATCTCCTTTATAGATTAACAGCATTTTCTTATAATTCTCCGAATAAACCGAAGTTGACTATGTGAATTCTCTACGATTGTCCTTTCATGCTCGCTCAGTTCATATCACTCTTCAATGGTACGCTTAGATATTTAATCGACGCAACTGTGTCAGGCAGCACAGTGCTACCTCTGTGTTCATACATCACTGGATTGTTTTTCCTACACATCTTCGTCACCTCACATTTAGAGCTAGCTGCCATTCCTCACACCAACTGTAAGTAATCTTGTATAGGGACGTCCATTAATTACGTGAGGTGATTTTGGCGGTTTTCGACCCCACTCATCCTCTAGTGAGATGTCATGACCTTCTGATTAATCCCACCCCAGTATCACGCGAGATTTTTCAAAATACGTATTTTAGTGTTAATATGTTAACATGTGCTTAATTACACTGCATTTATTAAAAAAAAAACACAGTTTGCTTTTTTTATTTTAGACTAGTTAAGAATTTTATTTCACACAGAACGAATAGAACCACAGAAAAAAATCAAAAAATTAAATACTTCAATTGTTCAAATGTTTGTATAGTTTATGGGACTTAACTACGGGGTCATCAGTCCCTAAACTTACAAACTACTTATGAACTAAATAAGACTAAGGACGGCACAAACATCCATGCCCAAGGAGGGATTCGAACCCCCGACCATAGTGGCCGTGCAAACCGTGACTGAAGCGCCTCAGTCCCCGCGGCCACCGCTGCCGGCAAAATACTTTATTAAAAGTAAGAAAATTAATCATTCAAATTCAGTCCACGGGGACGCATGGGTGTTCTGAACTGGAACCAACATGTCCATTTGCTTTCAATAAAATCATCTGCTGCTTCATCGTCGTTCTGACTCAGCCAAGCTAACCCATTCTCTCTTGCACACAGAAGCTCCGTTCTTCGAAGTGAGACAATCCGTGAAGGATCTCACGAATAAATTGCATTGCACACGGATAATGCACTTCAGAATGGGATCCAATTCTCTAAATGTATCGTGTAAAATTAAATAACACAAAATCTTGAATGGTCGTAGAAAAATTCAAAAAATGTTCAAATGTTTGTATAGCTTATGGGACTTAACTATGGGGTCATCAGTCCCTAAACTTACAAACTACTTACGAACTAACTAAGACTAAGGACGACACAAATATCCATGCCCGAGGAGGGATTCGAACACCGGACCGTAGTGGCCGTGCAGATCGTGACTGGAGCGCCTCAGTCCCCTCGGCCACCGCGGCCGGCGTAGAAAAATTATTTCGTAACAAAACCTGTAACATATTTTTCAAGCAGTAAGTCTGTAATACCTTTATTCATGATATTTTAGGGATTAAAGTACAGAAGCTGTGGAACAGTATGAAATATGTATTTCAAATACGAGGGCTGGAACTTAAATAATGGCAACTATTTATTCACAACCGATACAAAAGCTTTACATGTTTGCCCCTCTTACTGTCCTTCAAAGTAATCAGCAACGTTGTGTAGAACCCGTTGTCAGAGATGTGAAAGGCGTAGTATCGATAGCAGAGCCTATTCTGTTGATGGTACGAATGGAGCGGTCTACTGCCTGTCGAATCTCTGGAATAGTTCTGAAGCGAATGCCACGAAGTACTTCCTTCACCTTTCGAATCGAAGTCACAAGGAATTAAGTCCGGGGAGTATGGTGGATGGTACAGTACTTCCCAGTTGCATCGAGCGAACAAGCAGCTACAGCTTGCGCTGCATGCGCCCGCACATCGTCATGCAAACTGATGCTTGTATTGCGCAGAAGGTGTTGCCGCTTCTTTCGCAAGACTTAAGTCTTTCAATTACCCATCCTGATCTATTGAATCCCTAGTTATTTCTCACATTAATAGCTCTAAAGCATGAGACACTTTCCAGTTTGGATTAATAAATGCTATTGCCAGTAATATAAAAGCTATGTCACCCTTCTTTGGTGGAAGCCTATTTTTATGCAGATGGGAAACCAGTTGTCATTTTTTATATTTAGTAAAACATACAACTGTACTCCACCAGCAGCAGTATCACACCTTGTACTACTAAGAAATCGAACAACTGTCTATATGACTCTGCATGCGAAAAATTATACTGGCTAGGAAAGGGATGTAGGCCAGTTTGACTTCAGGTAGATCGAACGTACATGTAACAAATCAAGTAATACATTGGATTTTGAGAAAAGTCTACTACCAAATTAGTACTGAATGAATGTGCATGTTAAACCATTTCCACTAAGAATATTCCATTTACTGCTACGACGTGCAGCCTTCAAGCTTACAAACAGCAAAAATAAATTCAAAATGCAGTACGTTTGATGTATGTGGATGTCATTGTTTTAAAAAGATGTTCAAATGTTTGTAAAGTTATGGGACCTAACTGCAGTGGTCATTGGTCCTTAAACTTATAAGCTACACACCGCCTTACCCCAGGAAGGACTAGAACCTCCGACGGCGAACCACCGCGCGCACCGCAGCAAGGCACCTTAGTGCGTAAGGCTACTCCGACGGGACTCCAAGTTTTCCTGACACGAAGGCGATAACTAGTTTTGTAACGAATTAGTTAGGGTTTTATTTTCGTGTGTGTCTTTGTAATACTGTTGGAGTAAATTTTACTCGGATCTTACGTTACTTGTGCTTCATCTTCAATGACGCTGTCATGGAATGGATTTTGTTCGAGCTCCTACTGATCTAAAGGTACGCAAGGAACTGGAAAGGAAGATTCACATCCTTACATCCAGCATTTTAAACCCGATGATAATACAATGCTGAAATTGTTCAAAGCAGGATAATGCTATATTTGGTTAAAATAATGGGCTGCTGTGAATGTTAAACCTATATCTAAGAAAGACAGGCAACTTGATATCAGATGGTGCTGGAGGCTGTATGGGTATTCGTAAAACCTCTGTCGAGTCTTGTCTGCAAACAAGGGGAAAACCTTAGACACGTCCAACCGCTCCGGCTCAGATTTGGCAGGTCGTATGTGTACAATCTAAATCAAAGGACCCTAAGAAGTTTTGGCTCAACACCCCTCCGTTTCTGAAAATATCTCCCCTACAGGTTATGACGAGCGGTCGACTCAAAACTGACGTGATCCACAAACGCATGCTCTTCCAGAAGTCGAAAAAAGAAAATTTTACAACCGCCGCTTATGCACACACATGGTAAACGCTTTTCGCCGGGAACGACAATAGCGCAACGGACAAGATAACGGACTGGGAAGCGGAGAATCCGCATCAAAATTAATTCTCGGAAAAAGACATATTTTTATATGTAAACAAAGTTTGTTTTTCACTGACTTTTCTGAAGAAACAGTGTAGCTGTCGAAATATTGCATTCACTAGATGTTGTTGGTGCCGCAAGTACATTTTGTTTCGAATGTTTATACGACAAACACCTTCTCGAAGAAAACAGACGACACATAACAGTAGTTGGAAGAGTCATTGGAAAGTGATCAGCAATAATATTTTAGTTGTTTACTATCACAAATACATTGCTAAATTTATATATGACTACCTTTTTATCATTCCTTATTGATTTGCTTGCCTTATTAACCCTTCTGTCGTTACGAATTGTGAAAAACTACAATGTAAAGAAATGACAGCCGCACAGTTTCCTCGTGATTGGAACTCGGATTCTCCGCATTCCTGCTAGTTTGGCCTTTGCGCTATCCATGCTCTCCGCGAAAAGCGTTTACCAAGTGGGTACATAAGCGGCAGTTGCAAAAATTTCTTTCCTCGATTCCAGAAAAAGTATGCGTTTGCAGATTGCATAACGGTGATGGAAAAATGCTCTACTTACAACTATCTATTTATCCCGTCAGTTTTGATTTGATTTCTCGTCATAACCTTTAGGGGTAATTTTCTCAAGAACTGTGTGTGTGGGGGGGGGGGGAGGGGGGCGAGGGGGAGGGGGGCGGGGGGGGGGAGAGGCGCGGCGGAGTGGCCGAACGCATTGAGGCGCTATGCTCCGTCGGGGGTTTGAATCCCTCCTCGGACATGGATGTTTGTGCTATCTTTAGTCTAAGTTAGTTTATTAAAACAGGGAGAAACAGCTTTTGCCGCATTGAAACCTTTATTTGAATTACAAATCGATTTCAGTCAATGTCTGGCCATCTTCAGTGCTAAAGTCGAAGCCCTGTGGACCCACAAATACTAGCAGTTCACATGTTAACATAAGAACAGCAAATAGTGGATGTCAATCATATACTCATACTGACTGAAATCGATTTGTAATTCAAATAAAGGTTTCAATGCGGCCAAAGCTGTTTCTCCCCGTTTTAATAATTTTAAAGGGGTCGCTCTGCACCAGACTCTAGATGGAGTTATCTCATGTAAGGTAGTTGATAAGTAGTTTGTAAGTTTAGGGACTGATGACCCCGCAGTTAAGGCCCATAAGCTTAAGAAACATTTCAACTGGGTGGTGGGGATGTTGAGACAAAATATCTCAGATCCTACATTTTAGATTGTACACAAGACACCTGTGCAGTGTGAGTCGAATCGGTTGGCCGTGTCTGAGGCCTTCCCTAGTAACAAACAGCATATTGATGGCTGACTCATTTCTGGTAGATGTTCTCTGTATTTAAGTGCCATTCTGAAGCTAAATGCAGTTTTTTCTTCTTTTCCTTTTTCTCAGAGAACGTACTCAGCCCCCACAATCTAGAAGACAAGGCTTCACAACTGCCCGTTCCTACGTCATACCGCGAGGCAGCGAACACTAGCTCACTTGCCGGCCGCTATGAGGCAGTGGTCGCGCCCCAGCAGCCAGCCAGTCAGCTGCCTGCGCGGCCTCTCGGTGTGACGTAGGCACAGCCAGTAGTGAGGTCTCGGGTTCTAGGCGGTGTTGAGTCAGCCCTTATCAGGTCACTGTATCTGGCTACTGTTGCGTATGTTTATCGGCGTCTTGTGCGAGTCCTGTGTCTTCAACAGTTACAGAGAGGCCTCCTCATCTTCTGGCGACACCACCTAGAGACAAGGCCTCGCAACAGCCCGTGCCACGTCATACTGACCAGGCCGCGGCTGCCAGCTGAAGGCTGCCCGCTACGAGGCAGTGGACTGTGCCCCAGCGGCCAGCCATTCAGCTGGCGTCCGCGGCCTGGTCAGTATGACGTGGCACGGGCTGTTGTGCGGCCTTGTCTCTAGGTGGTGTTGCTTCTGGCCGCTGCGATCTGACATTGGAGGGGGAGGAACATTTGACTGTCACCTTGTATGATGAAAGGGTAGGGAATCTCAACAAATGAGCAAACACTGAAAACTGGGTTACGGGTATTTCCTGTATTGTTTTAATGAGCTGTTGCAAGCGGATGTGGGGAAACTCTCTCGCTATTCTCTCGCTTGCCAGTTACAACAAGGATTGTGTGTGTGTGTGTGTGTTTCGTAGCGCCTACTCTTCTGATGGTTGATAGAAGAAACAAAAGAAACGAGGTTGTGTGATTAATTAACCATTTCCCAATTAACAGGGGACTTATGTGTTGATCTTCCGTTGCTGTGAGCGTTGCCGGCATCTCACTTCCTGTCTTCTAGCAGGGGTTTCTGTTATCAAGTACCCTAAGTGAATAAAAATGGTACAATAAGGCAGTGGTACAGACCAAAAATCGGACAGTTAGGTGAATTAGTATATTCTTCAGGTATCACCCAGAATTACAAGTTAACCTGTTACATTAAACAACAGTGTTACTAAGTCTTGCTGCAGCACAAGCCAAACAAAAAGAGAGATAACGTTCAAAAGGACGAACATTTAAATAATTTGCCCAGCCTTTATTGTGTTTGATAAATATATTGAGTACAATAGACTGAGCCTAAAGCAGGAGCGGCTCAAACACTAAAGCGAGAACATTTTTAGTGTTCTTCGCGCCTATCGCCCGATATGCAAACCACTGCATATTTCGTAAACCCGCGATCAAGTGCGTTTATTTACCTTAATCGCGAAAACCTGCTCGGTGGAATTGTGAAATTCATGTCGGTTAACGCGAGTAATCACCAAGGTCGATCGTGGCGACTGCTTCTGTTCGCTAGATCAGGGGTCGCCAAATTCTTAAACCGTGAAGGCCACATCTCAAGTTTCGATTCTCAATGGGGGCCGGATGACATAGTTTGGAATTAACGAATGTTGCAAAACCACCCTTATAACTTGATGTGCAACGTCATCAAGATGGCGGACACCCCTATTTCTGTCATATACAATATGACCAGCTTCAAAGAAACACAAATAACGTAGGAACTATTTAACTTGAAAAAATACGTCAACACATATACAAACAAAATCTTTGGAATCCAAACTTTTATATGACAAACATTATCTAATAGGAAGAAAACAGCGATATTCGATGTTTTTATACCACAGGCATAGTATTCAGTGAAAACGTTAAGTCATCTTTATTACTCTGTTGTACATTTAGAGTGAGGCATGGAATTAATGTTTCGAATCTATGCTTACGTACATTGTCATTGAATTCGTCAATCTGTCCAACATGCTATTTTCTTAATAACGACGTTTGTTATATTCCTCGACTACATCAATAACTTCATTACACAGCCCACAAGGTTATTTTGTTGGCTTTCTCTATAACAAGGTATACACGCTCCGTGTGTGAATATACGATCCTCAGTATCGACTGTTCTCTTATTAGCTTCAGCCGACATATTACACAAGTACTCTGAACAAGAAACGTATACATATCGCAAGCAAGGAAATCATGAACAACAAAATCCCCGCGATAACGAAGCAAACAAGATTAACGCAGCAAATCACAGTGTGGAATGAGGAATCACAGTCACCTAGAGAAAGAGCGCTCCTAGTGGTGTCTCTCTCATTTATGAACAACTGAAGGTGATTGTGTACGTTTATTGAGTCCTGGAGTGCTGCTAACAACCTCTCTGATTTAATCTAGCTAAAATCGCGCGCTTAGTTACAAAAAGCTTAACTTGAAACGCGGCCCGGATTAAATCAGTTGGCGGGCCACAAAAGACCCGCGGGCCGTATTTCAGACTCCCGCGCTAGATGATCGCGGACCCGTCCTCCTATGAACTGAACTACAAGAAACTGAGAGCGGCCACGTCGCTCGCGCCAGTTTTGTTAGCGCGAGTTTCGCACCGCTGATTCTTCCGCCTGCAAAACTACTGACGTGTTACCAACCTGACCCAGCGTACCGTTAACAGTTCTTTCCGGCCCACAAGGTCCGGTTTCACGGCTCCTAGGGTGGCGGCCTGCCGTAGCGGCAGCTCTACAGTGAGGACGGAAACAGAAGTGTCCAAGGGAGGATTCGGGGGGGAGGGGGGCACAGGGGCACGTGACACCCACCCCACCAGACGGGCCGACGAAAAATGAGAGAGGGGGAGAGAGAGAGAGAGAGAGAGAGAGAGAGAGAGAGAGAGAGAGAGAGGGAGGGGGCAGACACACACACACACACCGAGAGAGAGATGGTGAGGAAGGGAGGGAGGAAGAGAATCTTAGCATTAGAAAAATTTACTTACGGGCAGCATGTAATTGTGAGTTTAAAAATGCTAAATCCCTGTAATTAACATAACGTAATTTGAATTATGGTTTCATTTAATTGCTTATAGCTCATTTTCGTCAGTAATTTTCGATAAAAACAAATAAAAGCTGTTAATTGTTTCGTGATTGCTTGGGAGATAAATGAGCTATTGTGTCTCTTTTACTCATACGTAAATAAAGTATTTAACTATGTAAAAAAACTGAATTTCAAGGGCTGCATCCAGGCTGGCGCATTCAGATGTTTTCGGTAAACGGTTTAAAAAAATTTCAAATGTTTGTTAAGCTTATGGGACTTAACTGCGGGGTCATCAGTCCCTAAACTTACAAACTACTTATGAACTACCTTCTACTAAAGAGAGCACAAACATCCATGTCCGAGGGAGGATTCGAATCCCCGGCCGTAGCGGTAGCGGCCGTGCAGACCGTGACAGGCGCGCCGCAGACGGCCGGCCACTGTATTTGTGTTATTGCTGAGTTGAATCCTGATCGTAACGCATGAATTACTATGTGTGCATCTTTAAAGAATTACTAACGTGCCCTTCGTCAAGCATGTGCTTACAAAAGGTGTAAAAAATCTCACAATGAGTAATTAGACATATTTTATTAAAAGACATAGCTGCTGCTGCTGCTGCTGCTACAGTGATGGGCAGAGGCGTTCTTACTGCGACGTTCTTACATGGAGATGTCTATGCTGTGGAGGTAAAACAGAATTTTTTTGAGCTACCGAGAAACGTGACGGAAGTGGCTTCGTCAACCACGTGACCGGAAACCGATAACATCGGCAACGGGTTTCAATGACAGCTCGTTTGATTTTGCTTGTTGTGTAAGCGACTGCCTATGGTTTGAAACAGATCTGTATATAACAGTTTTTCATTCCCCTCTTTTATGTGAATACATTTCTTGCCACCAAGCGAGTTGGTGCAGTGGTAACACACTGGACTCGCATTCGGGAGGATGGTTGTTGAAATCCACCTTCGGCCATCCAGACTTAGGTTTTCCGTATTTTCCATAAATCACTCCAAGCAAACGACGGGATAGTTCCTCTGGAAGGGCACGGCCGAATTTGTTCCCAAACCTTACCCAAAAAATCGGAGCGTGAGCTCAGTCTCCAGTCGCTGTCGATGGGACTTCCTTGTATTAGCTGTCTAGGTTAATTCCTCTCAGGAAGACTTCTCCATGAAGCTAACTATTTCCTTCTAGGGAAGTCGTTTTCAGATTCTTTGTGAGTTTGAGAATACGTTACGTCTGCTATCTAGGTGGCGCACAGCCGCAGCGTGCAGCGATTAATACTGCCAAACTTGAATCCTGTAGTGGCATTTCTTGACACTTGCAAAATGATTAAATGTTTGTAATTATATGGGACCAAACTACTGTGGTCATCAGTCCCTACACTTAAAACTACTTAAACTTACCGCCAATAAAATTCTTCGGGGTTTTTGGCCGCGCCGGTCGCGGTGGCCGAGGGGACTGAGGCGCATCAGTCACGGTCTGCACGACCACTACGGTCGGGGGGTTCGAAGCCCCCCTCGGGCATGGATATTTGTGCCGTCCTTAGTCTTAGCTAGTTCATAAATAGTTTGTAAAAATCAAATGTTCAAATGTTTGTATAGCTTATGGGACTTAACTACGGGGTTATCAGTCCCTAAACTTACAAACTACTTATGAAATAACTAATACTAAGGACGGCACAAATATCCATGCCCGAGGGGGGATTCGAACCCCCGACCGTAGTGGCCGTGCAGACCGTGACTGGAGCGCCTCAGTCCCCTCGGCCACCGAGTAGTTTGTAAGTTTAGGGACTGATGACCCCGTAGTTAAGTCCCATAAGCTATACATACATTTGAACATTTTTTTTGTTTTTGGCCGCATTGTCAATATGTAAAATTCCGACATTTCGGCCGCTGTTGCAACAGCGCGATCCGTGCCGTCTCGGTCCAAACCACACGGCTATTCCCTCGCGGCTAGGACAGTTTCCCCCAAAATCAAGATTGCGCTGTCCTGAGTACTGAAAGCCACGTTTGACGAGTCCACATAGCTGTCAGATGCAAGTGTTGCATATGCAGCATCGCAATGAAAGCTGTTGGCAAGTGGACCTAAGTTAACGCTGATTATCTGCAGCATTTGCGAAGATATTTACGCATAGGGTCACTCCATCATATTGCAAAGAACTCAAAGAAGACAGGGAGCTACGCTGTACCCTTCTAAGGGAAACCTCTGAATTATCACATTTATACAAGATGAGGCACTTAAAACCAATTGGAAAGATGCAAGTTGGATTACAAAAAGTTGAAGTATAGTTGTTGACCTGGAAGAGGGACATACATAAAACTCGAACCCCTGCACCACACCCGATGACGGAAGTGGGGCAGACTTTTAAATCTGAACCCTTATTTAATATTGCTTATTTGATTCTTCGAGAAAAAAATGTAACTTTTGTATGAAACTTTTATTTTCGTTTCATGATAGATGACACTGTAATCGGCAAAAATGACGGCACGTAGCCAAGTGCTAAAGATAGTGGATATCACGGTACATCGAAACAGTTTTTTTTTTTAATGCAGTGTGGTCATTGCTCATTCTCTCTTGGGCGGCCGGGACATGCAAATACTACTTTGATTTTTTCCCTAGTTATTTACAAGTCATTATACAGGGTGAATCACCTTAAATTTGCAACGCAAATATTGCGGAAACGGAAAGTGCTACAGATATGCGGTTTTTCGCAGGATGGATTTAGTCAGAGACTCGTATTGTAAGCCAATAAACAGATTTTAATTATACATGGGAAGTATTTTAATTGCAAACGTGCGCTTTTTTAAATGGAACAAAACCTATTGACATGAAAGATCTAAAAGTAAATGAATTTGTTACATGACTCTAGTGCAATACGTTTATGAGACATCGTATTGTGAAAATCGTGCAATGCCATTCGAATGAGGTGGTGATTTCTTTTGGCAGTAGGGAAGAGGACAGTGTGGTGTGACCTGACCCCTCTCGTCTTCTTCTACTGCATTCTGCACACACCCTTGCACTGCCGAAACTCCTCCCCACGTAAGAGTGTGTCCATTAATTACGTGAGTTGATTTTTTCATTTTTTCGTCTTCCTCCCCCCTGGTTAGATGTGAGAGATTAGATTAGATTAATACTCATTCCATGGATCATATATACATTTCCTAACGATGTGTATCGTGTTAGTTTAGTAAATGTTGTCTATACATGACAATCAATATTTTAAGGATTTTTTATTTTCATTTCTTTTTAATTTTAACTTTTTTAATTTTAAGTTTTGTGTAAAAATTCATCTAAAGTGTAGAAGGGGTTGCCATTCAGAAGTTCTTTTAATTTCTTTTTAAATACTAGTTGGCTATCTGTCAGACTTCTGATGCTACTTGGTAAGTGACCGAAGACTTTTGTGGCAGCATAATTCATCCCTATCTGTGTCAATGTTAGATTTAACCTTGAATAGTGAATATCACTATTTCTCCTAGTGTTGTAGCTATGCACATTGCTATAACTTCTGAATTGGGTCGAATTGTTAATAACAAATTTCACGAGTGAATATATTGTGCAGCTACGGCGAAGATCCCTAGATTTGCAAATAAATGTCTGAAGGATGATCTTGGGTAGGGTCTAGCAATTATTCTGATTACACACTTTTGTGCAATGAATACTTTTTTGGTCGATGTTGAATTGCCCCAGAATATGATCCCATATGAATGCAGTGAATGAAAATATGTGTAGTAAGCAAATTTACTGAAATGTATATTGTGGTGTCGCACAAGTCCAAAGTGCGCGCCACCTACTTTCGCCGCGCGCCGCCATGCACGCACGGCGCGGCGTTCTTACAACGTCAGCCACGAGCGCCCTCTGCTACAACTCCACTCGTGGTCACCACTGAACCACTTCGTTCACTTGGGACTGAGATAGGAACCAGTTAACACTTCAGAATCAGATAGGCACCAGTGAAGACTTGGCTATCGGACAGGCACTAGGCAGGCCTCTAGCTCAACTATGTATCAGCATTCTGCAGCACAGAACTATGTAAAAGTTAAGTATTGTACACATTCTGTGCAATATATATCTCGTTCTAATTTACTCTAGTGTTTCTAGTTTCTGCTGACCCACTGGCTGCTCACCTTCGTAGCTGCACAAGCGTGCTTCCTTTATTCCGGTGTCGGTCTCATTCTACTCGACCACCGACACCTACGACGGAAACGAGACACAAAAGCGGCGACGAGGCTGGGACAAAAAATATATCACCAAATTTTGCAATGACTCTGATAGCATAAGTAGCTGAACTCAAATCTTTCAGCAGATCTTCAATGTGCTTCTTCCAATTCAATTCCTCGTCAATGCAAACACCTAAGATTTTTGAATATTCTACCTTAGCTACACATTTATCTTCAAATTTTAAATTTATTAATGGTGCGATGCCATTTAATGTGTGAAACTTAATATACTGGGTTTTTATCGAAGTTTAATGAGAGTCAATTTGCAGAGAACCACTTAATTATTTTCTGAAAGACTTTTCAACATACGTTAATCTGTGCTTGATTGCAATGGATTTATTTATTTAAGAATCCACATTAGCTTATGTTTTGCACGTCGTGTGTCAGGAAGTGGTTCTCACTTTCCAGAACATGTTGTGTGTGCCATTTTTTCATGTTTTCCACCATTCTGTTGCTCCCCCTGTATTGTCTTAAACCATGCACACTTCTGAAATACTGCTCTTTCCTTACAGACCAGTGTAAATACCATTGCGGCGGTGGAGTCGCCGAGCGTTCCAAGGCGCTGCTGCGGAGCGCGCCGCTGCTTGCCGTCGGAAGTTCCAGTCCTTCCTAGGGCATGGGTGTACTTTTGTCCTGAGTATAAGTAACTTTAAGTGGTTTCTAAGCCTAGGAACTGGTAACCAGAGTACTTAAATCCCAGAGGTTTAGAAACATTTTAACATTTGTAAATATCATTCTTAAACCTCGCAATACCAAGCCATTTTCAGTAACGTGTATTACCAAGGGTGGGGGAGGTACTTTGTGCCCATAATAAAAAAATTAAAGAATAAATAATATTCATTAATTGTTCTTGAATTACATTAATGACATATTTTTGAAAGATCTATTAATGCATTAATTCCAGAACCTAAATTTTAAATGTAAAACTGTTTTCAATATGCATTTCATATCTTTCACCTAATTCGGTCTGTAGATACTCCATCACTGTCCACATTCTCGCGCACAACACATTCTTCTTCACGTTCACTTACTACATTGTCAGTTTTATCAAATTCTATTCCAGAATCTGTAGATTCTTGCAAAACCCGTGATATTTCCCTGTCAGTAAGTGACTGTCGATACATTTTAAATCACAGTTGCATGTAACACTGGACTAAGTGCCACTGAACAGGAAACAATAAAGAACCAAAGGGAAATAGATCATCATTGAGACCATTGTTGCTGTCAACCCAGAGAAATATAATGTCCGTGTGTTCTAATGATGTCACGTAATGCTATTATCTGTGGAGTAAGACGACCGTTGTAGGAAGTCGCATTCTACCAAGGGGGGGGGGGGGTGTACTTCATTACCACCTCCCTCAAATTTTCCGATTAAGCTTAGAAAGATGCAAAACAATCATAGAACCTGGAAGATGACTTCATTAAAGACAATAAATATTTTTTACTAATTTTCAAAAATAAAGTACTTGAGTAGATTTCAATATTTTTAAAAGGTGGGCATAAAGTAACCCACTCCCCCTTGGTAATGCAAGAGTTAAGATAAAAAGAGCGTATGGTTTTATACCTTGCAGGAAAGACACAAACGCAGCACCTCAGACATGGAAAATATCATGAATAAAAGGCATAGCACACAGATAACGCATTTCAAAGTAGGAACCAGTACTCGAAACGTATCGTGTAAAATATAAACAATACAAATTCTATACTGGTCGTAGAAAAATAATTTCATAAAACAGCTTGTAAAGTTATATCATTTTATGCATCAAGACTATTCTTTTTTATTGATCTTTAAGGGACAAAAGCGCAGAAGATGTGGAAGAGTACGATAAATGTATTTCAGAGACATGAAAAACTAAATAAGAAGTAGTGACTGTGTGTCATTCAGGAGACCATATGTGTTTCATAATTAGGAGTCTTTCCTGGAAGTTGTGCTGCAGCAAAGGACATCCCTTTTAAACGCGCGTGAAAACAACGCCGGTATAGCCGTAGCCCGGCGTTTTGTCCTGGGCTTCTATTAACGCAGCTTCACGTGAGACAGGCGCCCGGGTGGCCAGCAATATTGCTTTCGCGCGCGCGTGTTGCGTTCGATTTCCGACAAAGGAAAAAGTTGCCTGTCCTTAGAGAAATAATAGAGGGGCTACTGTGTCGGATGTTTGATTAACCTCGATAAGTTTTATTGTGTAGGATTAGCCATATTTTAGCCGTGAACCATTTTTTATTTAACACAGTTATATCGCAGTATTAAACTTTCTTTGAGGAAAAAAAATTACGCGATATTTGTGAAAACCGTCCCTCCCCCCCCACGCGAGATTTGATGAGATTCGTGGCTACTCCCTTCTCCCTGAACATCTCACGTAATTAATGAACGACCCGAAGCAGCAATTTCGCAAATAGATGCATCACATTATCTCATACCAATTGCGCGCGCTCTTTCAAACTCACTGGTCTGACGGTCCGACTACTCAACTGTTTGTAAATCTATCGGACCAAACTGCGTGGTCATCAGTCCGTAGCTTACAAACTACTTAAAGTAAGGTAAACTATCCTAAGGACAACACACACACCCATGCCCCAGTGAGGACTCGAACCTACGACGGCGAGCAACCGCTCCGCAGCGAGGCGCCTTAGACCGCTCGGCTACTCCACCGCGGCCGGACGGTACGTCCAAGACGCATCCTGCACATCTTATCAAGTGTCAGTAATCATTACCTTCGCTGTATCGCGACAACGAGAGCCGCAGACACATTTTAAAGATAGGTAGTGTTGCGTCCGCTATATCGATGTTGACCTCGGGCCGAATTATTCAGTTGCTCAATCATTTCTAAAGGACATACCATTTTCCATGTCCTGTAAATTTAAGCTTTCCGTAGTGAAGAGTATTGTGAGACAACTAAAGACTACCACACCAATTCGATATGTCCATAACACAAAGCAGTTGGCAACACGAATTGCTACAATCCCGCAAGAAGTCGTGCACTGTAAACAAAATCACAAGAGTGAATTCCGAATGGCCGAAAGGTAAACAGGCGACGCGTACGCTCTTTAGACTGACTGTTCCTCGTATCCAGAGAAAGTGGATCGTTTCAGCCGGGCTGCAGGGCATTCTTCAAGTGTGCCCCTAGCAAGTGCTGCGATCTAGCAGACACATTTCTCAGATTTAGCACAAAGTTCTGCGCTATGTGGAACATTGCCTCCAGTCGTGCTCTCGAACTGGCACGTTATTACGGACGGCGAAAAGAACTTTTAAGTTTAACGCACGAAGCATGAACTTCATAAGTGTTCATTGTACTTCTACAAAACCAACTACATTATTCATTTATTTATTTATAATAAATTTGTGTGTTACGTTGTGTGGCTTTCTCGTAAACTGTACTTATGCACGCCTACCATGTGACTCCCCGAAACACTATATCTAGTGTTGCAAGAGGGGTACTGTATTTTCAGATGTTTGTAAACCAATTGGACCAAACTGCTATCTATGGTCATCAGTCCCAAGACTTACAAACTACTTTAACTTACACTAAGGATAAAACACACACACGGAGGTATGACTCGAACCTCCGGCGGGAGCGGACGTCCAATTCATAAAATGTTCAAATGCCTATCGGACCAAACTGCGTGGTCATAAAAAAAAAGTTCAAATGTTTGTATAGTCTATGGGACTTAACTACGGGGTCATCAGTCCCTAAACTTACGAACTACTTATGAACTACTTACGAACTAGGACGGCACAAATATCCATGCCCGAGGGGGGATTCGAACCCCCGACCGTAGTGGCCGTGCAGACCGTGACTGGAGCGCCTCAGTCTCCTCGGCCAGCGCGGCCGGCTGCGTGGTCATCAGTCCGTAGCTTACAAACTACTTAAACCTAGGTAAACTTATCTACGGACAAACATACACACCCATGCTCCAGGGAGGACTCGAACCTCCACGGTGAGCAACCGCGCGCTCCACAGCGAGGTGCTTTAGACCGCTCGGCTACTCCACCGCGGCTCCAAATCATAGCATGATGCCTTGGACCACGCGGCAGTAGCCGCGTAGCGTTCTGTATTTTCTGAACCTTAGTTTGTACATATAAATAAAGTCACAAACGTCCACTGATTCATTCTTCGGTGCGTGATGCGCAATGAGAGGCAGATTGCCCGTGCTGAATAATTTGGTGTTCACGTACAGAGCACTAAGCATGCCCATGTTTATAAGTGCCAGTGTTCACAACTCTAGCGGCCTGTGGAGCTTCAGCTTGGTCTTTACATCGTCAATTTGAAACATGTAATAGTTCGGGTACAACACATATCGAGAGGCATTTCAGTTCAACTCATCCTGTCATACTACGTTGAAACATAAGAACTTCACATCGGTAAAATAACTACAAAGACCAGCGTTTCACATTTTCTTCAGCGGTTGCGGGTATAGGCTGACGGTTTGCGAACGGAAGTGACGCGTGTTCGAATCTAACGGGAATAAATTTATATTCTTATCTTTACACCTGTACAGGTTATATTTTACACCTTAACTGGGAGACTGATGACCTTGCAGTTTTGACCCCCTAGAACATTGAACAACAACAACACCTTAATTCCCTACAAATTGTGCAGATGTAGGCTTTCCTAGATTCAACATTTTAAAAGATCCACCTTATGCAACCTTTGCCAAAACCGGTGAATAGTCCTATGACCACGTAGATGAACTATGAACTGTCCTTAGAAATACTTACCTCCCATAACTACGCATAGATGAGCACTGCGATGCATGTATTGCAAACTTTGCAGGAGGTCTTCTTTTGGGATGCTGTTCAAAAGCCTCGTCACGTTTCGTTTGATGTGAGGAATATCGTCAAATCTGTTTACTTTGAATGAGACTTTGAGTCGAGGGAACAAGAAAACGTCTGTTGGATTGAATTCCGGCTAATCTGCTGCCGGACTTCTTCCTATTCCTTCGACTCAAACTCACTTTGAATGAAAAGACATTTGACGATATTCCTGACATTTAAAGATTCGTGACGAGGCTTTGGAACACCATCCCAAATGAAGACTTGGTGCAAAGTTTCCAGGACATGTATCGCAGAGCTCAGCTGTGCAGAGGTGAATATTTCGACGGCCAGTAAAATAACTTCGGTTCGTAGTTCATCTACGTTAATATAACAGGACAATTCACCTACCGTTATTGTCAGAGGTTGTAATAGTATATTCCTTAAACAAACAAACGGCCACAGTAAAAATAATGAAAATGGCTGTATTTATTTATAATTACTGCGACCACCACCGATTGTGTGTCTGTAGTTTTTAAGTAAGAGCAGCATACCAGCTGATTGGCACATTTTTATCAGTCCTTACTAACGGTTTACAGGAGCTAGTGGATGTGCCTTCCAGTATCCGTCTTTTCCATTTTAAAAGTAGTTTATGAACCACAGCAGAGATATCCGACAATTATGCAACAAACGAGAGATCGGTAGTTCCTTGGCAGCGTGTCAGATTGAAATACTGATATCTGTATCATGTGTCGGATCGAATCTCACCATATCAGAGGTTGTTTTAAATAATTTTTAATATCGCCTCGCAAATATTTCGTGCTTTATTTTAGCGTAACGGTCGAATATCCCTATCGTGATTGAAGAACGAATATTAAACTGAAAACAACAGATACTGCAACGTACGTCCACTGACTGGTATTAACAGCAAGGTTTTTTTTTTTTTTTTTTTTTTTAAAAATGACCATCAGTTAGTAAGTTTAATTCACCTGAAAACTATAGACATACTAGGTGGTGGTCTAAGTAATTATAAGAAAGTACATCCATTTTAATATTTTTACTGGAGGTTTGTTTGTTTACAGATTAGATTATTATAAAGTGGAATCTTTTGAAATGTGGATCCTAGAAAACCTACAACTGCACAGTTTGTAGCGAATGAAGGTGTAAAATATTTCCTGTACAGGTGTACTTATTGAAAACAATTGACTTCAGTTAAATTCGAACACGCGTCCCTTCCGTTCGCAAACCGTCAGCCTATCCACGCAGCAGTTGAAGCACATGTGTAACGCTCGTCCTCGTAGTAATTTTGTAAACGTGGAATTCTTATATTTCGAACGTTTCCACCACTCGAATAATGATATTCTAAATAAATTATAGGACTAACAATTTCCCAGATTTCGGCAGCCGAAATTCGTCGACTATTCTCAAATGTGTTCAAGAGATGTCAGGCCCCTCTTTCCATAGAGGGACATCATGTTGAACATCTGCTGTAAATAAAGGTAAGCTTAGGTTACTCAGATGTCAATGTTTTTAGACTTTAACTCAGTGTATGCGCCCGCGACACAATAGAGTCCGAGAATCGGGCGCTGCCGTGGCCGGCGGATGCGGTGGCGGCGGCGGGGAGCCGTACCGCGCGATCCGCGAACGCCTGGCAGGCGCCTTTCCTGAGACACCCTGTATAATGCTATGCAAGTATTGCAGTAAATTGTAGATAAACGGATCTTCTTTTACACTTAATGAAAGTGCTGACCTTATTGCATTTATTGTTGTGACAAAATTCGGGGAATAGTCCTGTAAAATTAACGTAGATGAAATATGAACTACATCTACTTTACTGGCCTCCGAAATAGTCACCACCTGTAACTATGAACCGCTAAGCTCTGCTATACATGTCCTGGAAACTTTGCAATAAGTTTTGCTTTAGGATGCTGTTCAAAAGCCTTGTCACGTTTCGTTGGATGTCAGGAATATCATCAAATCTCTTTCCTTTCAAATCGAGGTTGGTTCGAGGGATAGCAAGCAGTTTGGCGGATTGAGATCCGGAGAGTATGGTGGATGTTGAAGTTGCACCAGCCCCTGTTTGGCTAGGAACTCTTTGACGATATTGGCTGTGGGTGGGCGAGCGGGCCACGACGGAGTGGTCGAGCGCATTGACGCGTTATGCTCCGATGTGCGAGGCCGTACCCCGTCGGGGGCTTGAATCCTCCCTCGGACATTGATGTTTGTGCTGTTTTTAGTGTAAGTTAATTCATACGTAGTTTAGGGACTGATGACCAACGTAGTTTGGTCCCATAGGATTACAAACATTTGAACATTTCAACTGATGACCCCGCAGTTAAGTCCAATAAGCTTAACAAACATTTGAACATTTCGGGGGGAGCGTTGTCGTGCAACTTGAACATCCACCGTACTCGTCAGATCTCAATCCTCCAGACTTCTTCCTAATCCTTCCACTAAAATTCGCTTTGAAAGGAAACAGATTTGACGATATTCCAGACATCCAACGAAACGTGACGATGCTTTTTAAGACATTCCAAAGGAAGACCTCGTGCAAAGTTTCCAGGACATGTATACATGTATCGCAGTACTCACCGGTGGATAGTTATGTGAGATGACGATTTCGAAGGACAGTAAGTTAACTGTGGTTCATAGTTTATCTACGTTAATTTTACAGGACTATTCACTTTATTGCCAGAGGTTCTGTCTACTGCTGCGCCATTGTTCCAAAAGAATAAATATTGACTTGACGAAGTTATATGTGATGAAAGAATAGACCTTATTAGATCGTACCGGATTCCATGGTCACTCTCCGATTTTTCTGAAATTTGGATATGTTATAATTAATGAAAAACTAATCGGCGGTAAAACATATTTAACGGGTGAAACGGTCCCTCCAAAGTGGGAGCTAAACTAGAAAAATTGCGATAACTTTGGGAATACTGAAGCGATTTTAGTGATTTTTGTTATGAAGGTAAGAGACGAAAATGGGGCTAGGTATATTGGAAGGAGAGTGAAAATTAGGGGACCAACTATCCCAAAAGGCACCAATTTTTTGCTACAAAAATTAATTTTGATTTTACCGAAGTAGATTCTATTAAAACTTCAAAAGGAAGGCAGATTAGGAAACACATATTTTGTATTGTTTATATATAAATATTTGAGCGGCAAGCAACCCTTACATTTTCGCACTCGTTTGATAAAATTATAACTACAAATACATTAATAATAAAATAGACTCAACGAACAACTTTCCATACCTCGAGGTACGTGTTCAAACAATGAATCGTGTTCTTACAGACGAAAATAAAATTGTGAAAGGTAAGGGGGATCATTCCAACCAAGTAGCGGTAAGAGATGTAAATCAGGCCGTGCTACCTACACGTGCTACACCAGGGACAACGATAACGCCGGCGGGTGAAATCAATAAACATTTTTAACATGTTCAATTTACTTTTATTCATTACTACTGCAAAAGCAGAGTTTACATTATTTTGAAAGTCGCATGTCGAGTTAATGTTTAGTCAAGCGTTTTTTCTAGTTTTCGCCCGCTATGCTGGATTAGCAATATTGAATCTTGAGAATCTAATTTCAGATTCTGATACAGCGATTCCAAATATCTTTATTTTAAAGAGGTTGAACAGTTCGAAAATACACATTCACAAGGTGTTTCATGGGCAGTTTCACACGAGAGCGGCAATAGGAGGGTTCATGTTCACGACGTTAACTGCGTATGGGTAAAGTTGAAAATGTATACCCAATCAGGATTCGAACGCGGGTCTCCTGCTTTCTAGGCAGCTGCGCTGACCCCTACACCGTTGCAAGGACTACTCAAGCACCACACTGGACTCGCATTCGGGAGGACGGTGGTTCAAATCCATTTCGGGCCATCCAGATTTAGGTTTTCCGTGATTTTCCTAAATCACTCCAGGCAAATGCCTGGATGGTTCCTTTCAAAGGGCACGGCCGGCTTCCTTCTCCATCCTTACCCAAACAACCCGAGCCTGAGCTCCACATCTAATGACCACGCTGTCGATGGGGCGTTGAACACTGATCTTCCTTCCTTTTTTACTCAAGCACGCCTACCGTCAGATACAAACCTCCAACTTTACCCTGCCCACTATTACTCAAACTCGTGTTATTTGTAACCTATTCCCTTAACCCTTTGCTGCAGATCAAATTAAATTTTCCTCTAAATCAGCAATTACTCCACACAAAGTAACAGAAGAGACCACTAATGTTTATATGTAAATTTGTTTTCAGAAATTTGTTTCACATAATTAGAAAATTATGGGTGGTATTCTCGCAATACCACTAAGACAGTAAAAGGAGGAGAAGGTAATAAAATAGTGGTCTGGTGAGAATACCACTTTGGAGCAAAGGGTTAAGAGAAAGGGCCGAGGAGTGGCTCCGAACTGAAGACAGGATCATTCCCCTTCATAGGCATGTTGTATAAGTTATAATACGTGATATATACAGTGTGTTTCACTAAGTGTGTTTGCCTCTGTAACTTCTAAAAATTTTAATACGGTAGGTCAACACAAGAAATGTTACACCTTCTGCGGAGCTATGAACATAGTTTATTGTACCATTTTCCAAAGAGTTACAGCACAAAGATATAATTTTTAAACGGAACAATAGTTTTTTTCTATCGTGCATTGGATTCGTTGAAACCAGCTGCGTCCAAATCAATTTAAACTACATTCCTATCACTGTTAGTTTGGGAGCTACAACCCTTCAAAGTTTCAGGGGCAGATACCTCACGCTGTACATAATACATGGCTGTGTGGTGGGTGATGGATGTTATGGCGGTGGGAAGTTGATTTACATGTGGTGTTCAAATGTGCGTCCATGTTCCTCAATGCATAATGCAATGCGCCGTCGAAAGGATCTGTGGACGAGATGTAACATCGCCGGTGTGACGGAGCGACATGCGTACTCGATGCGCCGTTTTACATCATCTGGGGATATGAGCTGAGTGACATAAACACGATCCTTTAGATATCCCCAAAAAAAGGAATTTACTGGTGTTAAATCGGGCGACCTTGCGGGCCATGAATGAGGACCATGGCGCCTCAACCATCTTCCTGCAAACCTGTTGTTTAGTTCTTCCACAACAGCACGCACAGAATGGGCTGGGTGACCATCGTGCTGCATCCACATATGGACTCTCGTGTATAGACACACATGTTCAAGGAGACCACCCAAACTGACGACTACAAAAGCGCGATATAACTCACCTGTCAGTGTACCTAAGAAGTAGTGTGGACCGATGATTTCATCCCCAAGGATTCCACACCACACGTTAATAGACCACCTACGTTGATGGTCGACGGATCGTACCCACCGAGGATTTCTGCGGCCCAGTAGTGCATCTTATGGCGATTCACTTTGTAAAGACTCCAGCGTGAAATTACGCATGGCCCACTCACAGAATGTCACTCTTGCTCGGAAATCGTTCCCATGCAGCTCCTGGGTCAGTGACAGGCGGTACGGGTGGAACCTGTGGCCGTGTACTATACGCCACACATATGTGAGACTGACACTAGCGACTGCAGCAATGGCTCGTAAGCTGACGTGGGATCGTGGTGTAGTGCAGCTAAAACAAACATCTCCATCTCCTGACTTCTTTCGTCTGTTACTGCGGCGCATTACCAAGCTGCCTTTTTCCCGAAGTCGTTGTTTGGTACGTAAGAACGTAATGGCTGCCGGGGCTCTTCGCCTAGGATATCTCACGGCATACGCCGTGGCTGCTTCAGTGGCATCGTGTCGGCACTCGCCGAGCATCAGCAACATGTCAACGTATTCGTTGTTCGTGTATGCCATCGTCATCCGATGTCAGTAACTGTGGTATATTGAGTCCCGGTTGTTTGTGTGGCTCCAACTATCGGGTATACGGCCGTGTGAGGCAGTCTAACAGCGCATCGAGGAAGCTTCTCGCTCCGTGACACCGGCGACGTTACAACTCGGCCGCGCCACATTTAGAAGGCGCATTGCATTTTACGCAGCGTGTGTGGTATCTGCCCCTGAAACTTTGAAGGGTTGTAGATCCCAAACTAACAGTGATAGGAATGTAGTTTGAATTGTTTTGGACGCAGCTGGTTTCAATGATTCCAATGCACGATAGAAAAAACTATTGTTCCATTTAAAAAAATATATCTTTGTGCTTTAACTCTTTGGAAAATGATACAATAAACTATGTTCATAGCTCCGCAGAAAGTGTAACATTTCTTGTGTTGACCTACCGCATTAAAATTTCCTGTCACCTATTATTTTATAAGTTACAGTGGCAAACACACTTAGTGAAACACCCTCTCTTAATTAGACTTCCTTTTGAAGTTTTAATAGAATCTACTTCGATTAAGTCAAAACTATTTTTTTTGTAGAAATGGTCTCTTTTGGGATAGTAACCCCCCCCCCCCCAAATTATACCTAGGCCTATTTTCGTCTTTCATCAGAAGATACTTTCGTAACAAAAGTAATTACAATCGCTTCACTAATATCTAAGTTATTGCCATTCTTTTAGCCTTCATTTTGGAGGTATCGTTTCACCCCTTAATCCTTCTGATTGTACGGAAAGGGCTAAGAATAGGACAAACATATTATGTCGTTTGAATGATATATAACTTTTTTGCGACAGAAAAATAATAATTGTAAACAGCTTAAGTCTTTCAGGACTGGTGGTACGTTTTGTGTACCATTATTTCGCCTAGCGTAAATGCTTGGCCGTTCACAAAACGTACCACATAATTATTAACCTCTGACGCATCCAACATGAAGGTTCATTTCCACTGTATGAAAGGTAGTAATTCCTATAGTGGGCGAGATGTGTCAGAAATAGTATTGCTCGTCTACGGCTATAGTCATTTCCCACGCCACAGACAGTGTTACTGGTTTCTTCCCCTCTGCGGCCAAGTGCGAATTCTCTCAAACTTTATGTTATTTCTGTTGATTCACCTCTTTCGTACATGTATGACAGTGGCATCTGTACTTTTGGAATCACTATATACTTCACGGTACTTGGATTTATTCTATAAAAAAGTAATAATTCATGAGTATCTCAGGGTTCAAAATTTGTACCGCCATGCATCAAAGGTCTTCCACGTAGTTCAAGGTGTTATCTTCCGTTTCGGTTTATAATTAAACACATTAGGGAAATACTAAAGGATGATGAGTTAATAGCAATTTTCTATGCTGAAATAACCCCCAGGCCCAAGTTCGTCATCTGAAGAGGCAGATTATAGTGATGATGACCCAGAGTGGTGGTACACTCAATGTACGATGTGTCATTCGGTGGGCACTTAGTGCAGGGTGCAAGTCACATGTGGTGATGCATTCAGTGGGCACTTAGTGCAGGGCGCGATTCATGTGTGGTGTGTCATTCAGTCAGCACTTAGCACAGTGTCTGAGTCATGCATGGTGTATGTCATTGAGCGGGCACTTAGCACAGGGCACAAGTCACGTGTGTTGAGTTGTGTGGTTCAGTGGTCATTTAGCACAGGGCGCGAGTCACGTGCGGTGTGTCATTCAGCGGGCACTTAGCGTAAGGCACGAGTCGTGTGGTGTGTTGTTCAGGAGGCACTTAGCGCAGGGCGCAAGTGACGTGAGGTGTGTTGTTCAGTGGGCACTTAGCGCAGGGCGCGAGTCACTTGCGGTGTGTCCTTCAGCGGGCACTTAGCGCTGGGCGCGAGTCACGTGTGATCTGTCGTTCAGCGAGCACTTAGCGCAGGGCGCGAGTCACGTGAGTGTATCGCTCAGCAGGCACTTAGCGCAGGGCGCGAGTCACGTGAGTGTATCGCTCAGCAGGCACTTAGCAGGGCGCGAGTCACGTGAGTGTATCGCTCAGCAGGCACTTAGCGCAGGGCGCGAGTCACGTGAGTGTATCGCTCAGCAGGCACTTAGCAGGGCGCGAGTCACGTGAGTGTATCGCTCAGCAGGCACTTAGCGCAGGGCGCGAGTCACGTGAGTGTATCGCGCAGCAGGCACTTAGCGCAGGGCGCGAGTCACGTGAGTGTATCGCTCAGCAGGCACTTAGCAGGGCGCGAGTCGCGTGCGGCGGGCTGCACGTGTTTGGCCGGTCGTTGCCCCCGCGGGTCAATGCAGGCGCGCACGCACCCGCCTTACCTTACGCACTGCGACGACGCGCCCGCCAATCTCAGGTGCTTCACAAAACGCCAAGTCTAAACGCCGCCCGATGTCTCCGCTGCCTCGCAGCCGAGTATCGATTCGTCGCAGGGGAACATCTACTGTCACAGTTCTGCCTCGCCTACTCCCGAGATCGTATGCAGAGTATTTCCCCGTGTAAGTGTGCCTTACATTCCTACTTGAGGGCTGAGTGTGGCGACGTCACGGAAGACACGGATATCACTGTTCGACAAGGGTCATTTTTCTCATATGGAAATGTGTGGTTCCAAAAGAATTTCATGCGAGAAATTCAAATCTAAAATCAGAAATTCGCTATCAGGCACAGTATTTTAGTTATGCGAAGATAAATGTCTAATGTAACTGATCATTTAATTTTGAAAAAAAAAAAAATCACAATTTTAATGTTCAAGTGTTTGCAGCACTTATGGGACTTAACTACGGGGTCATCAGTCCCTAATCTTACAAACTACTTATGAACTAGCTAAGACTAAGGACGACACAAATATCCATGCCCGAGGGGGGATTCGAACCCCCGACCGTAGTGGCCGTGCAGACCCTGACTGGCCGGCCGCGGTGGCCGAGGGGACTGAGGCGCTCCAGGCACGGTCTGCACGGCCACTACGGTCGGGGGTTCGAATCCCCCCTTGGGCATGGATATTTGTGCCGTCCTTAGTCTTAGCTAGTTCATAAGTAGTTTGTAAGCTTAGGGACTGATGACCCCGTAGTTAAGTCCCATAAGCTATACAAACATCTGAATTTTTAGACCCTGACTGGAGCTCCTTAGTCCCCTCGGCCACCGCGGCCGGCAAATCACAATTAATTAAGTATGAAGACCGTAAGTGGAAAATATGTGATGACTTGAAAAGAGTTGCATTGATATTGGGAAAGCAACAAGGCTACACGAAATATGGATGTTGTCTGTGTGAGTGTGACAGTCGTGACATATTCCCACTACAAAAGAAAGCTTCGGCCTCAATATAGCTGGAAAATTCATAAACCAGCCTAAATTCCTCTCCCCCAATAAACAGGCAGGCTTACTTGAGAATCTTCTGTTGCTATGGCCGTTGTAAACGTCAAACCTCCTCCCTTCTTAGCAGGGTTTCTCTTTCTTATTTAATGAATAAAAATTACAGCAATAGGGGAAAACTACAGACCAGACGACTTACAGTTCAGTTAAATTTAATGGTCATCACATTTCGAAATATACACACTGAAAGTTGACTTACAAGGAGACCACATGCATATCAGATTTTTTAGAATTTTTACATATATACGGATACGTGAAATTGAGAACTTACATAACAATCAGCCAAAGCAACTCTCAAAAATCTCTAGAAATCGACTTTGAAGTTTTGCAAGTACATGTGCAGTAAGCACAAATAATTAAAAGCACTTCCGGTAATCTGTCGGTGTAGCTCACGTGGTAGCGTTCCGGCCTCACAACCACAGAGGCAGTGGTTCGAATCCCACTGTAACAAATTTCATGCTGGCCGCGGTGGCCGAGGGGACTGAGGCGCTCCAGTCACGGTCTGCACGGCCCCTACGGTCGGGGGTCGAATCCCCCCTCGGGCATGGATATTTGTGCCATCTTTAGTGTAAGGTAGTTTATAAGTAGTTTGTAAGTTTAGGGACTGATGACCCCGCAGTTAAGTCCCATAGACTCTACAAACATTTGAACATTTGAACAAATTTCTTCCATCGTTGTTTCGAATACAGTTATATAAAACATTTTAGAGTCTCTAATTCCACCTTGTCGTCACCTAAAACAATGGTTGAGTAGGTTAGCTGCTTGGAAAACTATAGAGATGACTTTCGAAAAAGTGTCGTACCTTATCTTAAAGTGAACAATCAAAGACAGCCTTCGTCAACTAATTGTGAAGCCAATACTGTAAAAAAATAACTTATGTTCTTTTTAATTGAAACCATCATTATTCGCAACCTTTTATAAAATATGGAAAATTACAAATAAACGAAAATACATATATTTTTCGTAAAAATTACCATTATATATTAAAATTGGGTAAGTATTCCAACACATCAGAAAAAGAAAAAAAAAAATATATGCCGGCCGCGGTGGCCGAGGGGACTGAGGCGCTTCAGTCACGGTCTGCACGGTCACTGCGGTCGGAGGTTCGAATCCCCCCTCGGGCATGGATATTTGTGCCGTCCTTAGTTGTAGCTAGTTCATAAGTAGTTTGTAAGTTTAGGGACTGATGACCCCGTAGTTAAGTCCCATAAGCTCTACAAACAAATGAACATTTTTGAAAAAAAATCTGCCATAGAGCGATATGAACCACCGTCTCTATGGTTGAAAGGCTAGAACGCTACCACCTGAGCTATATCGACAGATGCTGACTTTCATTTCATTACTTATGTGTACTTGCAAAACGTCAAAGTTGATGAAGAGGCTTGCTCAGGATAGAGTAGGGTGGAGAGCTGCATCAAACCAGTCTCCGAATTGGAGACCACAACAACATGACATGCAGGAGTACACCGAATGACAGTAGCGATGTTCACAGTAATTGATTAAGGTGGCGACCGTGAGTCTTAATGCACGTAATGAGTATCTGGAGTGAGGACAATCCCCACACTACGCACATAGGTGGCCACCAGCAACTGCTCTCTGTAAACGTATGGGCGGTCATTGTCCGATATTACCTAACATTCCATAGATTCGTATTTGCTGCCCACGAAAGGATGACCTTTCAATACGCTAGTGAACCAAACCGACACTATGTTATTGTCCGACAACACCTGAACAACACACTTATCCTCATCAATGGAATGGGGTGTGAGGTCCTGTACCATGGCTAACGCGATTATCTGAAGTCGCACCTTTGGACGTCTTCCTCTGCGGTTATATCACGACAACGGTGTAGGAAAACTCAATAAAACCCGATAAAGACCTGCTTGACATAGTCCAAACTGCATGCCTTCTGGTACGAGAGACGTAAGGGATCTTTGATTACGTGCGGCAGAACTTCATGCGCTGTTGCCACGCACAAACTGAAAATGCCGGTTGTCACTTTTAACAACTACTATGAGCTACGCTGGTATGCAACATACGCTGTGTGTGCTCATAATATTATATACAAAAATTTCCGATCATTGGTTCCCTGTCTTAAAATTATCGACTGTGGATCCAGTGTCGCCTGATTCAATTTGAGCCAAAATGCTGTAAATGGCAAAGTACTCGCAATGTCGGCCTATAGGTTACTGGTGAGAAAGAGCAACTAAAAACAAAGTTCGGTGAACTTCGATGAATGCAAAGTGCTTCGCATGTGTGCAATACAACAGTTAACCGCACACTCACGCCTCAGCCGGCCGCGGTGGCCGAGGGGATTGGATGTTAGGTCACACGGCTGTATACGCTCTTGACAATCGTCACGCCACCCTTGACGATTACCGAGCGTACCTCGAATACGAACACAGCGCCATACAAGGACTCCGGGACTATAAGGACACATATGGTAACATGCTGCAAATTATGGTACAAATGTGACGATAGTTCAAGTCAGTAAAACTGACAAAAATAGCACAATAGAAACAGAGGGGGAAAATGTGAAATGTACTACGCATGACCTCGGAAATTTCGGAGCACGGACGCATCAAAGTTAAGAGATGACAAACTGCACACACAACAACACAGGTATGATGTTCTAAGAGTTACGTATAGAAGACACGGAATATTAACCCACCTTATCGAGAAGACGAGCCTTGAAGCACTGTGCAGACGAAACTACCGTGGGAGAAGGATTTTTATTTTATTCAATTTAACTTTTCTCTTCAGTTTATCTTACGTTTTATTTATTTATTTATTTATGGAGAACCCCAACATTTATTTTGATTTTCTTATCGGGCAGGAGCCCAATTATTTTCTTCAGAAGTATACGGCCATCTGTTGTGGAAATAAATAAATGCATTGGAGACGAAACTGTAACAAATCCTTTTGTCCGAATGGAAAACATTTATTTACTTTATATCCAAGGAGATGGATTTCAGTTACAGGCAATGAAGCCTCGCCAATGAAGGCGATCATGGAGAGCGAAAGGCTGGGCTAGAAGGGGAGGTTTGGAGGCCCAAAAAAATAAAAAAAAATAAAAAAAGGGGGACTGAGGCGCTTCAGTCACGGTCTGCACGGTCACTACAGTCGGGGGTTCCAATCCCCCCTCGGGCATGGATATTTGTGCCGTCCTTAGTGTTAGCTAGTTCGTAAGTAGTTGGTAAGTTTAGGGACTGATGACCCCGTAGTTACGTCCCTTAAGCTTAACAAACATTTGAACATTTTTGAACTCACGCCTCAAATCGAATACTGCGTGAAAATTTTATGCTAACTCAGGTAACTTAGCACATCTGGTTCTCAGTAACAGATAGCAAATCGATGTTACAAGGTGCCCCGTGTTCATCATCTGAAGAAAATAAGATGAAAATAACGACATGCCAAGAATATAGAATATTAAATAGGCAACCCACGTTCAGTAGTAACTATCTAAAAATCATACTTTCTCTAATTTGTGTTGATAACGGATCAAGTTTCTTGCAAACGGAAAAATATCGTTCCAAGGAAAATGTGCAAAGAACATACAGATTAATTTATAACTACTTCCTATCGATAATTAACTATGGTTAGTGTTGCAAAATGGCTAAAATCTAGTTTTTACGGCTTTCTCCATATATGTTTCAACTCACTGTAGAAATATGAATGATTTACAGCAGGTGCCATCACCACAACAAAGTACTTGATTATCTGGCTCACGTCATGCCTGTGACGTCAACTGACATGTTGCTCTGCCAGCTGCCGTAAAATGCACTAGCTGGCCGCAGTGGCCGAGGGGACTGCGGCGCGCCAGTCACGGTCTGCACGGCCACTACGGTCGGGTGTTCGAATCCCCCCCTCCGGAATGGATATTTGTGCCGTCCTTAGTGTTAGCTAGTTCGTAAGTAGTTTGTAGGTTTAGGTACTGATGACCCCGTAGTTAAGTCCCATAAGCTATACAAATAATTTAACATTTTTGTAAAATGCAGTAAGACTAGTATATTATTGCGTGACTGATAACCGTCGCTGTTTAGTCCCTTCCAAAAACCAACAACCTATTATTGCGTAGTACCACAATGCACAAATACATATGTAAAAACTCCAGAAAATTTGGTTTTACGGTACCGAGAAATGAGAAATGCATAAAATGGGGTTGAAACTCGCTCCCAGATACCGAAATTAAGTATCAGTTACTTCGTTTATTTTCTTGAAAATGATGCTGATGTATGTAAATACTCCGTACGATAATTATTACTCTATTAGTTCACTATTACGTAGCATGCTCTTCAGCTGCATTATTAAGTAAAGAGTACTGAGTTGATGTCTACATTTGCTAAACAGCTGTTCACAATATGAAACGCCAACGATTTGTATTTCAAGTTTTCTCAAGGTAGTTGGTGAAGGTAAATATTTCATTTTGGTTATCAGTTTTAATATTCACATCAATGCGTCTGGTAATTGGAATACTTTTATTAAAACTTTAAACGATTACTAATTTCGCGAGGGGATTGAGGCACGCCAGTCACGGTCTGCACGGCCACTACGGTCGGGGGTTCGAATCCCCCCTCGGGCATGGGGGTTTGTGCCGTCCTTAGTGTTAGCTACTCCATAAGTAGTTTGTAAGTTTAGGGACTGATGACCCCGTAGTTAAGTCCCATATGCTATACAAACAATACTAATTTCGTAAAGAATTATATTATATTTCACATTATAACATTCTACCGTGAGAAATGGAAGAGAGAGAAAAATGGGAAGGGGTTTCATCTTAACAGGGAACGTAAAACTTGCTATCTAGAACACTAACCGTTACGCTACAGAAGATCTACGCTGAAATGCTGCCCAAGTAGATCAACTGTCTTCACAGTGTTAGACAATGCAAAAATTGGATCGTTATTTTTCTTGGAAAATGTTTAATATTTCTAGTCTTATTTTCAAACGTTCAAATGTTTGTATAGCTTATGGGACTTAACTACGGGGTCATCAGGCCCTAAACCTAAAAACTACTTACGAACTAGGACGTCGCAAATATCCATGCCCGAGGGGGGATACGAACCCCCGACCGTAGTGGCCGTGCAGACCGTGACTGGAGCGCCTCAGTCCCCTCGGCCACCGCGGCCGGCAGTCTTATTTTCTCCTTTCTTTAGCACCCCAAGTTTCTTTGTAATCGATCAGCACCTGAAAAAAGCGTACTGGTATCTGGAAAGTGACTAGTGTATGATATTAATTTAGGTATACATAAGAATTAATCAGAATCCCAACTGCAACTACACAGTTACGCACTTACCATACAACTTGACAGCGTCCATTAATAACAGTGTTAAAAGTGAAATGAATTTAGTAGAAAATCGAAGACTCAATCTCAGATGCAATGCTAATTTACACACTTTTATCGTGTATAATAGTTAATATCTTCATACTATAGGCAATCTGTTGATACAAACAAGAAACAGTTTGGTTTCAATGAAAGTATATTTTTCTTTAGACGCAGTTTTAACCTTTCTTATTTCCGGCACGCAAATATTTGCGTTGTTTTCGAAAAACTAAGATAATGCAATCGCATCAACTTTCAGGAGGTTTTCACTACCTGACTCCACAAAATTCCTTTCCGTTCTTATGCAAACTTATAAATTCGTTTTGTATCGAAAAAAAATTGTAGGCTACACAAAATAGTAAGAAACTTTCTCTAACGCTGCTATCGGGTCTAACAAATGTTTACATATATACATCGCAAATCACGAAATTTTCCGACATCTGGTGCTCTTTTAAAGATGGACAAACGATCTGCAACACATGAAAATTTGCGCTGGACTGGGACTCGAACCCGGGTCTCTCGCTTTTCGCGAGCGGTCGCCTTAACCTCTCGAACACCCGTGCACGCCCCTCAGCCCGACCCAAACTTCCATGTGTTACACTTGCCTCTATCCCTCAAATGCTCGTACATATTATAGTGAGAGGCAGAGACACCATACTACCACCTTAAGTATGGCATTGATGTTTCTTATTAACTGTCTGTTCCAGAGGATGACGGGCGGCCGTGTTGTTAAGGCGACCGCTCGCTAAAAGCAGGAGACCCGGGTTCGAGTCTCGGTCCGGCACAAATTTTCGACTGTCCATCTTTAGAAGAGCAACAAAGGTCGCAAAATTTCGCGATTTGCGATGTATATATGTGAATATTAACCACTGCTGCTGATCACCGCCAACGTCTGTTTCTCTGGAACACACAATTAATACTCTAAGCCGCGGCGGAGCGACCGAGCGCATTGAGGCGCTATGCTACTATGATCGAGGCCGTTCTCCGTCGGTGGTTCGAATCCCCCTTTGTGCCGTCTTTAGTATAAGCTAGTTCATAAGTAGTTTGTAAGTTTAGGGACTGATGACCCCGCAGCTAAGTCCCATAAGCTTTAAAAATATTTGAACATTTTGTAATAATCTAACAAATGTGTTAGTAGTACACATATAGATAGCTTCGTCTTCCTCATGTCATGTAACGTCACCAGACCTTCAGCCAATGACAGAGCGTTTTAGATCACGTGATGTAATCTTCAAATTTAGTCATTTTTAAGCCTTAATTTCCGTAAAATAAGAGCTGTTTTGTAAGAACAATGACCAAAAATGCTATTTGAACGTTATAATCATTCAGAATAACCACAATTCAAACCATATTTTTAACGTACGAAAATAGACTATAAGTACTTTTGGTTCCAAAACTTGTGGTTATTCTGGGTTTTCTCAGAAACTGCCCATTCGCAAATGGTTGTTTTGTAAGGTATTTAAGGCTCATATTGTCCAACATCTAATGCACAAGAACCAACCGACATGATAATTTTTCCCGGCCTGGAGGAAAGAATATTAAATTTTGCTCTGTTACTGCAGAACAGCTACAGTTTGTCTGTCCTTCCTATACGTATACAAATGGCCACGAAACCAAGCGCTATCAAAAACACATGACTCACCACCTCTGATCAATAGAATCAGAGTTATGTCCTCCAGAAGAATCACATTTTCGTAAGCGACTTGTGTGTTTTGCGACGAGATCTGTGGTTCAAACCATAAGTGGTCAGAGTTTAATATCTCAACAGGGAAACCATTAGACACGAAATTAAAGCTCGGAGTTAAGAAGTACGAGGAAGACCTTTTCGAAAGAAACATGTCGGAACTCTTCGTATTATCTTTAGAGAAACAACGACAAATTTTAATGAGGATTTCCGAGAGAGGATTTGATCACCGTTCTTCTCTAACGGAAGTTTACTATGTAAAGCTATATCGAAGGTAACGCGTACACTGAAAAATGAGCAATTATAAACTTTGCTTTGTTGTTTGAAGCCAAATTAGTAAATTTCTTAGCAATTAAGACGCAGGTTTGCTGAACTGTCTTAAATGGAGCCCTGAGATACTCGGAATTATTCCTCGTTCTCTGGGCTATTGTTCCATATAATAAGTTTCGTTATATTAATTTCGCTTTCCGATTTCAAGATTTTAATTAAGATGAGAGTCGGCGACTCTTTGTACTGCGCCATCCAAGTCGATCGCGTGGATAGAGCTTTCCCATACAACTTCCCCGGTGAGGAGAGCCAGGTGTTCGCAAGTTCCTGCTGACTGTTTAGGAAAGCTTAGGCCTTTTTCCTGTTTACAACCACTTAGTGGCATGCGATGCAGTCGCCCTCGTCTGTGGCGTTTTATTCTTATTTCTAGTAATAAAACTAAATATACTGAATACAAACTGCGAATATTTTAAAGCTGCATTTAAGTTACTGTCGTATTATGTTCATGAGTTAGTGGTGTCCTACCCCGTCTCCAAAGTGGCAATAGATATTTTTCGAAAAATCTTTGTTTCACTTTTGGGATAACAGCGACGTTTTATTTAAATTTATATATAAAAACAGTCTAGAGTGCAATGATTTTTACTTGTATCGACTAGTTTTGGGCCACACGGGAGTAGCCGAGCGGTCTGGAGCGTCACGTTACGGATCTCGCGGCTTCCCGCGTCGGAGGTTCGAATCCTTTCTCGGGCATGGATGTGTGTGTTGTCCTTAGGTTAGTTTAACCTTAGTTTCAGTAGTTTGTAAGCTACGGACTGATAACCCAGCAGTTCAGTCCGATAGATTTACAAACATTTGAACATTTTTTTGAACTAGTTTCGGCCCTGTTTTTGGACCGTCCTCAGGATTGAAACTCAATTGCTCTCGTGGAGCTGGGCAGGTGCTTGGGAGCCCTCCAGTGCGTCACTGCAATATATCATAAATATACCAATACGTTGTATTAAAATAACTTTTTGGTGCAGTGTGTTCCATATTTCTTATAATATTACCATTAATTAAAAGGGAAGGGGCAGACTTTCGAGGGCGAAATTATCGGATATTGCAAACAACACGTTAATTAACTTGCAACTTTTGTAGATCGCCTTTTAAAACAAAACCTCAAATGGTTATCACAATAAGAAAGAGGGCAATGGAAAACTTAACAGTAGGAAGTTAATTACAGAGGCGTCTCGCTCTTTCCGCCATCTATGTGCTACAAAAAATCGGGTAGTTCCCCGCGTAATTCGCAGCTTCTGTTAATGGAGTTAGTGAAGCTGTCCACATGCGATAACGGAAAACAAAGCCATTTCTGTAACAGAATATATTGCAATTTGCAGAGATATTGTCCGTCCGTTTTTCCATGAAATATCATCTGAAACGTTATATACTAACAACAGAAACATCACGTTGCATCGCACAATCCAAAGCGTGAACTCCGCGAGATCATCAGATTAGCACAAGCGTAGTAGCAAAGTTAATTACACAGATGCGACTACTACTGGACGTACGCACTAAATTCGAGTGAGATGTCAAAACAGTCTGCAGTAAATCGAAAACTGGGCGACAACAACAACTCGATAGATCACGCGTAGTGTGATTAAATGGCGGTTTTTAACCGAATTAAATTTAATAATCCACTATCCTGTACTACTAGAGCGATGTATTTCTCTTCAAAATAGTTGTTAGTCAATTGCGCAGCAGGGGCGTATCAGATAGTACAGCTTTAATGACTATTTAATGGAATAATGCCTTTGAAACGATGTGTTGCTATCAATTAACAACTTACCGTTTGCACTTTCCACTGGAAGCAAACAGTTACAAAAAATGGTAATGGTGCTTGCTTTGCGAGGGACGAGCTGGCGGAATCCAATAACAGGAACGATTAGCTGTACGCGACGGTCAAAGAGAGGAATTTAGCGGAGCTGCGATCCGCGAGAGAAGCGGCGCCGTCGGAAATTCTATTTCGGCGCCAGGCCCGGCCTTGGGAATTACGGACGCTGGCGCCTCGACAATTCCTCGCTGGAAACGCTACACCTCTGCCACACAGCCCTCATTACGAGCCCAGTGTGGCGCTGCCATCACTTTCTCGTCTCTTCCAACACTCATATACATTCTACCGTACACTAAATTAGCGTGGATGGCTTTTTATTCGAAAAACTAGGAGTTAACTGATCACGGAAAATTGTCTAACAAGGAGACCACATGGGTTTCGGATTTTAGAATTTCTTTATATTTATGGTACGTGAAGGTCACAACTTAAATAACAATCAGCTAAAGCCATTCGACGCAACTCTAAAAAGTTTGCAAGTACACTTAAATAGCAATAATTAAAATAGTTGCAGCATAATATGTCGGTGAAGCTCAGGTTGTAACGTATTGGTCTTATATCCATAGAGCCGGCCGCGGTGGTCGAGGGGACTGAGGCGCTCCAGTCGCGGTCTACACGGCCACTACGGTCGGGGGTTCGAATTCCTCCTCGGGCATGGATATCTGTCCCATCCTTAGTGTTCAGTAGTTTGTGAGTTTAGGGACTGATGACCCCGTAGTTAAGTCCCATAAGCTATACAAACATTTGAACATAATCATAGAGTCGGTAGTTCGAATCACACTGTGACACATTTTTTTCCGTTTTCGAATTGAATTATATAAAACATTTTTGGGTCTCTAATTCCACGTGTTGTGTCAGTTTTTGTTTATGTGTATGTAGAGTAGCTGAAATCCTTATCGTTTCACCTAAGACGTTGGTTGAGTAAGTTATCGGCTTACGAAGCTAAGGAGATGACTTTCCAAAACAGTTTCGATGCTTTTCACAAACTGAATAATGAAAGACTACCGTCGTCAACTAATAGTGATGCCAATACTGTAAAAAATGTCACTTGTTTGTTTTTGTTTGAAACCATCGTTATTAACAACCTTTAATAAAATATAGAAAATTACGAATATACAAAAACAAGCGAATTTTTCGCAAAAAAAGTACCATTATATATTAAAATTGTGTAAGTATTCGAAAACAACGAAAAAAATTAAAAACATCTGTCCCGGCATGTTTCGAACCACAGACTCTATAGTTGTAAGACCACGACGCTACCACTTTATACATATATTTATATATTTGCTCTATTTGTAGTTTCGTTCCGTGCGGTCGCTGACCGTGTGTCTTCATTATTGTTCTGTGTGGTCTTTGCTCAGCTTTTTCTTTTTTTTTTTTTATTACAGAGAGCGTTCAACAGTCTTTTTTTTTCAGGTAGATCTAGCGTTTCGGTCGTTGGTTCAGTTTGTTCATGGTTGTTGGATGGATATTTGGTTCAGCTTTTTTTTTAATTCAACCCTCTGGCAGGGCGCGCTGAGCCCCGGCGGCCAGTACTACCTTAGCTCCACCGACATACGCGTCAACTGTTTTAATTATTGCTACTTCCGGTGTACTTGCAAAACTTCAAAGTCAATTTTCTCGATAATTTATGAGAGTTGCGTCGAATGGTTTTGGCTGATTGTTATTTAGGTTCGGAACTCCACGTACCGTAAGTATCAAAAAATTCTAAAATCCAATACCCATGTGGTCTCCTTGTAAGTGCGACATTTACGTTGACAGTCACATATGGTTTCCCACATCACGTTCCAAGGTGGAAATGGAAAAGGCCGATTCCGGCCACCATGCCCTCAGATTCTAAGATATTTCTCGAATTTTTGTACGACAAGCTTCAATGTTAACATTAAAAAACGCTATATCACTGTAATGACCTTCTGAAGAGCTATCGAATGGAGTTATAAAAGTAAGCGGTTTCATTTAAAAAAGTACTTGCTTCAATATCGCAGTTGATACGGGTGCTGAAACCGTGCACCAAACAAAAATATATGTGCTCCATGTCGCTCTAGCATGTGCTGAAAAACGCGTTTAGATATGTGTAACCGTTCACGAAATAAAAGTGTGGTGTCGCACAAGTCCAAAGTGCGCGCCACCTACTTTCGCCGCGCGCCGCCATGCACGCACGGCGCGGCGTTCTTACGACGTCAGCCACGAGCGCCCTCTGCTGCTATCCCGCTCGTGGCCACCACTGAACGACTTCGTTCACTTGGGACTGAGATAGGAACCAGTTAACACTTCGGAATCAGATAGGCACCAGTGAAGACTTGGCTATCGGAGAGGCACTAGGCAGGCCGCTAGCTCAACTATGTATCAGCATTCTGCAGTACTGAGCTATGTAAAAGTTAAGTATTACTAAGTCTCTAAGAAATATATATCTCGTTCTAATTTACTCTAGTGTTTCTAGTTTCTGCTGTCCCACTGGCTGATCACCTACTACCTGCACAAGCGTGCATCCTTTATTCCTGTGTCGGTGTCTTTCTACTCGGCCACCGACACCTACGACGGAAGCGAGACACAAAAGCGGCGACGAGGCTGGGACACAAAAAAAGGGATGTTATCTCT
Organism: Locusta migratoria; assembly: GCA_026315105.1. NCBI lineage: Eukaryota > Metazoa > Arthropoda > Insecta > Orthoptera > Acrididae > Locusta > Locusta migratoria. Next base: position 666,414,241 of record CM048755.1, on the reverse strand, counting down.
TACTTGACTCGTCTTATATAACAGGCTGAAATAATAGTACTAATAGTATGAATACATACATTATTTGATTCTATTCAAAAATTGTCAGTGGTGCAGAAGAAATTGGCCACTAGTAAGTCTTTCGGGATCCTCTTAAACTGATCTTCATTTCTAGCTAAAGTTTTTATGGTTGCTGGCATAGTATTGAAAATGTGTTCCTGAGTAATTTCTCCATTTTTTAACAAAATTAAGTGCTTTTAAGTCCTTGTGTGGATAATTTTTGTTCCTAGTATTGTATGTATGAACTAAGCTATTTGTTAGAAAAAGGGATACATTACTTAAGACAAATTTTATTATGGAGTATATATACTGAGTGGCAGTAATTAGTGTACCTAGTTTTTTGATGAAGCTTCTACAGGATATCCGTGAATTTAGATCAGAAATAATACGTATTACACGCTTTTGGACTTTGCAAACTTTTGTTTGACTTGAAGATTTACCCCAAAATATGATACCGAATGATATTATGAAATGATACTTGAGCTCATGAGACCCTCCAGCGTCAGGGAATAATAATGCCATAGAAGTGAGAGAGCCACCTATGTATGTGTAATTAACCCGACAATTAAAAATAAGCGATAAGCTGCCTTCATACCGGTCTCATCTTGTTACTATTTTCTGTTTCTGCTGTTCTCCGGGCGGGGTGTATTCAAATAATTGTTAGGGATATACTGTATGCGAGGTTTAAATGTGGTGTCAAAATGTTCAAATGTTTGTAATACTATGGGAACCTGTGGTCGTCAGTCCCCTAGGCGTACAAACTACTTAAACTAAGTTAAAATGACCTAAGGACAAATCACACACTCATGCCTAAGAGAGAACTCGAACCTCCGACGCGGGAGGTCCTGCGATCCGTATCGTGGCGCTCCAGACCACGCGGCTACTCCCACGTGGCAACTGTGGTGTCGTGATGCATTTAGTAATGTAGCGTTATTCGTGGAGACTTTGAAGTTCCATGCGGTGTTTTCCCTTACATCAAATATGGGAAATTAAAAATGTGAAAATACACTAATGTACTTTGATTCACTTTGGTAGTAAAATAAACACCTATGAAGATAAGTCGTCGAATATAAGATAGCTTGGGCAGCAATGTGTTAGGTATTTTCCGTTAATACGTAATAGCAGTTCTGCAGTTACTTAGGTAAAACAATGGTCAAATTATCACAACAGTGTTGGCAGCTTTATGGAACTAGTCCAACTGATCTTAGCTAGACGATACCAGTGTGTTATAGGAATAGAGCTGAGAAAGGATTGTAGATTCTTCAGTCATTGGACGATAACCTTTTCACATGCTCTTTAACGACTGGATTTCCTTAAGGCTGTACCCGCAGATTCGTCGTTATTATAAAAAGAGCTTGACAAGCAGAGCACCATCCTGCACTGAGAGACCCGTGACAATGTGCAATAAACGGCGAACGACACGAAACCTGCGTGTTTATGGCGAATGCAACATACCGTGCGCATGTCCCGTGATTTGCATCGTATGCTGCTTACAACGCCATCTGTTCGACAAAACCCTAAACTATTTTTGTTTGTTTGTATTTTATGTGTATGCCATTGCGTTTCCAACTTCGTAAAGAGTGTCCAGTTCAAATCTGCAATCATTCTGCCCCTTGGTTCTTTTTGTATAGCGTTTTGAAAGTGAAAATGTAATTCAATGTTCCAATGTTTGTAAAGCTTATGGGACTTATCTGCATTATCATCAGTCCCTAAACTTACAAACTACTTATGAACTAACTTATACTAAAGACAGCACAAACATCCATGCCCGAGGGGGTATTCGAACCCCCGACGGGGAACAGTCTCACGCATCGTAGCATAGCGCCTCAATGCGCTCGGCCGCTCTGCCGCGGCAAAATGTAATTATGGACACCTTTTATTAAATTATGATTGGAGAGTTTTCTAGTATACAATAGAGGGATCCCACATGGTGTAATGCGATCTATTTAACAAAATGTTTGTTAAGCTTATGGGACTTAACTACGGGGTCATCAGTCCCTAAACTTACAAACTACTTATCTACTACCTTATACTAAGGACGGCACAAATATCCATGCCCGAGGGGGGATTCGAACCCCCGCCCGTAGTGGCCGTGCAGACCGTGACGGGAGCGCCTCGGTCCCCTCGGCCACCGCGGCCGGCGGTCTATTTAACAATTGTTCAAATGTTTGTAAATCTAAGGGACTTAACTGCTGCGGTTATCAGTCCCTAGGCTTACAAACTACTTTAACTAACTTATGCTAAGGACAACACACACACCCGTGACCGAGGAAGAACTCGAACCTCCGATGGCGAGGAATCGCGCTCTCCGCTGTAAGGAATCTCAGAGCGCTCAGCCATCCCACCGCGGCTGTAGTTAATATTTTATGTTATGAACTAAATAAGATACATATTTTTTCAATTAGTTTTAACGTAATTTCAAAAACTCAATCACCTGGTGCTCTGTAATGGTAAAACATATTGCTTTAATGATCATTCGTTTGTGACTAACGATAAAAAACCATTTGGATTGATTCTTAAAATCAGTACTTTGATTCGAAGCATTTACACTAACCGGCCGATCACATTGGCACTCCCATTAACGAACGGAGCGGCTGAAAATTTGTTTATTTGAATATTACACGTTGACATACAAGACACTATTTGCCGTAGTCTTAACAACTATCAAGTATGGATACAGACTTGACTTCACGAAGAAAAGTGTGACATTCCTTTCGATGATGATCATGTTGATGTATTTCTAACGGTGATGATGATGGTGGTGGTGAAATATTAACGACGGTTACAAGTGCATGGTTTTCATAAATTTAATAACAATAATCATGGGCGTGTAGCAAATGATAAAGAAAGCAAGTGAAGCTGAACGAATGTTTAACGGTAAAAATCACACTGAGACATTCGGAATCAAAAATGTTCAAATGTTTGTAAATATATCGGACTCAACTGTGTGGTTATTAGTCTGTAGCTTACAAACTAACTTAAAGTAAGGTAAACTAACATAAGGACAACACAAACACCCATGCCCGAGGGGGGACTCGAATCCCCGACGCCGGCCGCGGTAGCCGAGGGGACTGAGGCGCTTCAGTCACGGTCTGCACGGCCACTACGGTCGGGGGTTCGAATCGCCCCTCGGGCATGGATATTTGTGCCGTCCTAGTTCGTAAGTAGTTCATAAGTAGTTTGTAAGTTTAGGGACTGATGACCCCGTAGTTAAGTCCCATAACATTTACAAACATTTGAACATTTGAATCCCCGACGGCGGATGGCCGCGCGCACCGCAGCACGGCGCCCCAATGCGCACTGCCACAGCGCCACGGCCATTCGGAATCGCGATACGGTTAAAGCAACATGTCCATGGCACAGAATGTTAGTCAAAGTTTTAAATTTTAGTTGAGAATTATCCTAAGAAACGTCGCTGGTAATATGTTCGAAACTAATGATTATCTGATGACATCTCTCGCTTATTTGAGGAATAAGTTGGTATTGACCCTCATCCTGTGTATGTTCTCATTTTTTTACGGAGTCGCACTATATGGGAACTAAATATCAGCGATGACGACGATCAAACGTTATTCAGGTGCACAGTTTCAGATGCCGTATGCTCAATAAACGTTGGTCCAATCACGAGCTAATGTTGCTGTTTATCAAGAGGGAACTTCACTACGCCGAGGGGAGTGAGGAGTTCAAGTCATGGTCTGCACGGCCACTACCGTCGGGGGTTCAAATCCCGCCTCGGGCATGGATATTTGTGCCGTACTTAGTATTAGTTAGTTCATAAGTAGTTTGTAAGTTTAGGGACTGATGACCCCGTAGTTACGTCCCATAAGCTATACAATAATTTGAACATTTTTGAACTTAACACCACCTCTCGTAGCAGATATTTTGACCTTTTCCAGACACTCCAGACATTCGACTTATGTTTGGACATATTAAAGGAAACACCAGTCCCCCTCTCCCTTCGTCCGTTCATTCCTCCTTCCATCTCTACCTCTCCTCTCCTCCCTCCTCCCACATCCCCACTCCAGACACACAGTGTGAACGGTTTATAATATATATACATTATTCCTGTGTTTCATTTCCTACTCAGTCATTGTCGCTTAGACATCCCGTAGAATATGTGGAAGGAAGATTGGGGCTTAACGCCCCGTCGACAGCGTGGTCTTCACAGACGGAGCTCACGATCCGGTTATTTTGGTAAACATGGGGAAGGAAATTGGCAGTGTCCTTTAAAAGGAACCATCCCGGCATTTGCTTGGAATGATTTAGGGAAATGAGGAGAAACCTGAATCTGGGTGGTCGGATTTGGATTTGAATCATCGTCCTCCCGATGTGAGTGCAGTGTGTAACTACTGCGTCATCTCGCTCGGTCCTATAGGCAGAATATAATGTAGTTTATGTAGTAACGCATTCATAAAAAAAAATCCATACGTATAAACTGGGTGATCACTTTCAACTTCCGTCTTGCCATACGACAAGAAAAGACAAATAGTACTCCTAGGCTGTGAGACATATCGCCTGACAGGTAGTGATGCCATTCACATGTGATGGATTATTGCGCTAAACGAAGTACGGCTGTAATCTTGTTGAAAGCGGCCTGGATACAAATGGGACGTTTTGCTTATTGTACTGCTGGCAAAGCCACAACCCTGCGCTTCCTGTCAGCAAAACAACGACGCGGTCCACACATCCTCTGATAAAATATGCTGGCAGAAGTCTCATCTCTGTTCTTGGACTATCTACTTGTGTTCAAATGTTTGTTAAGCTTATGGGACTTAACTACGGGGTCATCAGTCCCTAAACTTACAAACTACTTATGAACTACTTACGAACTAAGACGGCACAAATATCCATGCCCGAGGGGGGATTCGAACCCCCGACCGTAGTGGCCGTGCTGACCGTGACTGGAGCGCCTCAGTCCCCGCGGCCACCGCGGCCGGCTATCTACTTGTGAATATATGTTGTCAATGTGGAACATTAAAAAGCATTTTTTGAATAAATCTGCATGCAATGTGACGTATAATCAGACCACAAAAAAAAAAAAAAAAAAAAAAAAAAAAAAAAAAAAAAAAAAAAGTAAAATAATTTAAACCCGAGAAGATTTACACATACACGTATGACGACTGACAGCGCAGCTGTCTGAAATTAATTGACGTCAGCTGCCGTGAGGCCCTGAACATTCTACGCCAATATCAGAAAAGACGATAGTTGGAACTTAAATAGTGGCATCACTGCAGTGAAGACACTATGCAGTGGCATTTACTATTGTCGCTGATAGCACTCGTTGTTGACATACCTACCTTACCTCCGAACAAATAGACCCATCCGTCCCACGTCACCGGCATGCGCGCAATCGAGGGAAACAGTCACTTGTGACGCTGGTTGCACACACACCGATTTTGGACGGCCGGTAAAATATCGGCCGTCCACATTCCAGCAGTGAACCATTGACGGGCACTCTGGCCGGCCACGGACCGGCACTGGCACCGACAGAAAGCCGGTCAGCTGCCGTCCATACAGAGGCGCACGTCGGCAAATGGGATTGCGCACGCATCGATTTTTACCGGCTATCATCCCTATCACAGTTCTCACTATGCCTGTTTGCCATACAGTCGACTTTGACAATTTAGCTAAAATGTAAAATATCGATTCAGGAGTGAGTTCTGTCTACAATACATTACAAATATTTCAGCTTTTATTCTATTTCAGGTCAGTGAATTAAATTCGATGGCGAAATTAAAATTTTATGTCAGACTGGATTTGGAACCAGTTTTCAGTTTTTTATTGTTCCTCGGGTAGATCGCGTCTTTGTTGTATGATATTCTTGAGCTCTTCACCCTGTTTGCATTATTACGGAGAACGATTAGCTGTGTGAGCGATCGACTGTCCAGACCCGTTTCTCGTCCAACCCAAATCATCAACTAATCACGTACTACAAGTGTCCATTAATCCACTTTCTCGCAATTTTATCTGTATTCCCGCAAGGAATCGAACTTGTCTTTTTATCGCACACAAATGTTCATTTGCCTGTTTCAGGCAAACGTACGATTACATATGTATACGTTCGCAATGGATTAAGTCATTTAGAGATAAATCATATACTTATTTCAGTAGCGGAAGCACGACCAGTTTTGTGGAACAAAACTTTGGACACTTATAAATGTAAGAATGCTATTAGAGATACATGGAGACAAGTTTCTTGCGAACCGAATGAGGGTTATGCGGAGCCGCGTCTGAATGATCGAGTGCATTGAGGCGCTATGCTGCGATGCGCGAGGCCGTTCCCCGTCGGGGGTTCGAATCCCCCCTCGGACATGGATGTTTGTGCCGTCTTTAGTAAAAGCTAGTTCATAAGTAGTTTGTAAGTTTAGGGACTGATGACCCCGTAGTTAAATTCCATAAGTTCTACAAAGATTTGAACATTTGGTTATGCGGAAATGGAGAGCAAAGACAAATAATGCACTTCGTAACTGGTATAATAATTTGTGATATGGTACTCCATTACTTCTTTGCAACATGACAGCAATATCTGAAATATAATATTATGCAAAATAGTTTGGGATTCATTAATTTATGTTATGAGTCAACTTCTCTCGACTACGACAGCCGAGCGACTGCTCGTTTGACCGGTAAAATTCCGGCGTGTGTGCAAGCAGCGCCCACCGATAAAATATCGGCCGTCCAAAATCGGTGTGTGAGTGCAGCCAGCCTGAGCTATGTTTTAGAAACAGGAACAACGGAGTTGGATCAAGGCTCAATGTGCCAGAGGTCGTACAGCACGAGACTTTTATCAAGGTGTTCTGGTGTTATCAAGGTGTGATGGTGTTATTCTAACGCGTTACGTTCCTCTACGGCAGACCGTCAATGCACAATATTACTGTTCGTTTTTGGACCATCACCTGCAACCAGCTTTGCGAAAGAAACTGCAACACTTTCTGCGGAACCTAACCATCATTTTGCACGACAATGCGCGGGCGCATGCAGCGCGAGCTGTGGCTGCTCTTTTTAGTCACTGGGATTGGGAAGTACTATACCATCCAGCATACTCCCCGGACAAACATGTAACGCTTTTGTATCGGTTGTGAATAAATAATTGCCACTATTTAAGTCCAACCCTCGTACGTGCTCGGGTCAGTATTCGAACCCAAATCTCCCGCTTGCTAGACAGTTTTGATAATCACTTACGCCACACAGACACTGGTTTCGCATAACGAGCCGGTCTCCTTTGGGAACCCAACCGTCCGTCCCACATATTACCGGAGTAATGCCCTTAATTACACATTTCCACACCGCTGACTACTTTCTTCAATCCCGCATGGGATTGGATCTGCATTATAAAGGGTCCTCTTTGGACCCGTCTAGACAGCGTACAATGAGAGACAAAGAGCTTGTCCCGACCGAATAATTTAGTCTACGTACAGAGCATCAGGAATGTCCAAGTTCAGAAGTACCAGTTTTCCCAACTTTAGTACTAATTGGAGCTTCAGCTTGGTGTTTACATCGTCAAATAGAAGCAATATAATTGTTAGAATACAGTATATGTCGAGATTCATTGCAGTTTAACTTACCCTATCATATGTTTCGAAAACATTATTCGCCGGCCGCGGTGGCCGAGGGGACTGAGGCGTGTCGCTCACGGTCTGCACGGCCACTACGGTCGGGGGTTCGAATCCCCTCTCGGGCATGGATATTTGTGCCGTCCTTAGTCTTAGCTAGTTGATAAGTAGTTTGTAAGCTTAGGGACTAATGACACCGTAGTTAAGTCCCATATTTAAATAAAAAAAAAAAAAAAAAAAAAAAAAAGAAAGAAAGAAAACATTATTCGTGGCGGTTGAAACGGAAATGTACATTGTCAAAATTACTATAACGGGAACGTTCCACATCTGCTTCAGCAGCTGTGTGGATACGATAACGGTTTGCGAACGGAAGGGACGCGTGTTCGAATCTAACCAAGTCATTTTCTTAATATTTACACTAGGTACTATTTTACAACTTAATTGGTTACAAATCGTAAGCTTTTCTAGGTTCTACATTTCAAAAGATTCAGTTTTGTAGTAGTCTAAACCTTAAACCAGACAAACGATTATAGTAAAATACTGAAAATGGATTTATTTAGTTATAATTAGTGTGTGTATAATTTCCAAGCAAGAGGAACGTATCAGCTGATTGACATATTCTTCTAAGCCCTTACTCTCGGTTTATACAAGGTAGTGTATGTGTCTTCCAGTATCTGTTGTTCCAAGTTTAGCTAGGGCTATTCGACCATTACGCTAAAATAAAACACGATACATTTGCTCCGCGGAACTCACGGATTTCGAACGCGGTCAGGTGATTGGGTGTCAGTTGTCTTAGAAGTCTGTACACAAGATTTCCACAGTCCTCAACATCCCTACGTCCACTGTTTCTGATCGTGAAGTGCAAACGCGGAGGGACACGCACAACACGAAAGCGTACAGGCCGACCTCGTCTGTTGACTGTCAGAGACCGCCGACACTGGAAGAGGGTCGCACAGGGAAATAGGCAGGCATCTATTCAAACGATCACACAGGAATTCCAAACTGCAGCAAGATACCCTCTAAGTACTCTGACACTTAAGCAGGGGGTGAGAAGACTTGGATTTCCTGATCGAGATATTAGACAAGTTGTCGAGGGGCAGATAAGTCGAATTTTATTTCTTGTGAACTGTTCACAGCTCGGCACATAGTTGGTGACTCTTGACTCTCGCTGGTTGGTCTTCACAGCGTCCTCGTAAGCCATTGCTGGCGCGTGTAGCGGCGCGGTTTTAAGTTGGCGCGTTTGGAGGCTTCCCATACCGCAATAAGTGTTTAAATTTGCAATACTTTATCCCAGCTCTCTCAAATTGTATAAGAAACAGTCAAATCCTTGGGTGCCACATTTGAATAAAATTCGATGGAACTACCAGTACACTACGCAACACAATTCGAAGATAATTTTTTTAACCCTGCAATTAACTCCCTTTGCAGTGCAGAAGTTTGAAGTTGGACTCAAAGGTGGCTACAAGCTTCCTCTGTTAGGATGACGTGCGACAGCAGCGCACGGTTAAGCGACGCAAGGTGTCAACAGACTCGGCTTGTAATCTCCGCATGCTCGGCTGGGAGTCGGGCGCGCAAGCAGGTCCTGTTGTGAGGCTGCTTTACTCGCAGCCAAGCCCAGATAAGCCCTGACCGAGCAACTTGCTGCCGCCCGTCTTGCCGTGCCGCTACGCTACCTAGCCGTTTGCTGTCCGCCCTCTCACTGTCATGTTGTGGCTACGGCTCCAAGTTATTTGATAGTTAGTTTTCAGTTGAGTATCAAAAGACGAGACCCAGTATTGTAACTATTCAGAGTGGGTCATTCCAGCCCAAAATATTTCTTATTTCTTCCAATAATTGGGACCTTATTATCGTCTGTAACTGACTGTAATAGCATACAGGATGACTTAGACAAAATTTCTAGTTGGTTCGAAGATTGGCAGCTAGCTCTCAATGTGGAAAAATGTATGGAGATGCGCATGAGTAGAAAAAACAATCCCATAATGTTCGAATACAGCATTAGTAGTGAGCTTCTAGATGCTGTCGCGTCGTACAAATATCTAGGCGTAACATTGCAGAGCGATATGAAATGGAACGAGCATGTAAGGACACTTGTGAGTAGGGCGGACAGCCGACTTCGGTTTATTGAGAGAATTTTGGGAAGATATACTTCACCAGTAAAGGAGACCGCTTATAAAACGCTTGTACGACCACGTCTTGAGTATTGCTCAAGTGTTTGGGACCCGCAGCAGATCAGTTTAAAGGAATACATAGAGGCGGTTCAGAGACGAGCAGCTAGATTTGTTACCGGTAGGTTCGACCAATGCGCGAGTGTCACGGAAATGCTCTGGCAACTCAATTGGGGATCGTTGGAAGAAAGACGACGTTCTTTTCGTGAATTTCTGTTGAGTAAATTTAGAGGGCCGGAATTTGAGGCTGAGTGTAGTACGATCTTGCTGCCGCCTACTTACATTTCGCGTAAAGATCACAAAGACAAGATAAGAGAAATTAGGGCTCGTACGGAGGCATATAGGCATTCTTTTTTTCCTCGTTCAATTTGGGAGTGGAATAGGAAAGGAAATGCCTAGTAGTGGTACAATGTACCCTCCGCCACGCACCTTACGGTGAATTGCGGAGTATGTATGTAGATGTAGATTAGTAATTATCGTATTTGTCAATCTATTGCAACTGCAACAAACCAATACCTTTCATTTCCATACGCGTTGTGCCTTTATTGTATACAACATATATAGGTTAGTAAGTTCACCAGAAGGTCAGGTCAAACGTAGCTGCAATATGTTCAAATATTTTTTAAGCTTGAGGGACTTAACTGCGGGGTCATCAGTCCGTAAACTTACAAACTATTTATGAACTACCTTATAGTAAAGACGACACAAACATCTATGCCAGGGGGGGATTCGAACCCCCGACCATAGCGGCCGTGCAGACTGTGACTGTCGCGCCGCAGACCGCTCGGCCACTGCGCCCGGCCAATTGTAGCTGCAAAAAGATCTAGATAATATATCAGCGTGGTGCAAAAATGGACAATTGACCCTAAACAATGAAAAGTGTGAAGTCATCCATATGATCACTAAAAGAAATCCGTTAAACTTCATTCAAACGACAAATCTGTCAAATCTAAAGGTCAACTAAATACCTAGGAGTAACAAATAAGAACAACTTAAATTGGAAAGAACCCATAAAAATATTGTAGGGAACACGAACCAAAAGCTACATTTCATTGGTACAACACTTAGTAGATCAACAGTTCTGTTAAAGAAATTGTCTACACTGCATCTGTGCGTCGTATTTTAGAGATTTGCTGCCCATTGTAGGATCTTCACCAAGTGTGACTGACGGATGATCTAGAGAAAGTTCAGACAAGGGCGGCTCATTTAGTATTAGCGCGACATAGGGGAGAGAGTGTCACAGAAATAATGCACGAGTTGGGGTGGAAATCATTTACATAAAGGCGTTATTCTTTGCAGCGAGATTGATTTGCGAAATTTCTCTCACCATCGTTCTCTTCCGAATGGGAACATATTTTGCTAGCGCACTCCTACATAGGGAGACACGATCATAATAATAAAATGAGAAGAATCAGATCGAAAACCGAAAGACTTAGTTGTTCATTTTCCCGCGCGCTATCACAAAATGGAACGGTAGAGGAATATCATAAAAGCGGTTCCATGAACTATCTACCACGCACTTAAATATGATTAGCGACGTATTTATGTGGTTGTAGATTATCAGTGGCCTGAAATATATATTAATTTCCTTACAAATTATTTTCTTTACATTCAAATTAATATTATGCCAAGGCTGCAAACATTTCTTTATTTCTTTGTTTTGACGACTGGTTTCGGCACGCAAAGGTACCATCGTCTGGTCTATGGGGAAACCAAGTACAGTGTATACAGAAGTGTATAATATAACATTGGTAATCATATTTCACATATCAATCACATACATGGTATCTCACATCATTTGTGACTTACCAGAAGAGCTCGACATTATAGTTTTTGTCAGTGTGAATGCTGAGTCAAACATAAAATCAATAAAAATATACGCAATCAAATACACCATTATATATTAGCAGCTTACTGTCAGAGCGACTTCATAACGGCGGTGCAACTGCAGGGAAACTACCTACATTTGTCGGTAAAATGTGCTAATTGATGTTTACATGTTTTTCTCTTGAAAACCATCTCTAAGTTACCCTCCATGTTTTAAAATGTTGTTTCTCTCTTATTACTGCTCATTTGAGCATCTAATCTGCTAAAAGTTACAATTTTCTTGGTAAAATAAATTCACTGACGTAACAGGACAGCAGAAGTTGCCACAGCAGTACTTACGAATGCACAGTTCCACCATGCTCAAACATTTAAAACTAAATCTTAAAACATTTAACATACTACTCAGTACAAAGTGACATAAATAAAATTACGTATTTTAGTACAATTGTGCCTCAACATCAATGTATAATTAAGATTTAAACATAACTACAGGTGTATTTATGTATATGTATTGTGATCTATATTTTATCGTAAAACAATACACGGGGGAAAACAGTTACAGAACGTCTGTCTATACATAGTATAGAACCATCTGAAAGTACTAACTGATTGCCTGGGTGATCTCATTGGGAGGGCTATACCTATCTCATGATGATTTATTTTTATTACAATAAATGTAATAAGTGAAAAAGAAATAAAATGTTTTGCTATCTTCGTATAATATTAATTTGAATTTAAAAGAAGGTCGCTTATCCCTAACATGAGCAAATTCAGTATTTTCGTTACATTATTTTTGGTAGAGGTTGAAAACAGTTGTGACACATTCAGTTTTACTATAGTGAAGTGGCATATAAATATTATTTACATGTTGGCCCTTGGTTGTATTGTTTGTCTGTATAGTCTATAGGACTTAACTATGGGGTCATCAGTCCCTAAACTTACAAACTACTTATGAACTACTTACGAACTAGGACGGCACAAATATCCATGCCCGAGGGGGCATTCGAACCCCCGACCGTAGTGGCCGTGCAGACCGTGACTGGAGCGCCTCAGTCCCCTCGGCCACCGCGGCCGGCATGCGTCAATTACATCCGGAGAAATTGCGAAGCGAATTTGACGTTTCAAATACATGAATATTGCAGCTACCGCGTCCCAAGACTTAAGCAAGCCTCACGGCTGATTCTCGGGACTTGCGCTAGCAGCGCACTTCATGTATTTCAAACGTCAACATCGCTTCGCAGTTTCTCCGGATGTTATTGGCGCATTGCGATTGTCCCAACGCCATTCTTTTTGTGATTTTTCATGCTACTGAATGCGTAAAGAAATACACTCCTAGAAAATGGAATATCACCAATAATTCGTCAACCCGGCAGAGTGAAATTTTAATAACAGATTCTTGAAGGAAGGAAGCTTAGGGTTTAACGTCCTGTCGACAGCTTGGTCATTAGAGACGGAGCTAACGCTCTGAGTTTTGGGTAATGATAGGGAAGGAAATCGACCGTGCCCTTTTGAAAGGAGCCATCCCTTCATTTGCCTGGAGTGATTTAGGGAAATCACAGAAAACCTAAATCAGGATGGCCGGAGGTGGATTTGAACCACCATCCTACCGCATGCAAGTCCAGAGTGTTACCACTGCGCCACCTCGATCGGCGACAGATTCATGAGGAAGAATGCAACGCACTGTCACAGAGGAAGAGCCATACGAACGTGGTTAGTCACCAGAGCATGCGCAATGGCGAAACTAGTACCGTGTATACCCTTCTTTTTCTTCAATCCCAGCTGATATTTCCCCACGGAGACGATCGTAGAGGTGCCGATTGTAGCCTCGCGGAATGACAGTTTTCACCTGGTGCCTCAGGTTTCGTGCCGGTCGTGGAGACTACGTTTCTTCCGATCTCAAACATGCTCAAACGGGGACAGATCTGTGAGTCGTGCTGACCAGGATAAATGACATTCATCTTGAAGAGCACGTTAGGTGGTGCTGAATACACGAGGACGTGCATTGTCCTGTTGGAAAAGCATATCGCCTTGTTGGTGAATGAACGGTAACAAGATGGGTGGAATGGTGGTTTTAGTGTACCGTGAGCTGTTCAGTGTGCCATTGATGATCGCCTGAGGGCAACGGCCAGTGTAAGACATGGCTCCCCACACCATGATGCCGGGTGTGGGACCCATGTGCCTCTGTCGCATACACTCCAGACTGTAGCGCTCCTCAACACGACGCCACACACGCTTACGACCGTCATTGTCAGCCAGACAGAAGCCACTCTCATCAGTGAAGACGACACGTCTCCATTCGTCTTCCGATAAGCACCTATCGCGACACTACTGGAGACGGGCTGAACGACGTTGGCGCGTGATCGGAAGACGCCCCAATGGCGCGCATTATCGTTCATCATGGTGTGGGGAGCCACTGGCCGTTCTCCTCAGACAGTCATTGGGAGAACATTGTACAGTGCACGGTAACTGAAACCATTATTCAACCCATCTCGCTACAGTTCATTCACCAACAAGACGATATGCTTTTCCAAAAAGACGATGTACGTCCACACGTATCCTGTACTACTCAACGTACTCAAGGTGAACGTTAATGACCCTGGCCAGCAAGATCCCAAAATCTGTCCCCCATAGAGTATGTTTGGGACCGGATAATACACCATCTTCCTCGGTCTACACGACCGGCACGAAACCTGGCCCAGCTGAGGCACCAGGAGGAAACTACATGGCAGCCATTCCGCACGCACACACACACACACACACACACACACACACACACACACACATGCCCCAGGGAGGACTCAAACCTCCGACGGCGAGCAACCGCGCGCTCCGCAGCGAAGCGCTTTAGACCGCTCGGATACTCCACCGCGGCGATGGAGAACAGATTCTCGCAACATGGTGAAGAAATCAGTCAACCAATTTACACCACTGCCTTGGCGGTCGAGGAGATTAATACAGGCGGAAATTCAGCGAGCTAAGATCGTAAGACGTAACAGACTATACATTGTAACTGACCTAATCCATTCGGAAGATCTACAGTTGCATCAAATATTGCCCAAATAATTGACAAATTATCTTAATCCGACATTTTGTCGGTTAGGGTTACAACTCATTTATAGTTAAAAAGCGTGCCCACAGCTGAGCACAAGGCAATTAGGCTCTGCGTTTAATTCAGTTTGTAACTGTTACTCGGCTTGGCCAAATAGTTAAATGTCGATTCCTATACAGCGGAAGTCATGCGAAATTGGCGTACATTTCTCTACTTATTTACAAATTTTTTAATAATTGGACTATAGTATCGAATAAAACTGTTCACTCAAAAAATAAAACAACTGGACAATACATTTGTACATTACTTTTGTATAGTAGTTTTGTACAATAATGCCAAGATTATGATATTAAATGAACCAAATGAATTACTAATGACTGTACAAAAACCTAGGGCACGTGATTTGTCATATTAATCAATAGATAAATGTAGTGTTCCACACTTCAGATACTCTCTTTTTCAGATTTTGTGGTAAATTTCGAACTATCTCACTGTTTAATTTGGTTCGATCATTGTAATGTTTTCGTAATCATAGGCACTTGAGAATGCCGTATTAGTGCGCAGAAACAAGTACTGCATTGGTAGTTAGATGGAAGTATATTAAAGAGATTTTTTCTAAGAAGCGACTATGGCTGTAGAACATATTGTGTGCTTCCTAAATCAGTTATATAATTCACAGAGTGCGTATTCTTTTTGCGCATCAGCCGTAATTTGATATAGACTGTTATCCACTAGTGACATGAACATTTGTGACAGACACGGATTTTTCGCTGATCGCAAGCTGTCGCCTTAGGCATTCGAATGGTACGCTCGTCATTGCCTTGCCCCGGCATATACTGTTTATTCTGACGGTCTACAGCTGTATTAAATATTGCACAACAGAGTCACAAATTGCGAGTTCTTTTTTTACATCAGCCACAATTTAATATGGATGGACATCTGTTGGTGAAGAATAAAAATTTGCGAAGATTCGAGTACCGGGCTAGAAAATTTCCATCTGTCAACGGTCGGTGTCCATCTACAGCAAATTACGGCCGATGAAAAAAGAAACTCTCAATTTGCGATTTACTCGTGAAATAAAAATATTAATATTCACTGAATATGTCTGAAGTGCCTCACACTCATGCTATGAGGAAAATAAAGAATGCTTGTGATTCGCGGCCGTGAGGCGAGTTCATCTCAATTCAAACCATTCTTCTACTACTCACAAAGTAAATAATTTCAGTAAAGTTTATTGTTTACAAAGCTATCAAAAATTGTTAAAACCCGCTAAGTACACATATGACACGTCATTTAAAGCCTCCCAATACCAGTAATGAAGTTCCTCACTTATTAATTAATTTAGTAAACAATATGCAGAAATGTGACTGAAATAATATTTCTCCCCGTGGAAATAATTCATAAATAGTAACACGAGATCCCCGATGTAAGATTTGAGTCCTGTGCTTTTGTGACTACAGTTCGGCGTTATAGAATGCTTAAAGCAGATTTCTGGCGATTGTCAGTTGCAGCACTAGTGTATGTACAGCTGATATTTCCACTGTTAGGACTGTAGGGGCGGGTGTATTGAATAATGCTCTTAAATTACCAAAATGTTCAAATGTTTGTAATCCTATGGGACTCAACTACTTAGGTTATCAGTCCCTACACTTACAAACTACTTAAAATTACTTAAACTAAGGACGATAAATACACTCATGGCCGAGGGAGAACTCGAAACTCCGACGGGGAACGGCCGCGCGCACCGCGGCAAGGCGCCTTGGTGCACTCGGATATTGTGTTGAGTTGTGAAATATATAAAATTTGAATGTAGCTTGCTTAAATGGCGGAGACGTTTTAGGACAATGTGTTACGTAACGTAATAAACACGTGACTTTTATGAGGCCGCTCACGGCGACATCAGCAGTCAACATGCAAACTAGCAAACGTGAGCGTCATTCGCTGTATCTTCAGTTTGGTAACGTTTGGAGTCTGTTTCGACCGCCGCTGGGGCCTCAGATTGTGCCAGCGGAAGCTCGGATACAACCTCGGTGAATAGTCCTCTAACATTAACGGTGAACTACAGTTACTTTACTGTCCTTAGAAATAGTCACCTAGATAGTATCTATGCACCGCAGAGCTGTGCGATACATATCCTGGAAACTTTGCACTAAGTCTTCCTGTGGGATGGTGTTCAAAAGCCTCGTAACGTTCGTTGTATGTCAGGAATACCGTCACATTTCTTTCCTTTCCACGCGACTCGTAGTCGAGGGAATTGGAAGAAAAGTCTGGAGAACTGAGATCCGACTAGTAAGGTGGATGTTCACTTTGCAACACCCCATTTTTTCAGGAACTGTCTGACGATATTGGCTGAGTATGGGCGAACTTTGTCTTGACCAAAAATCAGGAACCTAGGTGTGCGTAGTGGGATAGTACCCTGATATAGTGGGATAGATGATGCATCAAATGCGTTCAAATTTAAACGTACCTTGCAGAGCTCAACATCATTCCCCCAGAGTGAAATTCCTTGACTATCGAAAAAGGTGGTGAGCATTGTTTTGATGCTCCCCGTCGGTTGTTAAGAGTCCTTCCTTGGGTATGGGTTTGTGTGTGTGTTGCCCTTAGATTACGTTTGGTCAGTTTAAGTAGTTTATAGGCCTAGCAACTGATAACCACAGTAGTTATGTGCAACAGATTTATTCACATTTGAACATTTGATTTTGCTCCTAAATAACAAAAAATGTTCAAATGTTTGTAAAGCTTATGGGACTTAACTACGGGGTCATCAGTCCCTAAACTTACAAACTACTTATCAACTAGCTTATCCTAAGGACGGCACAAATATCCATGCCCGAGGGGGGATTCGAACCCCCGACCGTAGTGGGCGTGCAGACCGTGACTGGAGCGCCTCAGTCCCCTCGGCCGGCTCCTAAATAACAATTTGATCAATTGTGCGGAATATTTAAAAAGAATTGCTACTCGCTCTTCTTGAACCAATGAGAGGATTTATCCAATTATTGTGCACTCTCTATAATCTATAAGTAATCTGGTGTAATGCCTAACTTCTTTTTGTATTTCAAATTACGAATCAATTTATCATTTCTATAGGCCACCATTCATTAACAATTGTGAGCTTATGATAAAACCTAAGAATGAAAGTATAAGCAATTCGTTGTATACATCACTCCAAGAAATCTCTCTCAGATCGAATGATTATATGTCCCTGAGACAGATGAAGTATCAGTTTTATCCATTTTAATTAACAGTCTGAAGCATATAATTAAAATTTGTACCAGGGGCTGGATCCTAAAAAAGTCGGACACAATTTCTGGGTTATTAGTCCGTAGTTTACAAACTACTTAAATTACGCTAAACTAACCTAAGAACAACACACATCCGTACCCGATGGAGGATTCGAACATCCGACGCGGGAGGCCGCGCGATGCAGGATCCAAGGGCCGCGATTCGATTCACGGCCTGGTACAAATTTTAATTCTATGCTTCAGCCTATATTCATCATCATTGTTCCTCATATAATTATTTCTTTATTGATTAATGATTTGATTACTTCGTGTTGATAACGCTATTGTAGGGATTACTAAATGGGTTCATGTTTATTTAGGATAATGATTTAGGTTTAAATGCTGCGATGTACAGCAACCACTACAGATTATGTGAAGCCGCTAAAACATTACGTGGTACACTGCTCAAAACAATGGGCTAGAACAGTCGCCGTGGAATAGATTACCACTACCAAACAGCTAGCCAAGTTGCTGGGAGTCGCGAATCGCTATGAGCTGCCCCTTTCACCAACAGCTGTCAGTGAGTTTGGCCTTCTCAGATTTCACATATAGGCTGACTTGCACGTACGGAGGTCCTGCATCTTCGAGGGATGTACCACTCACCTAACGAGGGACTAACGTTGTCTCCTATGTCGATAACAACATATACACAGAATCAAACAGAAATGCACAGCTATGATTTATAAAAGGAGAAGTGACCCTTAATACAAAAAGTAATGTAGCCATACCATACTATCAAGCAACTATCGCAACACTTTACATTTACACCTGCACTGAATATGAAATCTGCCCACAGAATGTTATACAGCACAAACAAAATTTATCGGAAAAAATCTGAACGTACAGTATTTGCTGTTTCGGAAAATCGTTGACTGAGAAAGGGAATTTCCTGGACCTCATAATGGTAACTTTCCTCGAGGAAAATCTCAACTGATCACTAGTTGGTCCCGTACAAACTCTGTCTTAAAACTTTGAGAACATTATTCTGCCGACACACAATAGACTAAGTTTCGTGTCCGAGTTGACTAGTAACGTGTGCTTTGTGTCCAACGCTCTTTCCTCGTGCTTCAAACTTTCTCATTGTTGTCTTCAGCTAGAAGAAAAACATTGGTTTAATTCAAGAATGAAAATTCCACTCTGCAGCGGAGTGTACGCTTATATGAAACTTCCTGGCAGATTAAAATTGTGTGCCGGAACCGGGATTCAAACCTGGGACCTTTGCCTTTAGCGGGAAAGCGCTCTACCGCCTGAGCTATCCCGGCACGCTCCATGGTCCGTCCTGACAACTTTACTTCTGTCACTACCTCACCCCCTACTTTCCAAACATCACGAACCGCGGAAGGAAAAGGTCCCAGGTTCGAATCACAGTCCCGGCACACAATATTAATCTGCCAGGTAGTTTCATTGCCTTCATTCTTTTTCATTATTCCACACTGAATACGATACGTTGATTTAACACGTAAGAAATTCCAGTTACAAAACATCACAGGATGTATTTCATCTCATATAGAATACATGTCATACAATAGTAGAAATACAGAGTGTCTGACTATTTTTTTTTCACTAGAACGCAAGCTTAGAGCTAGTTCTTATTTATATATGTCACGGAAAGAATGATGAACAACTACAATCAAAGTGTGACTTTCTAAATGCATAAAAATAGGTGACGGTCCTCTAACTGGAAATAGTAACTGGTGGTAATAACATACCAAATGACCTGTCATGCTGCACTACTTGTTGAAATTTCGCCTACTCTCCTTCAGAGAAAGGTACAGAACCTCACTTGGTAGGGTTAAACCTTTCAACAATTTAATTGCCGGATAAAATCACGTTCGTGTGTTGAAAGCTTTGATCAATGGAGGTTTCAGACTGCCAGTAACACTTTCCGGAAGTCCCACTGCCAGGAGTCCTTTCAGCGGGAAGAGATTTTCGCTACGGACACAGCGTAAGTGCCACTCCATGCAATATCGGACATATAACATTCAAGAGAACGACTGAACCTCAGCGGCCTTAGACGTGTGCAAACGCTGCAGTCGCTTCTAGAAGCCCCGCGTAAAGCATTAGAATGTGATATTTACTTCATCCGTAATTTTGTTCTGACACTACTGTTAAATCAGTCTCTTGATATATTGGTAGTATGTCAATCACGAAGCTTAGAATTCTGTTGAACGTGAGGTAAGCAAACAACTTCTGCTGGAGGGGACGATGAAGTTTCGCACAGGGCACGAGCGGGACGGAGTTTAAAATGCAGGCTACTAACGAAACGCGCGAGTGCGTCATCAAAATTGCTTAGCAGTAAGAGGTTCAACGGATTTCAGTTTGTGATAGTCCGTGGGTTAGACTGAAGGAATTACCTCGTCTAATTCTATTTAAATGTTGGACGCCCTGTTTCCAGTAACATAGTATCAACGGGTCTTCATGTGTCACATCCAAAATTATCAAGAATAACGCGTAAGTGTATAATAGTTTCCTGGTAAATGAAATTAAGGTTACGTAGAACATCAATTTATTCGTAATGACGAACATATAATACAGACTAGCTATCCACTACTGAAGACAGCGCTTTTCTAAGAATGTTTATCATATCACTGAAATCGAATATGGATGGCAATATTAAGTATTGTACATGAAGACGAAAAATGAGGAAGCATTAATTTTAAACACATTATTGACACATTGAAGGAACACATTCTTTCTAGTGTTATGTCTTCTACATATTATGCTGTTTACTAAGAAAGTTTATAAAAATATATGTCAGATATTGATAGTGAAATATGTAATCAATAAACAGTTTGTTCCTGATCTGCTGGTATCGTCTTATTTTCTTACACCGGCGTTACAGTACCGTATTCTTTAGCAACGGTAAACTGGCTTACCCTCTTCTCTGCATCCTTAAACGTTTCCAGAATCACTTACCTAGAAAGAAAAAAAACACATATTAGTATTTCAGGCACATGATAAACGCTAAAGCGCAATTTCTGCATGAAAGCAAATACTCAGAGGAAGCTTTAGCTGCATGTAAAGGAATAATCGAAGTGATTAATATTCGATGTCGCTTAGGATTGGCAGGGTGCCTTAGTAATTGATCATTTTGTATGGAATCACATTATGTACATTAGATGCGATACTGTAATGTGAAGGTGTCTTGCAAATAATAACTCAGTTTGTGACGGGTTAGAGGAATCAGAAACAAACGTGACCGCTGGGAAAAAGAGGAACAGTCGATATAAAGATGACAGCCACGCTCCAACATTCTGTTCTTCCCTTGGTGCTCATTATCATCGCAACCTTATCGAGCTTTTTCCAGTTAAAGACAGTTTCGGATTACATTTGACTGCTACTTTAATCGCGTGGATTAACAGCGTTAAGGCGTCAGCTCGTAAGTTTCTAATAAAAAGGCTAAGATATTTGACTCGCCAATCATTGAACGAAATATGGCTTACTTTATGATCTGAAAGGACCACGTAGTTTCCTTAATTCAATCATAATTCCCACATTTGCAACTTGAGAAGACACTATGTACGTCCTGGCCCATTCCGTGGTCCCTGGATTGTATGAACAATGGTGTGCAGAACGTGAGGACGTAGCATGATGCGTTACTGGCAAGTAACAAGAGTCGTGGGAACCACACATCCTGAGGTGTGGCTCGTTACATCGCTCCTGTAGGCAACAGCGATCTTATTTATAAAGTGTATTATCTCTATAACTGAATGCAATTTAATTTCATAAGGAAATTAACAAACGAACACTCAACTTGTTAGGGATGGACAGATTCACATGAACCATTCGTCGGCCATTTTAGAATGACATCGTGATATTCCATGGCGTCCAGAGACAAATATTTTACTTTTTTACAATATTCTGTATCTTTAGAAGTTAATGCGAACCTCATCCTGGTACGCCTTTAAAGAGGGCATGCATGGTAAGACAAGGCAGCCACCTTGTCTTTCCCGGAAGTTATCTTGTGTTTTCAGGATAGTTGATGTAAGCAGACGCGTCAATATCTCCGATATTATTGTTGTTCCTGCACTTGAATTGCTTGAATTTTAGGAGATAAAACACCTATTTTTGTCGCTTGAAAGCCCTTCAGTTTCTCTGGATATTAGTAACAGGGCCATAATTTATCAATATTTATGATTTTATCACATACCGCTAAATGGACTCCCACGGCACGGAACTGTAATGTAGGAACTCGGGGACTTAAAGCGTTTCTATGTCGCACACATTACATACAGTACACGTACTTTTAGATGGCTCCTCTGTGATCATCGGAAGTCGACTGAGTTCGTCTGTCTACGGAATTTTTACCTTACCTATATAACAGCATTGTGCACCGTAGCCATTTTCGATATATTGTTGATTCGTGCATGGTATTGATGGATATTTCCCACCTTCTTATTAGCAAAAATAACTCCAAGTTGTCATTTGTTTAATTAAGAATTCGTTTTTCTCTTATGTAGTTAGCACTGAATTGAGTCGCTACTGCTTTGAAGTACAGACTCAACACTTTCGTTATTAAAGTTCTCAGTTTGTGTAACCAGGGGCTTAGGTCATCGGCTCCCAGTCTTAAACTCTACGTAAACTAAATTATTCCAAGGATAACATGCACTAAAATGGAGGACTTTTAACTTCCGGCGGGAGCGGCCGCACAATTCGTGACAAGGAGCCTCAGACCGCGCGGCCGTTTTCTGTTACGATAAGGTGGCCAAGTTTTTCAAAACTCAACGCGGGACATTACGATGATGTGAAGCAGGACTAAGATCACGTGACTCATTGCACCAATTATTCTGAAAGCAGGAAAGAAATTTAAGCGAGTGGAGTAGGCCTACTCGTTTACTTTTAAAGTAACATATCTAACACGAGTGACATTTTATTCTTAATCTTCAATCTTTATTTACATTTCATAAATATTTTCTCTTGCTCCTATTTTGAATTTTAATCTCACAAGTTTTACACAGTCTTTCTCCATTACGTTTTTCCTATCACCTTCGTTGTCTGTACTAAATTTATTTGTTTCAGCTCTTAGAGGATCGTACTTCACACATTTTGATAAGTAGCTTACTCAGCCCAAATAATTGTTTCACAATAACCTCGAATTAAATTTGATAAAAAACTGCTACCTAAAACCGTTTCAACAACTCTATTATAGAAGTTCTTTCGATGAACTGCAGAGTTTAATTGTGCTTTACTACATGCAATGCTCACTCAATTTCGTTGTTGCATTTTCAGTATTTCACCACCTTTTTATTCTTGACGGAAGTAAGATGAATGCTGATATTGTATTTGCATATCAGATGTTAAATGCGTTTATACAGACTGTGATAATATTACATCATGTTTGCCACCTGGAGCACCGAAAATATTCCATTACATTTACTGAAACGTACTTAACGCACCCACTCCCATGAACCACAGACATTGCCGAGGTGGGGTGGCTTGCGTGCCTCAACGATACAGATAGCCGTACCGTAGGTTCAACCACAGCGGAAGGGTATCTGTGGAGAGGCCAGACAAACGTGTAGTTCCTGAAGAGGGGCAGCAGCCTTTTCAGTAGTTACAGGGGCAACAGTCTGGATGATTGACTGAGCTGGCCTTGTAACATCAGCTAATGTGGCTTTGCCACACAGCTATTGCGAACGGCTGAAAGCAAGGGGGAAACTACAGCCGTTACCCTTCCCGAGGACATGCAGCTCTACTGTATGAACATATGATGATGGCATCCTCTCGGGTAAAATATTCCGGAGGTAAAATAGTCCCCCATTCGGATCTCCGGGCGGGGACTACTCAGGAGGATGTGATCATCAGGAAAGACAATACTGGCATTCGGAGCGTGGAATGTTAGATCCCTTAATTGAGTAGGAAAATTAGAAAATTTAAAAAGGGAAATGCATAGGTTGAAGTTAGATATAGTGGGGATTAGTGAAGTTCGGTGGCAGGATGAACAGGATTTCTGGTCAGGTGAGTACAGGATTATAAATACAAAATCAATTGGGGGTATCACAGGAGTAGGATTGATAATGAATAAGAAAATAGGAATGCGGGTAAACTACTATGACCAGCACAGTGATCGCATTATCATTGCCAAGATAGATACGAAGCCAACACCGACAACAGTAGTACAGGTTTATATGCCAACTAGCTCTGCCGATGATGAGGAAATCGAAGAAATATATGAGGAGCTAAAGGAAATTAATCAGACAATTAAGGGAGAGGAAAACTTAATTGCTATGGGAGACTGGAATTCGGTAGTAGGACAAGGAAGGGAAGTGAGGATAGTAGGAGAATATGGTCTGGGCAAAAGGAATGAAAGAGGAAGCCGCCTGGTAGAATTTTGCACAGAACATAATTTAGTTATAACAAACACCTGGTTCAATAATCACAAAAGAAGATTGTATACGTGGCAGAGACCAGGAGACACCGGAAGATACCAGATAGATTTTATAATGGTAAGACATAGATTTCGGAACCAGGTTCTACAGTGTAAGACATACCCAGGGGCAGATATAGACTCTGACCATAACTTGTTGGTTACGAACTGTAGGCTGAAACTAAAGAAACTACAAAAAGGTAGGAAAATAAGGAGATGGGACCTGGATAAATTGAAGGAACCTGAGGTTCTTAAGAATTTCAGAGGTAACTTTAGGCAAAAATTGACAGAAACAGGGGAAAATAAAACAGTAGAGGAGGAATGGGTAAAACTGAGAGATGAAATAGTGAAGGTAGCAGAGGACAAAATAGGTAGAAAGGAAAGACCTACAAAAAATCCTTGGATATCACAGGAGATATTAAATTTGATCGACGAAAGGAGAAAATATAAAAATGCAGTAAATGAAACAGGCAAAATGGAGTACAGACGACTAAGAAATGAGATTGACAGGAAGTGCAAAATGGCTAAGCAGGAGTGGCTAGAAGGCAAATGCAAGGATGTAGAAGAATGTATAAATAGGGGAAAAATAGATACAGCCTACAGGAAAATAAAAGAAACATTTGGAGATAAGAAAAACAGCTCTATGAATATCAAGGACACTGATGGAAAACCAGTTCTCAGCAAAGAAGGGAAAGCTGAAAGGTGGAAAGAGTATATAGAGGGGCTCTACAAAGGAAATGAACTTCGAGACAATATTGTAGGAAGGGAAGAGGATGTAGATGAAATAGGAGATACTGTACTGAGAGAAGAATTTGACAGAGCCCTGAAAGACCTAAGTCGAAACACGGCCCCTGGAGTAGATGATATTCCCTCAGAGCTACTGAAGTCTCTGGGAGAACCAGCCATGAGAAAATTGTTTCACCTGGTGTGTAAGATGTACGAGACAGGTGAAATACCCTCAGACTTTAAGAAAAATGTTATAATCCACATCCCTAAGAAAGCAGGTGCAGACAGGTGTGAAAACTACAGAACCATCAGTTTAATAAGTCATGGTTGCAAAATATTAACGCGAATTATATACAGAAGGATGGAAAAGCTGGTAGAAGCCGACCTCGGGGAAGATCAGTTTGGGTTCAGGAGAAATGTAGGAACACGGGAGGCAATACTCACTTTACGGCTTATCCTAGAAGATAGATGAAGAAAAGGCAAACCTACATTGCTAGCTTTTGTAGATTTGGAGAAGGCTTTTGACAATGTTGATTGGAATAAACTCTTTCAATTTCTGAAGCAAGCAGGAGTAAAATATAAGGAGCGTAAGGTTATTTACAACTTGTACAAAAACCAGACAGCGGTTGTCAGAGTTGGAGGGCATGAAAGGGATGCAGTGGTTGGAAAGGGAGTAAGGCAGGGTTGTAGTCTTTCTCCATTGTTATTCAATTTGTACATTGAGCGAGCTATAAAGGAAAGCAAGGAGAAATTTGGAGAAGGAATTAAAGTTCAGGGTGAAGAATTAAAAACATTGCGTTTTGCCGATGACATAGTAATTCTGTCAGATACAGCAAATGACCTGGAAGAGCAATTGAACGGAATGGACAGTGTGCTGAAAGGTGCATATAAGATGAACATTAAAACTAGGGTAATGGAGTGCAGTCTAAGAAAATCAGGTGATGCTGAAGGAATTAGATTGGGAAACGAAGCAATAAAGGAGGTAGATGAGTTTTGTTACTTGGGCAGTAAAATAACAAATGATGGTCGCAGTACAGAGGATATAAAATGCAGAATGGCAATGGGTAGAAAAGCGTTCTTGAAAAAGAGAAATTTGTTAACATCGAATATTGATTTAAGCCTAAGGAAGTCCTTTCTGAAAGCATTTGTATGGAGTGTTGCCTTGTATGGGAGTGAGACATGGACGATAAACAGTGCGGACAGGAAGAGGATTGAGGCTTTTGATATATGGTGCTCCAGAAGAATGCTGAAGATTAGGTGGGTGGATCGCGTAACTAATGAGGAGGTACTGAACAAAATTGGGGAGAAAAGAAATTTCTGGCATACGTTGATTAAAAGAAGGGATAGATTGGTAGGACACATTCTTAGACATCAAGGAATTGTGAATTTAGCGTTGGAGGGAAGTGTATGGGGAAAAATCGCAGGGGAAGACCAAGAGATGGATACAGTAAGCAGATTCAGACAGATGTAGGTTGCCGTTCTTATGTGGAGATGAAGAGGCTTGCTCAGGATAGGGTATTGTGGAGAGCTGCATCAAACCAGTCTCCGGGCTGAAGACCACAACAACTTAAGGCACACGAAATATGGCTAAAATATTTTTTTTATTAAGTCATCCTATTACTAAATGCAGCACCAGCTTAAAACAAAAATAACTTCCACTGATAGCGAATTTGTCAGTTTGAAATAGATGATTTGCATAGTTTTTTTTAATTTATGTAAGCAGACTGTCATTTATTCGTAGATGATGCATTGTGAAGTTGACGTGCACGCAGTGTGACATAGCTTGCCGTACACAATAGTTTCGGCTTGTGCTTTTAGATAAAAATCTTCAAAATTAGTGGAATACGGGACATTTTCAGTAATTATCCCAATGCCGGACAACGAGTCCAAATGCGGGACTGTTCCGCAGAATCCGGGACGGTTGGCCGCTTTATGTTACGTCAACCGGTTGCAAATTTTGTCTAAATTTACATTTATACCACATTTTGCACATATAGGTCACATGTTTTGGACCTGTGACAGTAAATCTTCAGGTCAGGGCACAACATCGACGAAGAGCGAGACGTTTGGTTTGACTGTGGCCGGAAAGAAGGAAGGTAGAGGAATAATACAGCTAGTAAAAGAATTGAGTCCCAGAGATCCGCAAGAATTTCGTAACTTCGGCACGAAGGACGTGACCAGATAGAGGGATCGTGTGGGTTATCGAAACACCTTTTCTCCCTGTACGTCTGAATTAAGACTCCACAGCTCTCTGCTTCATTTCATTTCTAAAGTATTAAGTAACCAGTATATGAACTCCTATTCCTAATCACATACCCGTCGGGGGTTCGAATCCCCCCTCTGGCATGGATGTTTGTGTTGTCTTTATTGTAAGTTAGTCCATAAGTAGTTTTAATTTTAGGGACTGATGACCCGCAGTTAATTCCCATAAGTTTAACAAACATTTTTAAATCACATAGAAGTCTGCTGGTAAACAAATATTGTTCTTTGTTTAATGATCGCATTTATGAAAATCTGCTAACTGAAAAATGGGCAAAATCCGTAACACTGAAGTCTGAAATCTGTCCCAACCACGAATGACGGAACACAAATAACAAGCAGAAAGCTTACTGGAGTACCCGCATCTGCGCATACGCGAATTCACGGGAGTGTAGAACTGGTCTCTGTTCCGGCGTCTGCTAATAATCACGGTTCCATGTGATCTGCCGCTAGACCAGTACCTTTGGCAGCAGACCTTGGTGTCTACCCCTTTAGAGGTTTGATTTCTCTCCGGTGCGGCTCTCGTGCCACGTCAGTTCTGTCAGCCGCACGGTTCCCATACAGAGCGGCGCATTTGACTGCGCTAGTCAGCCACTAGCGTGGGGACCGACACACGCTGACACATCTCAAAGCACTGGCCTGTAAACCGTACGTGCCGCGCCGCTGGCGCTATAGCCTGATTAAAATCACTTGCTAGTTGCTAGTGGAGCTGCTTTCCTCCAATCAGAGCCCTCAACGTCACGCCCGAATCGTTCCCCGTTGCCCTAACTGCCACAGTAGATGGTCAGTTGAATTACATACACTTCCTTATCTCTCTCTCTCTCTCTCTCTTCATTTGTTTTGTCATCGTTTCGTAGGTCTGATATATTTTATTTTGCATTTTATCACTTCATGATAACGACACAAAAAAACAATACACTTACAACGGTGTAGTACTCATGCATGGCACTATGTACACACTACTGAATCCTTTCGTACAAGCCGTGATTTAATGTCACATATATAAGTATCATATCACAGGTATCAGCTTATATTTACAGAAGCTTCGCATGATTTACGTGAAAACGAGCTTTCCGAAAGCTGCAATTCAGGGTCCTTATGTGTATTGTCAATTAGAAATAAATAAAAACGTCGCTGGATAGCGCAGTGGTAAAGTAATAGCTTCTTGTACCGAAGTTTGTGGGTTCGAACCACATCTTATGTTGTTTTCTTAATTTCGAAATCATAATTGCTTTGATTGTTGTTTCTATTGCTTTGTTTTAATTGTTCAAGCTCTAATACGTTGTTAAGTACCTTTCAAAGTAATATTGGTTTTTTATTCACTCTTGTTTTCGTCTTATGATACTTTTTCTATTGTAACTGCTTGTGTCGTTAATCACCTGTAATTAAGTGCCAAGCAAGACTTTTGACTGGTTCATAACACCGCAGCTCATTCATCCACTAGCACGTGCGATGGTATTTTCAGGTACGCTAACCAATAGTCGCGAGAAATTATGTTTCTTTTAATGCTGTATCTGAAATTTTCCTCTCTGAGTTTGCTCACAGAAGTAAGCTTTACTCGCCGTGAACGAAGAAAACATGATTTTATTTCTTCTGAATATGGTTAACCACCGTTTTGTCGAACACACAGTACGTCACGTGCGATTAGGTTACAACATGAGATTTAATTAAGAACTACAAAACGCGTATTCAACTGCAGTTCATTCACTGGTCACTTAAAATTAACTGTCGGCAGAGCCCTTCGCATTGTCATCATTAACTCTTGGCGGCCTCTTTATCCCACGTCATAAATTTTTACCACCATTTCTGAAGTGACCCGCCCAGTTTGTGAGTTGCCTACAGCCGAGCGATATGTGACAACACTGTAACGCCACGTGACAAACTTCAATCAGCAAGTTATATTTATCGAACTACAGCGTGGTCATGGCAGTCACGTGACCACACACAAAAAACGCTTCATTCGGCAACAGTGCCAGTGACTGCGCGTGCCATACTGTTCGATGTACTCATGCAAAACAGGCTCAATTTATACAGGATCTTACCCTTACTAAATAACTAGTGGCCCTTTAAGGTCAATGTTAATGTAACAGACCTATTTTATTCTTGCAAACGTTTCACAGGTTTATTTTATAGCAGTGTTACTGGAAGTGGTTCATTCTAAATCTATCGAAGCCCCTCCTTATATCACTATTTGGGACTTCCATGTAGCCAATTGGATTGCATTGCTGTCTTGGCCTCGCTCATCATCCTAATTCTCGCACGTCGAAACCATCATTTGGAAACCACCCACTGGTACACAGTTAAAGCAAATTCAATTGTTTGTAAATGTATCGGACTCAAATGAAATGCTTGGTTATTAGTCCGTCGCTTACAAACTACTTAAACTAAGATAAACTAACCTAAGGACAACACAAACATCAATGCCCGAATGGGGACTCGAATCCCCGACGGCGAATGGCCGCGCGCACCACAGCAATAACGAAAGTGTTTATATCGGAACCGAATTCGGAAGCGGAGTTTTTAAATTGGGTTTATCGGAACTGGAGGCAGAAGAGCCATGTTAAACTGTTAAGTGTAGGTTTAATAAAATAAAATTACACACGTTATTCATCAGTTCAAAAATAAATACAGGTAGGTTAATACTGTATACCTGGGAGCCGAAAATAAAAACAAAAGTCTTGAACATTAATAATAAATCAACCCAAATGAAGTCACTCCAAAATAACTAAATTATATTTTTATAACAAAAGCTTCGCAGCTTTTGCTCCGTTCAATCTACTCCTCAACGGGTCATAGATTAGGCCAGCACCACTAAAAACTTGTTCTGCCACTGTACATAAACCTCCGATATACCTTCCGTTTAAAATTTACCGGAACGGAAATCGGAATCGAAGGAGCAAAATGAATCGGAAGTTCTGAACTTTCGGCATCGGAATCGAACCTCCGTAACATCCCTACATGGCACATTCAAAGCTTGTGATTGAATGCCGAGGTATGTAGCAAACGTTACTGTCAGCAATGGCGACGGTATTCAGTACTGATAACATCTTCCCCACGTGACATAGAGCTGTGTCTTCAAGCATGTGATCTTTGTACAACGGGTTTGTGGTGTCGCACAAGTCTGAAGTGCGCGCCACGTACTTTCGCCGCGCGCCGCCATGCACGCACGGCGCGGCGTTCTTATGACGTCAGCCACGAGCGCCCTCTGCGGCAACCCCGTTCGTGGACACCCTTAACTGCATCGGCCACTTGGCAATAGGACAAGCACTAGAACAGACTTATCAGTAGGCAGGCTTATACCTAGTTAAACTATGTATCTGCTTTCCACTAGTCTTCAGTTAACAAAGTTAAGTATTGTAATATTTCTTCGAAATATATATATTTTACTAATCTAGCTTAGTGTTTCTAGTTTCTGCTGTCCCACTGGCTGGTCACCTCAGACTTTGTACCCGCACACGCGTGCATCCTATTTCCCAGTGTCGGTCTCTCTCTACTCGGCCACCGACACTTAGAACAACCGGCGGCAACGAGACACAAAAGTGGCGACGAGGATGGAATACAAAAGGGTTATCTCCCAAATAAATTTTGCTGTGGCATCCCAGGTCCCTTATTTAGCCTCGGTGTCCCGTTGTCTCCACAAAATAAATACGGGACATATTGTCCCGTTTTTTACTAACGTCACATATATTTTGAATTAATGTCTTTTTAAGTAATGTATAGCATAAATAAATGGAGAACAAATGTGGTCAAAATGAAACAATGAGTTTGATGAAAATATAACCCTCTTGGTTAGCCGTGTGGTCTAACGCACCGCTTTCCGAGATGGGGAAGCGTTCTGGGGCCCTATTCTGCATCTTTTATCTTCGGTGTGTTTTTATCGGTGGTGACGTCAATTTCGGTTCGGTAGCGAAAATGGTTATTTTGTAAACTTCTGCGGCCTGCTACCGCCCGAAACGGCCACCGAAATTTAGAGCCCTTCATCGAAAGTCGCTGAGGCTTCGAGAAGGCCGATTCGTTCTTTTCGGTGGGCTTGGATTGCGAAGATAATTTGTTATTTTAGCAATGCTGTGTGGTTTTATATTCTGTAACGAAACATCTGTTGTTTTCAAGAAATAAATAACTAAAAAAATTATTTTTCAAGGTTGTTTGCGAATATTATCAGAATATTTTGTTAAAATTGCTAGCGTTTTAATATTTAATATAACGAAGTAGCACTTCTGTAAACTCTACTGCAATAAACTTTATCATAAAATAAGCGTCACCGTAATGTCTTTAATGCACCGTTTTATTTGTCTTACAAACACTCAATTAGAAAGTGTAATTACGAAATCCATCAAATACAGCGTCACCTTCGTTTTCGACGTTCGGAAATCTGTCGCGTCGTATTTGGCACCTTTTCGTATTTGTACTTGAGAATTACTCAAATATGCACTTCAGATACCACACCGCATTAAAAATCCTCCTAAAATGAGCCATTTTCACCGCAATCTTATGTCATGTTGTGCCCACAAGCACATTAGCGATGTATCTAAATGGTAATGAGTAGAGTTTTACCGCACTTTTCCGTACAAACTGAAAATGTTTCAAATGTTTGTGTAGCTTATGGGACTTAACTACGGGGTCATCAGTCCCTAAACTTACAAACTACTTATGAACTAGCTAATACTAAGGACGGCACAAATATCCATGCCCGACGGGGGATTCGAACCCTGATCGTAATGGCCGTGCAAACCGTGATTGGAGCGCCGCAGTCCCCTCGGCCACCGCGTCCGGCCCGTACAAACTGAGTATTTATTACTTATAAAAATGCTTTTACAATGTTTAAGTTAAAATAGAAAGGAATTTTGTGAAGTCAGATAGTGGAAATCATACAATTTGGTAGTAGTATAAGTAACCTATAATCGTTCCGCAAAGAAGTGAATGGAAACAAAGAAGAGCATTTCGTGAAGAGGATCTGGTCTAGTGGTCTGGGCTCCGTGGCTCTGAGCCAAATGATCAACGAACAATGAAACCGAACTCAAATAGTAAAGCTACATGAAGAAAAAAAAGTGGTTAAGGCGAGGGGTTCTCGTTTTGAATGTTATAGATCTAGGTTCGAATCCTGTCAGGTGCAAAATATTTTTTTCACCAGTCATCTTGTTTGGAATACTTTTCTATCCGTTTAAGAGAAGCAGGATCTGCAATATTCTTTAGCATGTACATGTAAAAGCCAGCGCCAGCAGTAGTTTCTTAGTCATTGGGGCTTCACTCTTATTATAAAACGAAAGATGAAATTTCTGTAAGGGAAACAAACATAGACTTTTATTTTTATTCATTTACTTATTTAGTCCTGTTACAAATAATTCACGTGTGACTACTCTCAATACTTGAAACGCAGTTTGAAACAAAGAAAAGTTTTCAGCCTTGTTGTTGACGACTACATAATCTTCAATATGAAGACTGAAAATTTTTGTACGTTTTAAACTATGTTTAAGCACTGATGAGAGTCTCACAACGACAAAAATCAAATTTTATGACAATAAAGAAATATTTGCGACTGCTATTCATCATCCAGATACGTTAACAGGCACTGAGCAGTTGGATTCAAGATGCAATCAAACCTGACTTTTCAGGTTTTGTCCAGTTAACGACAGAAGATACTAAAACTGGTTATGAGTGAATCGAAAAAATTCCTTTAGCTTTTCCGCCTCGTCAAATAGCTGTTTTGTTATTAAAATATTGTACGCTCCTTCTTCAGTAAAAAAACATTGACTAATTTGCTCTTCTAAGAGTTGTCTCGACTAATATATAATCATTTTCCTTTCCCGCAACTTCCACGTACTCCCGTTGTGCCAAAATGAAAAGTTTTTCACTGCCAGCACTGCGCTCTCTCTGCTGCTACCGCCCGCGCCTAGCAAACTGTCACTCCCAACGCGCTGAACCTACACCACCTACAGACAAGGCTGTGCTACGTCACACTGACCAGGCCGCGGCCAACGGGAAAGACAGGCCCCAGCGCGGACGGCATGCCACGTAAGCAAGGTAGTTCCGAGCCGGAGCGATCGCTAGCTCAGTGGCTGCCCGCTATGACGCAGTGGGCAGTGCCCCAGCGGCCGGCCAATCGGCTAGCGATCGCGCCGGCTCGGAACTACCTTGCATGCCATCCGCGCTGGGGCCTGTCTTTCTCGCCGGCCATGGACCAGGCCGACTGGCTCGTAGCGGCCAGCCAGTAAGCTGGCGGCCGCTGCCTGGTCAGTGTGACGTAGCACAGCCTGTTGTAAGGCCTTGTCTCTAGGTGGTGTTGGCTGAACTCGCGTGTCGCCAATGAACCGCACAACACTGCACTCGTCTAGAACAAATTGTAGCACCTAACACCTTCCAACACAGGGCAAAAATAAATTCAAACTTTTCCGAAACTTTTTCTCGCTTACACTCCCCCCCCCCCCAAAAAAAAAAAAAAAAAAAAAAAAAAAAAAAAAAAAAAAAAAAAAATGTAAAGAGAAAAAGTTTGTCGATTACTACATTTTGCACATTGGTTTGGTAAATGTTCTGCACCAGACGTGAGATTTTAATTTATTACTTCACTATCAGTGAATATATTGGCCTGAAAGTTTGCATACATCGACAACATATAGCACTGAAGGCAATTACAATATTATTTTGCTGTGTGACGCTTATTTTAGGAGACATGTTGTGATAAACATAGAGTAGCGTGAATAAACAACTTTTCATAAAAGTTTTAATATTCTCTCTTTCAGTGACAAGAAGTTTTAATTTAATCGAAGAAAAGGTGTCAGTAAGTAGTTCTCGGAACACACTGTCGTGTTACGTCGCCATATTATAAAATACATGACTTTCGTTTTCTACATTTTGATGGGCTGTCTCGCATGGTAGGAAATGCAGAAATGCAGCGAACGTGGGCCACAGCTGCCGTGTCCCCTGCTCACCAGCAGTGCGCAATGTGCGGAGAAGCAGTCAGGCACTTCTGATTGGCTGATGCAAGCAGATCTGGCAACAGCGCCACGTGAGCTTCGGTGTCCTCCTAGACGGCACGTATCGTCACCGAAAGGCTTACACTATTAAATGGGGGATCTGCTTCAATAACTCGAACCCTCGGTGCTATCTCTGACCGAACCGAACTTTGGCGCACCGAAAAGATACAAAATAGGGCCCCTGGTTCCGGTTGGAATCCCCCCAGCGGATTAGTTAAGGGGATCAGTGTGCCGGCCAGCCTGGATGTACATTTTAGTCGGTTTTCCACAAATGTTTGTAATTCTATAGGACCAAGCTACTTGGTCATCAGTCCCCTAGGCTTACAAACTACTTTAACTAGTTGAACTAACCTAAGAACAAATCACACAGACCCATACCGCAGGGAGGACTCGAACCTCCGACGCGGGAGGCCGCGCGATCCGTAATGTGGCGCTCCAGACCATGAGACTACTCTCGCGCTCGCTTTTCGACATCCCCATAGGTGAATATCGGGCTAGTCCCCAAGTCCCACCTCTGTTACATGATTCGCAAACATTTCGTGACATTTTTCATTCATTTTCACACATATAACACGTAGACATTTGGGGTACACATTTCCTCCCGGGGAGGAGGCGGGGGCTGTGGATGAGGAGGCGACAGAAAGGGCATCCGGCGATCCCGTAAATATTAACGAGCCAAATACGGATGTAACAAGGCCGACTCTGCATGTGTGGGAATATGGCCAAAGAGAAAGCGACAGAAAAGAGTTTGATGAAAATATTTTGAAAGAAAGATATGAAGCGAGTTGGTAAAAACTGGTGTTCCATTTTTAAATTACTTTCATCTGAATATTTGCAGCTCATTCCTGGGTCTGTACTAGCTCTAACTGACACTAAAACTGCTGCAGATTGAGTGTTCTCCATCATGAATTGTTTATGGACTGATGAAAAGAACGCCGCGGTCGAGTAGCCGAGCGGTCCAAGGCGCCTCGCTGCGAAGCGCGCGGTTGCTCGCCGTCGGAGGTTCGAGTCCTCCCTGAGGCACGGGTGTGTGTGTGTGTGTGTGAGTGTTCGTCCTTAGGTTAGTTTAACTTAGTTTAAGTAGTGTGAAAGCTACAGACTGATGACCAAGCAGTTTGGTTCGATAGATTTACAAAGAATTTAACATTCTTTTTGATGAAAAGAACAGATTTAGTGCGCAAATAATAAAGGAAATAATTAAACAACAACTCATTATCAGAATACTTCATGTGTGTATTGTTATTAAAATCAATGAGAGAGTATCGAACTCCTGAATGACACACACATTTCTGCCAGATATAATTGAGAGAAAACTAAGTACTGCGTAAGTAATGATAATTCGTACTTTTCTGCATGTGACTATTATAAAACAATGAAGTACTTCTTTAATTAGTAATGCAATTTATTTGGTTTTTATTGTGCTTGCATGTTGTTTAGTTGTGACTTGGTTATGCCTTAGTTATTGAGATTGCTGTATACGTAGTTTTCCGTCTCCTAAAAAAACATTAAAGCCTATGCTTGTCCTGTTGGTTACGTGTTCTTTTAAAAATTAAATACTTTTCTTGCTGTGGTAATTGTTTTATACTCAGTAGTCAGACATTCCGTACACAACGTGAGTACAAAAAATAGTGATTTCGAGAGAATCAAATATAAATACAAGAACACACTGATACGGCACGTTAGCTGTTTTTGTGGCCTTGGGAGGGGGAGGGAGGAAGAACAGACAGAGAGAAAGTGTGGCTTTTTTTCTCTCTATACTGCGTGTGCATTAATTGATAAGTTTATTGTCTGTGTTAATGGGAGACAAAAAGTCTGTCATATTGTATAAGCTTTAAGAAATAAGTCCTGAATGACGGCACAGGTAAACTCAACATGTGGTTTTGCTATCTACGGTAGAGTTCGTGCAAGAAGTCGTGGTCCGCGCGCAGAAATATTTTCTCGAATTGTGCGCTGGGCGAGTCATTTCTGTATTTTGGAGGGGCGGCAGCCTCAGTTGCGTGTTGCCTACTGGTCGCGGGGCGCAGTTGACTGCAGGCAACGCACAACCACAGTCTAACATATACAGTCGCGACACTAACTGCTGTGAAAGTTGCAACGACACTAGCGCTCCTGGCGGTGGGCTAGCCGCCGAAGTAATGATGTTTGTTTATAGTCATTTACATAAGTAATTAACGAAATATTTACTATAGTTTTTGCGTTACAAGCATTAGTGAAATATCCAGACACAAACAGAACTCGGAAATTAATGTAGAAAAAGTCCAATTTGACTGATTCGTAGGTATAAATAACAACTTTGTCATAAACAAATACTTATGAATATGTGTATATTTGCAACTTATTACGCTGAAAGTAAGTAGAACATAAACATAAGAGTATCATAAATTTCTATTAGGATCTTTTCTTACTAGGACAGGTAGTTTTTGATGTGTATCAATTCGGTATGGAGTCTAGTGATTAGCACATTTTTACACC
This sequence comes from Locusta migratoria, assembly GCA_026315105.1. NCBI lineage: Eukaryota > Metazoa > Arthropoda > Insecta > Orthoptera > Acrididae > Locusta > Locusta migratoria. The sequence goes on along the minus strand of CM048755.1, from coordinate 666,377,532 downwards.
TCACTCGTCTTTCTTATACGCGCATATTTTTTAAAATGTAGTTACTTTAGCTTAAGAAGCCAATGTTTTGATGATTCTTGCCGTTTGTGGTTCAGCTGTAGCAACAAATATGGAATTGGGTTGTTCTTTGATTGCTTTTACCGCTTTATTGCCATGTCGTACAGCTGTGGCGGCTGATTTGGTACATTAAATACTGTAGTTATTGCATTCTATATACGTTTCCGACGTTCCACCATCACCGATTTTACTGGAATTAAAGTGAAGAAACCTTAACGTTCCTGAGTAGAAAACGAAGTCTTATTGTCAAAGTGCATGACTTATGTGTTTCCTAAGAATTTTTTATTTTTAATAGAAAATGAAATTACTCATTTAAAGCCTGTGTGTTACAAGATAATTGTAAATTAACTGTCCTGTAATGTACCGTTTCGTACCTTGTCAGGGATCTTAGGAAACCCAAGAAAGACAAATGCGGAGTTACTTTTTAAATTACTACTTATTTCCAAGGCATTACATACGTTCCTTAATGTAAAAAGTATATTAAAATCAATATAAACGATACTGTTCACACTCACCCAATATCGTATTCAGAAATGTAGCTTTCCGGCCGCTTGGAGCGCTGCTGTCGCATCGTACAACAAAATTCTGTAGCAGTGTCGCGATTGTACGTGTTAGACTGTGGTACAACTGAGTCGGCCGCCCCTCAGAAACAAAGGAAATGGACTCACCCTGCGCACAACTCGAGAATGCGTTGCTGCGCACGAGCCACGACTTTTTGTACGAGTGTCCCGTATTTGGGTTTGAGAAATCAGGTCAACCTAGTGTATCATCCACTGATGTGAGCGAGATATGTTAATCTGTAAGACGTTATTCAAAATAGGGCAGTACCTACAGCCTGAAGTAAAGGACTGCTGTTTGTGAGCCCGGAAGATCAGATGGAAGGCGCGCGTTCGTTATGACTAATGGAGGTTTCAGCGTTAAATGACAGATTTATGAAGGGCCGGCGGAGGTCAGAATGCGACGTGAATGCGAGATGAGATATGGTATCTGGGCAGGCGGATGGGGCGAGAGGGGACGCATATTGATCTCAAGTAAACAGGCGCGCTGCTCCAATAACGCTAGTGCACTCCGCGCGGGCTCTAATCACTTTTACATAATGCCGCCCGTCGCCGCCAGAGGCGCTGCCGATTCGCACCAGCCGGCGGGCCGTGCTAATTCACTTACACTGCTGACCACCGACCGCGCTGTTGCTTTTGCGTCGATTCCCACACCCCGCTACGTGAATACCGGACTGGTTCCCAAGTCCCGCCTAAGTTACACTATTCGCACGCATTTAGGAAAAGACACTCCACACATTTCACATATATAACACTATGGGCACCTCCACCTCCATCTACATCCGTACTCCGCAAAGCCACCTCTGGTGTGTGTGTGTGTGGGAGGGGTCACTTTAGGTACCAGTGTTACTTCCTCCTCCCACTTCAGTCTGGTATGGTTCCGCGGAAAAAAGATTGGCCACAGGGGAGTGGCCGAGCGCTCTAAGGAGCCTTGCTGCAGAGCGCAAGGCTGCTGCCCGTCAGAGATTCGATTCCTCCCCCGGGCATGGGTTTGTGTGTGTGTGTTTGTTGTTCTTATCATAAGTTAGTTTACCTAGTTTTAGGGACTGATGCCCACTGGAGTTCGGTTCTATGGCATTACAAATATTGGACATTTTGATAAACGATTGCCAGTAAATGTCGAAACGTTTCTAAACCTATTGGACCAAACTGCTATGGTCATCAGTCCATAGACTTACAAACTACTTAAACTTACATTGAGGACAACATACACGCCTATGCACCAGGGAGTACTCGAACTTCGGACGGCAGGCAACCGCAGCGAGGGGCCTTATAGCGCTCGACCACTCCACCTCGGCGATTGCCGATAAGCGTCCGTGTGGTTCCTAATCTCTCTCATTTTATCCCTGGGTTCGTTTCGCGAGATACGAGTAAGAGGAAGCAATATATTTGAGTTTAACGTCCCGTTGCCGGCCGCGTTGGCCGAGCGTTCTGCGGCGCCTCAGCCACAGTCCGCACGGCCACTACGGTTGGGGGTTCGAATCCCCCCTCGGGTATGGATCTTTGTGCCGTCCTTAGTCTTAGCTAGTTCATAAGTAGTTTGTAAGTTTAGGGACTGATGACCCCGTAGGTAAGTCCCATAAGCTCTACAAACATTTGAACATTGACTGAAACAACCAATAACAACACGTTAACAGTTCGTAGCGCCGTCAACTAAAACGTCATTTGTAAAGTAAACGGGTAATACGTATACTAAACTATGATAAGAATAACGCGCAAACGCCCATGCCCGAGGGAGGACTCGAACATACGACGGGGACCGGCCGCCCAATCCGAAGCACAACGCCTTAATCTGCACGACAATTCCCGAGCGGCGAAGAAATGTATTGGTTGATTCTTCATGCAGCATTGGTTCTTGGAACTTGGGCATAAACCTTTACTGCGGTACAGAACCTGTCTTTCAGCGTCTGCTACTACAGTTTCCTAATTAATTCGGTGACGCTTTCGCGCTTACTAAATGAGCCTGTAACGAAGCGTACTGCCCACTGTTGGATCTTCTCTGTGAGTTCTATCTGGTACGGATCCCACACTGGTGAGCAGTACTCGAGCGCAGGCCGATCGAGCGTTTTGTAACCCTTTCCTTTGTTGACGGACTACACTTCCTGAGGATTCTCCTATAGGAATCTCAGTCTGGCGTCTGCCTTACTGCCGATTTATTATATATGGTCGTTCCATTTCAAATCGTCCCTTAAGCCGTCGGCACACGAAGCGCGTGTCTGAACGCGTGTGGTCAACGTGTTCGGAGACGGCGTGACTTGTGCATACGAGACGTCTGCCTCAACGAGCTACACGCGACCGCAGCGCGCTCCAGCGACAGTTGTCGGCGGAATCAGATTTTGGAATTGCACTGTTTACCTCTATTAAGTCGCTTCCGCGCTTGTGCATATGCTCGTTATATTCTGTGACATAGGCCTACGTAAGAACAAAATATCTATGAACATAAGACATAAGTTTTATGTTATGTCAATAAGAGCAACGAATTATAAAAGTTCAAATTCAAATGTTTGTTAAGCCTATGGGACTTAACTACGGGGTCATCAGTCCCTAAACTTACAAACTACTTATGAACTACTTACGAACTAGGACGGCACAAATATCCATGCCCGAGGGGGGATTCGAACCCCCGACCGTAGTGGCCGTGCTGACCGTGACTGGAGCGCCTCAGTCACCTCGGCCACCGCGGCCGGCTATAAAAGTTCCATGACAAACTGTGTGATATGAAATTAGAAAAGGCCTTCACATGAGGCAAGTATTAGTGCAACAGTCTCGCTTTTTAGTAAAACTTGAAGGTCATTCTTCCACGGTCAGTGTTACAATTTAGTATAAGAATGTTTTGAACGTGTAAAATGCAATATGTGAAACAATACAGTGCGTATTTTACTCCAATTAAGATGCAAACTGTCCTGTTCATAAAACTAATCCAAAAAACTCATTCCTCAGAGGATGTGCGCTTATGTTCACATAGCATCGAATATTGTGCGGTATACGTCTATGAAATTTATAAATGTTGAAATGTTTGTTTCATCAGTCCGTAGCTTACAAACTACTTAAACTTAGGTAAACTAACCTAAGGACAGCACACACACACCCATGCCCTAGGGAGGACTCGAACCCCCGACGGCGATCAACCGCGCGCTCCGCAGCGAGGCGGCTTAGACCGCTCGGTTACTCCACCGTGACGTTTAGGAGATTATATGAGAAAGTTATTTATGTTATTTTCATACTGCAATTACAATGCGAAAACTGAAAAACTCGTAGTATATTATTTCCTTTCGTCGTATTTCCCTAATAGTTTCACAAGACACTGAACTTTGAAACGGGACTTTTGGAATACATCAGCTGTAAGGTCAAGCAATGAAAACTCAGAAACGATCGTCTTAATTCCCGATCAACATGCAAAGTTAAGCACTATTTCAAAGTACACGACTGTGTGAGTAACAACTAACGCAATTTTTACTTCGAAGAAAACTTTGGGTGTCAAGTAACCTTTAATTCGGAAACTTGACGAAAACGGCGACACCAATAACTGATAAGCAGTTGGAATATAATGAGGACTTTGGACAAATTTGCTCTTAAATGACCTTGAAACTTTTAAAAGTTCCAGCAGCTCCCTACATTCTACGGCAGAGACAATGGCCGTGAGTTAATGCTTTCGTCACACACATCACCGACATCAAGGCCGGGCATAGGAAAGTATACACGGCGCGATCGTACATGGCCCTGCGCAACCACAATAGCGCTCACGTCCTTCCAGAAGGACGAGAATGGCGCCTTAGTTTTTCATTCTTGTAGTTCTGTTCAAAAAAATGTTCAAATGTTTGTAAATCTATCGGACCAAACTGCGTGGTCATCAGTCCGTAGCTTACAAACTACTTAAACCTAGGTAAACTAACGTAAGGACAACACACACACCCATGCCCCAGGGAGGACTCGAACCTCCACGGCGAGCAACCGCGCGTTCCGCAGCGAGACGCTTTAGACCGCTTGACTACTACACCGCGGCTTGTAGTTCTGAATTGGTACACAGTGTCATACTTCATTTCTTTGAATTGCCTGATACCATCGCAGATCAATTTTAGCTTGTATTGTCGATTGTAACATGGTTGGATACGGCTGCAAAGTTGATTTCGATACAGAAGATATGAGCGACTTCATTGTAGTTAGGTTTGTTTTTATTGAACATTCTTTAACTTTTGCTACCTTTATATGTATATATTTCATCTTAAATGTTTTAATAATAATGATTGAGCCCATGAAAATTCTAAATCATCCATTCTGACATCCTTCCAGAAAGATGGGAAATATTGCAAAACTAATGACGTTATTGTGAAAAAAAGAATCATTTATAAATTTTTGAGCAGTCATATGAAAGTTATTTATACCTTTTGAAAAAAAGGTTTAATTATATACCCTGGAGCATGACGTAGAAAATTATATCATGCCCGTTTCTGAGTTGAAGGGATGAGGGGTTATGACAATGATGCGCTGTAGCAGTGTTTCTTAACCAGGGGGTCGCCGTCACGGGACGAAGTACTTGCATCATAAAATAACTAGGGGATCAGTAATACAAAAACCTGAAATTTATTTACTGTTAGAATTACGTAGTTCCTTGCGTAACATGAATTATGAATTGCTTAAACAAATATATTTTTCTGTCGGTAATCATGTAAAAGTAGGATAATGTGTTCTATTCGGAAATACACACCGAGAAAAGTCGTCGAGGAATTTAAAAGAAAGCTGTGGCAAAAGAAAGAAGATAAAATTTGTTTTCTTAGAGATAACGTAGTTTTCTTATGTTTCGTGAAGCGGTGGGTGGGGGGTGGCGCCAGAATTTTTTTATTTGGTATGGGGTCGCGAGAAAATTTTTACTTGGAAGAGGGTCGCAAATTCGAAAAGGTTGAAAACACTGCGCTATAGTAATATCTAATGTCAATAAAAGACTATTGCTAAGTCTTATATTAAGAGGTACGAGCTTCATTGTTTCTCAGTACCTCCCCGCACCCTTTCGTTATGTCTAATAATCGTTTAGCAGATGTTTCCCACAAGACAGGCTGTTGCTGGTTCAGCGAAGAACCCCCCAGCTCCGCTCGCTGTGAACAGTCAAGTGGGGCGGAAACACACATCGCCATGCAGCTGGAGTATTGGGTTTTTCCGCCAGTTTGCTGTGCCTTATATGAGCGTCAAACTGCTACTCCCAACTGCTGTGACGTAGCGACGGGCTACCTCAGGAAAATAGGAAATGAAATGATCGTATGGATTTTATTGGCCGGGATATCCCTATCGGGCCGCGTACTGCAAGTCTTTTGACTGACGCCACTTAGGTGACTGTAAGGGGTCTAGTATGGGGGTTAAATTTATTTTTCGTCAGCTGTATTTTTTTATTATGGTTCTATATGCGCGCCCGCAGTAAGAAGAGTTTTGCAGTGGCGATCGGTTTAACAGCTAGCTGGCAGGCAGAGGCGTCGTAGTTCCCACGGCAGCAGTAGCAGTAAGTGCCATATGGCGTGAGTGGGGTGGCTAGAAGATTCTGGAAGGCGCCTGCATGAGACTAGCCGTTACGCTGGGCAGCAGATAAACTGGGGAAGCCACGATGATATGGCGCGAAGTGGGCAGTTTTGTATCTATTAATAATTGTTGGTGGCATACAGACGTTAGTAGCGGTCTAAGGATTATTAGTCACTATATTTTGTTTAATTGTGTATTAACAGAGAAAGTATTGAATTACGACTTGGTACATGAGCTATCACGAGAAAAGCCGACAAGGTAGGAAACAGTGAGGAGGCCTCGGCTGTGCGCCAACGGTAGGCAGCCATGCTCTCGGTGTCGTTAATAATTCGTACTGGTTAGGGTAACAGTTATACATTTTTGACTTTGTATTATGGTGACGTCGTTAATAAAACACCATAATTGGCATTCTACGTTTTTATTTGAAGAAACTACCTACCCGTAAATTTTCAGCTCTAGCACTTACACCGATACTCCAGTGTGCTATCAATATACAAAGGGGACGTCGGCAACGAAAGCGGTTCTTCAAAAATAGGTAGGAGCAGGGACTAATAGTGTGCTCACCAAGTCAACTCAAGAACGGGTTGGCTTACATATGCAGGTCCCAGATGGACAGTGTAGGTCGGTAAATCTGTACGCCCCAGTTTTCCATCTTCTACACTCAGGACTACAACTGCATAGTACAATAGTTTGGGTCCAATGAGGGGAATCTTGCATGACTTGCATGTCGATGATGACGACAAATACAAAAGACGAAGTCCCGTTCTGGGAATCGAACCTGAGACTCTTGCATTGGTGATCAATGCTGTCACTGACCTACGGAGTTGGACAGGGATATAGAAAAATTATTTGCTTACATTTATCGGCCTTCTGAAATTTATTTCCTTACTGTTATTTCAGAAGCAGCATCTCGCTTGTAAGCATATCTGTTCAAATGTTTGTCAAGCTTATGGGACTTAACTACGGGGTCATCAGTCCCTAAACTTACAAACTACTTATGAACTACTTACGAACTAAGACGGCACAAATATCCATGCCCGAGGGGGGATTCGAACCCCCGACCGTAGTGGCCATGCAGACCGTGACTGAAGCGCCTCAGTCCCCTTGGCCACCGCGGCCGGCTGTAAGCATATCTCCTCTTGTCGTGTTGTCAGTGGAACACGACGTAGTTTCAGAAATCAGTTTTGAAGATATTATTGATTAATTTTCTCATCAAAAATCAAGAAAAATATGTTTTGTTTCAAGTGTAAGCAGAAAACCCTTAGTTCAAAAGTAAGTTCAAAAATGTTTGTTAAGCTTAAGGGACTTAATTGCGCGGTCATCAGTCCCTAAAATTACAAACTACTTATGAACTACATTATACTAAAGACGACACAAACATTCATGCCCGAGGTGGAATTCGAACCCCCGACCGTAGCGTCCGTGTAGACTGTGACTGGCGTGCCGCAGACCACTCGGCCACTGCGGCCGGCAGACCCTTAGTATTTGTAACCTACAACTAATTTAATTTCTTATAAATACAGAGCATGTCAAGTTCTCAAAACATGTATGTGTATATGCTGAACAACAATTTTAAACATTTTTCGATTTTGAATTTCAATAAACTGGAAGGATTCCGATAGCTAAGTTATTTTTTGTTATTAACATTTAGTAATTGTCATACTTATTACGATTACTTCTACGGTTAATAATTTTCCTGTCATAACTGTAGGTCTGCTGTAGTAAGTGTTTTGATATATTGGTAGTATGTCAATGATGAAACGTTGAATTCTTTCGAACGTGACGTACGTGTATAACCTCTGCTGTAGGGGAGGATGCAGGAGAGCACAGCGTGGAGGTTTTGCACACGGCCCCACGCAAGCTAGACTGACTGACATGATCATACGTGTCTACCTACAACATCGGTCTTCCGCCTTAATGCTAACTATCCAGAGTGCAAAAGCGAATCGAAAACTTCAAGACGGCAGAAGTAGCCTAATTGTTTCAGTGGGACATTCAAAGGCCCCTCCTCCCCATGTTGTTGTTGTTGTGGTCTTCAGTCCGCAGACTGATTTGATGCAGCTCTCTACGCTACCCTGTCCTGTGCAAGTCTCTTCATCTGAGAATACGTTCGGCAACCTACATCCTTTTGAATCTGCTTAGCCGGCCACGGTGGCCGAGGAGACTAAGGCATTCCAGTCACGGTCTGCACGGCCAATACGGCCGGGGGTTCGAATCCCCCCTCAGGCATGGATATTTGTGCCGTCCTAGTTCGTAAGTAGTTCATAAGTAGTTTGTAAGTTTAGGGACTGATGACCCCGTAGTTAAGTCCCATAGACTATACAAACATTTGAACATTTTTTTTGAATCTGCTTACTATATTCGTCCCTTGGTCTCCCTCTACGATTTTTACTCCACACGCTTCCTTCTAATGCTAAGTTGACAATTCCTTGATGTCTCAGAATGTGTCCCACCAACCTATCCCTTCTCTTCGTAAGGATATGCCAGAAATTCCTTTTCTCCCCGATTCGGTCAAGTACCTCCTCATTAGTTACGTGATCTACCCATCTAATTTTCATCATATGTCTATAGCACCACATTTCAAAAGCTTCTATCATCTTTTTATCTAAAGTCCTTATCGTCCTCGTTTCACTGTCATACAATGCTACACTCCAGACAAATGCTTTCAGAAAGGACTTCCTAACATTTAAATTAATATTGGATATTAACAAGTTTCGCTTCTTTAGAAACGCTTTTCTTCCCATAGCCATTCCACATGTTATATCTTCTTTACTTCGGCCATCAGAAGTTATCTTGCTACCCAAATAACAAAATTCATTTACTACTTTTATTGTCTCATTACCTAATCTAATTCCTTCAGCATCGCCTGATTTTCTGACATTGCATTCCATTACCTACATTTTACTCATGTTAATATTCATCTTATATCTTCCTTTCAAGATACTGTCCATCCCATTCAATTGCTCTTCCAGTTCTTTTGCGGTCTCTGACAGAATTACTATATCATCAGCAAACCGCAATGTTTTTATTTCTTCTCCCTGCACTTTAATGCCCTCTCCAAATTTCTCCTTCCATTTCTTCACTGCCTGTTCAATGTACAGATTGAACAACATTGGGGAAAGGCTACAACCCTGTCTCACTCCCTTCCCGATCTCTGCGTCCCATTCTTGCCCTTCGACTCTAATAACCTCTGTGTGGTTTTTGTATAGGTTGAATATAAGTCTTCGCTCCCTATATTTTACCCCTGATACCTTCAGAATTTGGAAGAGTGTATTCCAGTCTACATTGTCAAAAGCTTTCTCTAAATCGACAAACGCTAAAAACGTAGGTTTCCCTTTCCTTAGCCTATCTTCTAAGATAAGTCGTAATGTGAGTATTGCCTCCCATGTTCCTACATTTCAGCCTAAATCCAAACTGATCTTCCCCGAGGTCGGATTCCACAAGTTTTTCCATTCGTCTGTAAATAATTCGTGTTAGTATTTTGCACCCATGACTTATTAAACTGATAGTTCTGTAATTTTCACACTTGTCTGCACTTGCTTTCTTTGGATTTGGAATTACAATATTCTTCTTGAAGTCGGAGGGTATTTCCCTTGTCTCATACATCTTGCATACCATGTGGTACAATTTTTTCTCGACTGGCTCTCCTAACGACATCAGCAGTTCAGACGGAATATCATCTACTCCAGCGGCCTTGTTTTGACTGAAGTCCTTAAGCGCTCTGTCAAATTCTTCTCGCAGTATCGTATCTCCTATCTTATATTCCTCCACTTCGTCTTCCATTTCTAGAGTACTGCCTTATAGTATACTTCCTCTGTATAGGCCCTCTATATAATCCTTCCACAGTTCAGCTTTCCCCTCTTTGCTTAGTAATGCAACAACTGACAGAGTTGGCACACTGGCCTCACGTCACATTCGGGAGGACTGCAGTTCAAATCCGGTTCTCCGTGATTTCTGTAGATGACTCCAGCTAAGTGGAAGGATGGTTCCCTTGAGGGGGCATCACCGATTTCCTTTCCTATCCTTAGCAAAACTATGTGAATGACCACCATCGAACCTCGCCTACTTGTATATTTATACCATCATTACGTTAATTAAAATGATTTATGACTCAAAACTGATAAACTGTGAGAGAACTGTAAGAAAAGGGGCTACTGATTTAGTATCACAAGGTCGCAGGAACCCATTATGTTTACTATTGCTTCATAGATTCACAGGGCAAGAGATTTATTAATCACAGGTGTTTATTTAGTTTGAAATGCAACGAGCCTACTGAAGAGATACTGTAGGGCCACAATGAACAGTGTTAAAAAAATTTACTAAATATGCGATTACCGGTCCAAACTGCTAGGGTCGTCTTTTCGTGGACGTACACGTTACGTAACGTAACCTATGAAAGCACCGTGGGAATGGCCGCGCGGGCAGAGGCGCCATACTACATGATGCGCGGTCTCTTCCACTGGACGTTCGAGACCTCCCTCGATTGTGTGTGTGTGTGTGTGTGTGTGTGTGTGTGTTTGTGTGTGTGTGTTTTGTCCTTAGCCTACAGTACACTGTCCCTCACAAGCGGTTTCTAATCAAATTATGAGCTTATGGAATACCGCCACAGTTGTGCAAGTGGATTTGCCATTTCTTGTCAGAAAGGACATGATACGTAGTAACTGATGTAAAGTGATAGAATGAAACAAAAGTGATACCTGGCGTTCCCCCGTGAAGTGTTATATGGCCGCCGGGTTCCTCATCTTTATAAACGATTCAGGGGGCAATGTAAGCAGCTCACTCACACTGTTTGCGGATGATGCTGTCATTTATCGGTTAGTACAGTCATCCGAAGAGCAGAAGTAAATGCAAAACTATTTGGATAAGATATCTGCATGGGGCGTAAACTGACAATGTACCTTAAATAATAAAAAATAGTGAAGCCACCCATATGAGCTCTAAAATACGACAAACTGCATTTTCACGATAAAACAGTTATTTACAAATGATGTAAATTCAATTAAATACCTAAGAATCACGAACAACTATAAATGGAAAGCTCACACAGAAAAAATCTGAAGCCGAATTACAGGCTACGTTTCATTGGTAGAACACTCAGAAGATGTAATAGTTCCACTAACAGTCTTTCTACACTTGCCGACCTATTTTGGAGTATTGCAGCGCATTGTGGGATTCACAAGTGGAGCTGACGGAGGATATAGAGAGAAAGTCCAGACAAAGGCAGAAGATCTGAATTATCGCGTTACAGGGGCAGTGGCGGACACACAATATTTTTAGGGGGGGGGGGGGGGGGGGCACAAGGCTGAGGAGGGTGAACATGTCCGTAAAGGCGTTGTGAGACTAATTTACAGTCTGCACGGCCACTGCGGTCGGGGGTTCGAATCCCCCCTCAGGCATGGATATTTGTGCCGTCCTTAGTGTTAGCTAGTTCATAAGTAGTTTGTAAGTTTAGTCATAACAGTCATTATCACATATAACTGATATAGGAAACACCCAAAACAACTCCTAAAGCCACAGTCGCTTCTTAGAAAACTTTTTTTAGTATACTTCCCTCTAACTATTAGTACTATTAATGCACTATTAGTTTCTGTACTTTATGGCATCATTTTCATGTGCCCATGCTTACAAAACTATTATGATGATTAAACCGCATTAAATAGTGAAAAGTTTCAAAATTTTCAAGAAAAAAAACCCAGAGTATTCAGAGTCTGAGTGCCCTGTGTTCATCTCTGGGCAGATTTGTTTTATCCCGTATTATCATAAAGGATGAAACACTTTACCACAGTCGAATACAACGCATTCATTCTCTGAATTTAATTCGATTTGTAAATGTTTCTCAGCTTGGCCAGATGGGCATATGTGAATCCCTATACAGAGGAAGCCATGCCAAATTGGCATTGGTTTCTCCATATATTTACAACTTTGGAATAATTAGACTAAAAGATTGAATAAGACTGACCACTTGAAAACTGAAATTGTACAATACTATCGAAAAATAAGTTTTGTACACTGATGTCCACAGGATTATGATATTAAATGTATTAATGGTGACTGTACAAGAACCTAGGGAATATGATTCACAAAAAAATATTAAAAAAATAAAAATTTTCATTTTCATTTTGATAAATGTAGAGTTTCATACACCCAATACCCTTTTTTCATTTTGTGGTAAATTTTTAAACTTTTCACTGTTTAATGTGGTTGAATCATTGTAATATTTTTTGTAATCATAAGCTCTTGATAATGATGCCATAGTGCGCCGAAACTAGTAGTGCATTAGTAGTAGATGGAAGTATATTAATTCGATAAGTGAAGACGATTTTACGTGGTGATGCCAGGAGCAGAAAACATCTGCAGTAGTTCCCGGACATTCGTTTATTTCTGAGCATTCTCAACGTTACACTGCGCCTAGACACGAAATATTACTGCACACATTGTTACGAGTAACGTTTCCAATACTGCGACGCTGCCTTCCGCTCACTGTTTCTCGCCTTCCGGCAGCCATGGTACACGCCCCCTGCCGCTGCCAACAGCCAGCGCACGAATCGTCAACTTACCGTGGACAAACAATACTGTATCCGACGTAGCTGTTTCATTATCAAACAATACACCGAAATCAATCAAACAGCCTGTAAACACGTCGCGCTAAGTTTGATATTCCCTCAAAAACTAAAATCAGATTTCCTATGTCGCATTGAGCTGAATCAATTTCTTCTTCGTGCTTTGTAAAGTTACTATGCAAAACATGTTGAGTTTTCAAGAAAGATTTACCGATCAACTAAATTACACTTGATTGTGTTTCTATAAAAATTTCTACTAGCATGAAAATCCTTTGTATCTGATGTGCGGAAAAATGCCATTGAAATTTCTAATTAGCTCCTGTAACTGGAAAATCGAAACGTGTAGCTTCAAATAAAACTGTTTGTAATGCGTGTCACTGCTATTTCTTAGTGTCCAGGAAAAGAATCCAGAGTGATAAACTGATTACCTCAATGCGCCAGCCTGAACCCAGCCCTACAAATTCACGATTTTTTTCACATCGTTAAATCCTTTAACTTTATTTACGTATGAATAAAATGTACACAATATGTCATTTATCTCCCAAGTAATCACAAAACAGTAAACGACTTTTATTTAGTTTTATCGTAAATTACTGACAAAAAAGGAGCAACAAGCAATTGAAAGGAAGCATAACACAAAAAGTCAATTTACGTTAATTACAGGGATTTTGCCTTTTTAAACTCACAATTATATGCTTTCTGTAAGTAAAAGTTAATAATTCTTATGCTGTGATATTCTTCCTCCCCCCCCCCCCCCTCTCTCTCTATCTATCTATCTCTCAATCTCTCTCTCTGTCTCATTTTTTTCAGACTATTTGGGGGGGGGGGGGGTCACGTGCCCCCGTGACGACCCCCTCCCCCTAAATCCGCTCTTGTACATGGGAGAGACAGTCATGGAAGTTATGTAAGAGTTGAGTTGGAAATCATTAGAAGACAGGCCTTATTAACTGCGGCGAGATGTATTTGCGGATTTGCTTTCACCAACTTTCTCATCCGAATGCGAACATATTTTATTATCACCCTCTTACATAGGGAGCCATGATAATCGGAATAAAGTAAGAGAAATCAGATCAAAAACGAAAAGATTTAGGCGTTCCTTTACCCCGCGCACTGATACAGATTGAACGGAAGAGAAATATTATGAAAGCTGTTCGATGAACCCTCTGACAGGCACTTAAATGTGATTTGCACAGTATTTGTGTAGATGTAGTTAAAATTAGTTTAAGTGGTGTTTAAGTCCAGGGACCGACGACCCTAGAAGTTTGGTCCCTTAGTTACAAAGACTTTCAACTATGGACTTAAAGATGGAGGGCCACATTCCCACTTTCTTCCGTTCAGCACTGCAAGTAAGTCGTCAGCAGATGGCACTATTTTGCCACTTTGGACATTTGCCTTTCGTGGGTAACTACTCCAGTGACTGAGCTAATATAGCACGACTTATATCCTGCCCACAAAGCTTTTTCCCCTTCCAAGATTCCAGGGTACTGGCCGAAAGCAGAAATTTTATGAAAGATTTCTCATATAATTCCCAGAACAGTATCCTCTTAATACGTTTTTCTTCCTTTTTAATTATTTTTGTGACAGTTATTCTGCAACTCTAGTCCTAAAGTAAGTGACGATGCAGTAGCGTATGCACTGTAGTTTTCTCAGTTCAAGTGTTTGTTAAGCTTAAGGGACTTAACTGCGGGGTCATCAGTCCCTAAACTTACAAACTGCGCTCGGCCGCACCGCCGCGGCTTTTCTCAGTTGCTCAAACTTCATCGACTATATGTTCAAAATGTTTGTTATGCATAACGGACCTACCTGCGGAGTCATCAATCCCTAACCTTACAAACTACTTATGAACTAACTTATAATAAATACAGCATAAACGTCCATGCCCGAAGGAGGATTCGAACCCCCGACGGGGAAAGACGTCGCGCATCGCAGCATAGCGCCTTCAATGCGCTCGGCCGCTGCGCCGCGGCTGGTCTATATGACTTCGTGACAGCTCACTATACGGGTGTACCGTTTTTATCTATACTGGCCGATATCTCTGGAGCGGCACAATTCTGAGAAAAATTTCTTTAGTAAAAGCTGTAAATTTTGATGGGGGTCATGGAACGGTTATCTCGAAATGACCTTGAACCCTGTTTTCAAGGTCAAGCTAATTTTTTCATATGGTAACCCCTATTTTTTATTCCATATTCGTAAGCACTTTTTGTATAGAATTTCTTTTTTGAAAACATCAGTAGTTTGTCGATTTGGGGCACTTGATTGTAAGTGTCCCATATAACCAGTATCTCGAAAACGAAGCGTGACTGGGAAACATTTTCAACGAAAATCTTGTATGGTTTCTGAACACTCACTGTTCACTGGTAAAATTTTCGTGAACCTGAAATGGCCTTGAAATTCTCGCTTCGTTATCGAGATACTGGCACCTGGAAAACATAAAATGAAGTGCCCCTGGAGAAAAACAATGTTTTACAAAAGTTCCCTATAAGAAACGCTGATTTTTTCACATAGAAAAGGATATGGAATAAAAAATAGGGTTTACCATTTGAAAAAAATAACTTGACCTTGGTCTGACCTTGAAACGAGGGCTCAAGATGATTTCGAGAAAACCATTCCACGAGTGCCTTCAAACTTAAAACGTGTGTTAGAGACTTCGTTTGCAGAACTGTGCCGCTCCAGATATATCGGCCGGTATGGATTAAAATGGCCGAGGGGACTGAGGCGCTCCAGTCACGGTCTGCACGGCCACTACGGTCGGGGGTTCGAATCCCCCCCTCGGTCATGGATATTTGTGCCGTCCTAGTTCGTAAGTAGTTCATAAGTAGTTTGTAAGTTTAGGGACTGATGACCCCGTAGTTAAGTCCCATAAGCTATACAAACATTTGAACATTTTTTGGATTAAAATGGGACTCCCTGTCTAATTAAGGCGAAGACAGCTATCGATTGTTACTGCAGTGTGAATGCATGACTACGCCCGAAATCATCTGAAATATTCATCATTTTAGATGTGCAGCTCTTGTGACTGCCTTGCTTGGAGGCAAATCATCTGGGTATGAGGTCCGCCTAATATGCAAAACACTGTTTTTACTTTCCACCCGAACATGTTTCAGCACCGTTTTGCCTTCATCAATGGCTTTTATATGTTTATCACTGCTGCGAAAATCAAAATAGAATGTTTTAGTACTAACCTATGTGTGAATATTAAGGCTAAAAGTAGTATGTCAGCCGCGGCGGATTAGCTCAGGGGCGCCGTGCTGCGGTGTGCGGGGCCGTTCGCCGTCGTGGGTTTGAGTCTTTCCTCGGGCATGTGTTTTGTCCTTAGGTTAGTTTACCTTAGTTTAAGTAGTTTGTAAGCTACGGACTAATAACCAAGCAGTTGAGTCCGATAACTTTACAAACATTTGAACACTTCTTATTATTATTACCTTAGTTTGTATATTTTGGTCAAGTAGGACTTTTTTTTACATAAGACAATGGTAGCGTTGTCATCTCCTTCCAAATTATTGTGACGAATAAATACGATAACTGCAGTGTGAAACGTAAATTTCGTAAGTAGGGATATTTCTATCATCAGCCTGTGTTGTCTATTACTTACGGTTTGTTTTGCAGAATACTTCCTCTTTCGCGTTTCTGCGGGAAAAACACAATCGGCATACATATTTCGCAGACTTTTTCCCTTTACCATCATTTCACACTTTGGCAAAATCATCTGTGTACGCTTTGTCGGTCTTCATTTGTTCTCCCTTGGGAAAGGCCGCCAGTTATGAGTGGTAATAGACAAACGCACCAAGTTACCAGTGTGTGGATAAATTGAGAATTTGCGTTTGAAGGGAGGCGTGCAAGGATAGCCCGAGGGTCGCGGTGGCCAGCGCGAATGGGTAGAAACAAGGGGACCCGGGTTCAAATCCCAACTGGGCACATATTATTGGCTCGCCCCAGTTATTTATTTTAGTGCCTGCTGGCAGCCAACGACGTAAATTCCTCTATGTAGTGAATGATAATAGCTGGAGGATCACAAAAAAGTAACTTCTTTAGGGAAACTCCGAAAGAACAGATACAACATCTGTGTTCTTATTTCGTTGTTACCAAACTTTCGCGCTGTGCAAGTACGAAAGGCAGTCAGAGCTGTAGCTATAAACTCAAAATAAATAAATATACAAAATAGTAAAGTAACATAAAATAGGAACTGAAATTTTGGTATGTTTGCTGATAAATATATCGCACGCTGGGATTTCGATATTTTCTCGTCTGCACAGTATCGTAGTCCGTCGCTGCAGGAAAACAATATTACGCCGCCAGCTGGCTAACTGCAGTATCAAATGCTACGAAGTAATGCCCTACACCTATTGTTCTGTTTTCAATATCGTGTCAGGTATTAAATTTCTTGCAAACTCCTCGGTGGACTGTCGCTCTTCGCTGAGAGCGGTGTGTAACGTAATTACGTGGGTGCGTAGGGAGCAGCGTGAGAACTGGAAACTAGATTCCGGAAAGTTGGCCATCGAACGGCGCACTCTCCCCTGCAGCATGATAATGCCAGACCACACACGACAACTAAGACATCGAAATAAAATAAAAAAAGCCGTCGTCCATTATTGCCTGCACAGTCTCGACGTGGCAACATTCGATTTACAACTGCTGCCAAAACTTTACCACTTTCGAGAACTTCAGTTTGATAGTGATGTGAAGTGAAAAGTGAGGTTGGGACTCCGCCAACAATGTCAGACATTGTACAGTGACGGCACCAGCAAACTGGTATCTTCTCGGAAGATATGTGCTCATCACCGAATTGATTATATTGAGAAATAATCATATGGAAACGAGGAATAAAGATGTAAAATTCTCACAAAGTTTGTTTGACTTCAAATTTTTAAGTTTTCATGTGAGAAATTCAGAGGCACAATCTTCAACATGACAGTTGAAATATGCAAACTGATTTAGATTTTCTGGGATTTCTCTAAATTGCTTCAGCAAACAGCCTCAATGCTTGTTTTGGAAAGCCACGACCAATTTCTTTCCACACCCTTCCTTAATCCGAGTTTTTCATCCGTATATAACTACCGCGTTGTCGGCAAAACGCTAAACTCTTATTTCAATCCGTTATTCTCTCATATCGCCCAACATGCTGCATACTACCAGTTTTTCTCTAGTGTCCATTGCTGCTTCTGTAAGGTTCTATTACGATTCTGAGAAAGCATTGTTGTCGGGTGTTTTAAATTACCTCTCTATGACTTGTGTGCTTTATCTATACTACTTAATCGTCTATGCACATGGTATTATCGCCTGTTTGATACCGCTTACGGCTTCGTAGACGCGGGAGCATGGAAGAAATCCTAGCGAGGCACGCTAGACGGGGGCGTTGACCCGCCTCCTAGCAACCGCGACACTCGACTCGCGCGTTCGTCGCCCCCTGACGCGCCATAGATGTTCCTTAAGACCCGTAACACGCTATACGTGGAAGAAAGAACGAAACATCATTTAGCTTACCACCAATACTGATGTCATTAGCGACCAGGCGACAGCTAAGTTTGGAGAAGGAAATCGTCAGTATCCTTCTGGAAGGAACTATCGAGGCATTTCCCGTAAGTGATGCAGGGAAACTATGGTAAACTATGAAATTTTCTGGCAGATTAAAATTGTGTACCGGAACTGGGACTCGAACTTGGAATCTTTGCCTTTCGCAGGCAAGCGCTCTACCACTGAGCTATCCCGACACGACTTACGGTCCGTCCTCACAACTCTACTTCTGCCAGTACCTCGCCTCCTACTATACTCAGGATAAGTGAACGGAAATTGGAATGGTGTTGTACAAAATGCGAGCCTACTACAGAGCCTACTACTATTGTGATACAATACAAAACTAAGTTAGGCGTCAAAAAGGTGTAGAGGATGGCGGTAAAAAAAGTTGGCACACGGTCGAGTTAGGTGTTAGTGCGTAGCGTCAGCAACCATTAACGGGAAGCCGCCGGCAGCGTACGGGACGCTCCCCTTTAACGTGGCGTCAGCTCCCGCCCCCGCCTCTCCACCCCCCCCCCCCTCCCCCGCATTTCGGCTGGAGGTGCCACGATCGATCCCCATTCCCGACAGCGTGACAAGGTTGCTACCCTTTTTCCCTTCCGAATATAGGCAACTCGTGTCCCGAGACTTACAGCGCCTGCAGTTATCCTAACAGCGTAAGAATAAATTTAGCACCGAGGCCGAGAAATATTTACGCAAGTTCTGCAAATAAACTCGCCACGTAAAGAAAAGTTTCTGTTGAGGGGAAACTTCCAAGAAACTGCTACTAATTTCCGTTTGGTCTCTGCCTGTCTGCGCTAAGACATCGACTTGTGAACGCACCGATTACTTAAGTCATTTATTTCTATCACTGGCACTATTTATAGTACGAATTAAAAAGTCAATAATATACGCGATAACACACGTAAAACATTTTAAGAAAAAGAAAACTGCACACAGTTCAATGAAGAAGTTATGGAATGATCAGATTATAAAACCGTCAATCGAATTATAAATTTTACAAGCACTACATACATGGATCATATGTTGAAAACAGTAGACTGGCAGGGCGGTATTAAAATAGGTGGAAACAAAATAAGCGGTCTCGCATATGCGGATGACTTAGTTGTAATGGCCGATTCGATTGAAAGGTTGCAAACCAATATTTCAGAGCTCGATCAGAGGTGCAAGGATTATGATATGAAGATCAGCATCTCCAAAACGAAAGTAATGTCTGTGGGAAAGAGATTCAAACAGATTGAGTGCCAAATAGGAGGAACAAAGTTAGAACAGGTAGATAGTTTCAAGTACCAGAGATGTATTTTCACACAGGATGGCAACATAGCGAAAGAACTGGAATCGAGGTGCAACAAAGCTAATGCAGTGAGTGCTCATCTAAGATCCTCTTCTGCAAGAAGGAAGTCAGTACCAAGACTAACTTAGCAGTGCACCGCTCTATCTTTCGACCAACTTTGTTGTATGGGAGTGAAAGCTGGGTGGATACAGGTTACCTTATTCATAAGGTAGAGGTTACAGATATGAAAGTAGCAAGAATGATTGCAGGTACTAATAGATGGGAACAATGGCAGGAGGGTGTCTATAATGGGGAAATCAAAGAAAAACTGGGAATGAACACCATAGATGAAGCAGTTAGAGCGAACAGACTGAGATGGTGGGGTCATGTTACACGCATGGGAGAAGCAAGGTTAACTAAGAGACTCATGAGCTCGGCAGCGAAGGGTAAGAGAAGTCGAGGTAGACCAGGAAGAAAGTACTTAGATTTGGTGCAGAATGATTTTTAAGTAAAAGGCATAACATCAGACGAGGCATCAATGTTAGCATTGAATAGGGGATCATGGAGGAATTTTATTAGAGGTATTATGCTCGAGACTGAACGCTGAAAGGCATAATCAGTCTCTAATGATGATGGTGATGACTCCATATATGGCAAAGAAGTAATGTAAACCGCAAAAATAAAATGTACCCTCTTACAGAGAACGACATATTGTTATACTAAAAGATTTAATTGACGTTCCTCGAGATCCAAAACGCTGTGGATTGTTTGAGCCAGATAGTTGACTTGTTTCTCGATTTTTGTAAACCCTCAGAATAAGAGAGCACGAGGCTCACAGTTCACCGTCCCATCACTAAAAATTTTGTTTGTAAAGTTATGGGACCTAACTGCTGTTGTCATCGGTGCCTAAACTCACAAACTACTTACAGTAACTTATCGTACGAACAACACACACGTCCGAAGAAAGACTCCACCCTCCGACGGCTATGGCCGCGCGCACCGCAGCAACACGCCTTAGCGCGCACGGCTATTCACCGCGGCGGCGTCCCATGACCGACAAAGTCACTACACTCATTACACGAATTCTACCATATACTCTGAATCATCTTGCCATTTGTCTTACTTTGTCTGTGGGTCTGCAGACTTTACATATTTACAAATAAGTAAAATCACTTTAAATGTAAACTGTAGACGCTGAGATTTTTCATTCCCGTGTTTTAATTACGGCAGTGTCTCCGAAAACGAAAGGGAAGTTATTTGGTTGGATTTTGAAAGGAACTAAACTGCAATGGTCATCAGTCCATTTTCCATTCATAGAATATACATTAAAATCACTAAAATAACGTAAAATAATGTGTTGAACTACATTCAAGCTTGGAAAGTGAGTAACACGTCCAATATAAAAGCAACAACTAAAGTGGAAGAAAGAAATGTATTTAAAACAAAACAGCAGAGCGTCTTGGCTACTAATCACAGAAATAACACTGGATTATCCAGGCACTCTGTAACACATTAAAATGTCCACCCTTAAACTATTAGGCAAGAAGGACATATAGATAATGGACATACACGCTAAACCTCAAGTGGAGTGATAAAACCCAATCTCACGAATAAAATTTAAAATTTAGTCATCCGCTGAGTAATTGTCAGCTAAGACGAGACTTAAAATATTAGGAAGATTAAAGGTCCGCCTCAGGGTGGCTAAATTGGAGCATTCCACTAACATGTGGGCGACTGTCACTCTCGACCCACAATGACACAGGGGAGCATCTTCGCGATGGAGATGTTGTCTGTATGTCAGCCAAGTATGGCCGATGCGGAGCTGGCACAGGACGACAGAGTTCCTGCAAGAGGCCCGCATAGATAACCTCCACACTATATTGTCTCCTTTACGACCAGAAATTTATTTGACGAAGTTAGGGAGCGCCATTCTGTGTCCCACATACTGAAAACGTGGCTGTGTAGTACCGATCGGTGTTCAGTGGTCGACATGTCGATGTCCAAAGTAGGTTCCCAGGTAGTCTCTTTCGCTAACCTGTCAGCGAGTTAATTTCCCGCTGTTTTTACGTGCCCTGGTGTCCAGATGAAGATAATAGACCGTGCACGTTGTTCAAGAAGGAGAATGGACTCCTGGATGGCAAGTAGCAACGAATGGCTTGGGTAGCATTGGTCGATGGCTTGGAGGCCGCTCTGGGATTCGCTGCAGATGAGGAAAGGCTCTGCAGTGCAGAACGGATGTGATCAAGTACGCGAAAGTTGGCTACATTCTCTGCAGTGAAAATAATGCAGTCGTCTGGCAACTCGCGCGAAACATCATGTTCAACATAGACATTGGTATAGCCAACATGGTTATCAACCAACGAGCCATCTGTGTAGACCACTGGAGAGCCCAATGACGCATGGATGAAGGACAGGAATTGACGGTGAAGTGCCTCAGAGTGAACTGAGTTTTTGGAGCATCGTGTTAATTCCAGTCGAAGTAGTGGGCAACGTATTCTCCATGGTGGTGTACACGATTGGAACTGGGGAAAGAGATCGAGGAGAAAAGAGTACAATTCATTGAGAAGCGATCGGAAATTGCCACCAACTGTCATCCTTAATCGTGGCTGCTAGTGTGGAATATGAAGTGTTTTGTTCGGGAAAAGGAGACGCTGGTTTGGGTGGTTAGGCGAAATACGAACATTGGCAATGCAGTTAGTCAGCAGTTGTTGAGGCCTGACCACGAGTAGATTATCTACATGGCTCATTCTAAAGGCTCCTGCTGCAAGCCTAACTCTGCAGTAGTGGATCAGGTGAACCAGGTCAAGGAGCTGCAATGCCAAGGCGCTGCTAAACCATATGCCTGGCTCCAATAGTCAAGCCCAGACTGAACAACGACTTTGTAGAGCTACAGCAGTGTACCAACGATCTGCACCCCAAGCAGTGTGGAAGCCATGTTAGCTGGACGTTAAAGACAAGACCCAAAACGGTATGAGTATCCACTACATCTAGTAAAAGGCCATCAGTATGAAGTTATGGTTGTGGGTGAACTGTTAGACGCCGGCAGAAGTGCATAACACAGGTCTTGGTGGCAGACGGCTGAAACCCATGGACGAGAGCCCACGACCATGCCTTGAGTATAGCTCCGTACAGCTGGCGTTCAGCAACCAAAACACTAACTGAACTAAAATATATGTAGAAGTCGTCAGCATATAGTGAGGGAGATACTGACGACCCTATTGCTGCTGCTAGGCCGTTAATGACCACTAAAAATAGGGGAACATTCAATACAGAGCCTTTTGGGACCTCGTTCTCCTGAATATATGAGGACCTATGGGAGGCACCAACTTGTAGACGAAAGTACAAAGTTCTACAAACATTTGAATAAAAATCGGGTGCGAGACCTGAAGGCCCCAGTCTATTAATGTAGCAAGGATACGGTGTCGCCAGGTCGTGTCATAGACCATTGTCAAGTCAAAAGAGACGCCTACTAGGTGGTGGCGTCTAGAAAATGCTGTCCAGATGGCAGACTCTAGGCATGCCAAATTATGTGTGGTTGAGCGCCCCTTGTGGACACCAACCTGTCATGGAGCCAGTGACCCTTAGATTCAAGGAGAGCCGGCTGCAGTGGTCGAGGGGACTGAGGCGCTCCAGTTACGGTGTGCACGGCCACTTCGGTCGGGGGTTCGAATCCCCCCTCGGGCATGGATATTTGTGCCGTCCTGAGTATTAGTCAGTTCATAAGTAGTTTGTAAGTTTAGGGACTGATGACCCCATAGTTAAGTCCCATAAGCTATACAAACATTTGAAACATTTGATTCAAGGAGCCAAGACAACCGCCGGCTCACCAAACATTCTACCAGTTTACATAGAATACTGGTGACGCTGATGGTCCGATAGCTATCCACATCAAGCGGGTCTTTACCAGGCTTTAGCACTGGAACCATGGTACTCTTTCGCCACTTTACTGAAATATACCATCGCTCCAGATGCGGTTAAACGCAGCGAGAACATGTTGCTTGAGCTCCAATGGCAGGTAATTCAACTTTTTATTGTGGATACAATCTGACGCACTCACTAAATGGAACATTATATACTTGATGGTGACGTGCGGTAAAGGAGAGGTGTTTGCGTTGCATCCTCTGCTTCAATGTACGGAAGGCGGGTTAACAATTTTGAGATGCAGAGACGCGAGCGTAGTGCTCAGTAAAAGCCTCAGCTATTCCTACTGGATCCGTACATACAACTCCATTTATAGAAATCCCACGTATACCTGCTGGGGTCTGGCAGCGATGTAGACGTCTGATCTTGGTCCAGACTTTTGAAGGTGAGGTACATTACCCAACAGTAGAGACTTACCTCTTCCAACACTCTTATTTCCGTCTTTCTATTAGCTGGCGAGCACAAGCATAGACTAGTTTGAATTCGATAATGTCTTCTGGAGATGGGTACTACTTATGTCCCTGTAGAGCTCGCCTGTGATCTTTAATTTCTTCAGTGATTTGCAGCGACCATCAACGCATTGTCTTTCGCTGGGAGCACCTTCAGGAAGAAGGGACTATACTCTCTGCAGAAGAAACAATGGTCCTAGAGACACTCTCGACCACCAAGGTAATGATGTCGTGTGGTAGAGGTCCAACGGTGGCATCAGGGGTGTAGGCTTCCCTTGTTTAATCCCCATCAGGGATGACGTCCAGGTGACTGACACTAGGACAGTGACAGAAAGGCAGGAAAGTGGTCACAACCACATAAGTCTTCGTGTCTTTTCCAGTGAAAAGGCGGCAGAAAGCCAGAGTTGCAAACTAACAGGTCTGTGGCCGAATAGGTGCCATGCGCCACACTGAAATGTGTGGCAATACCGATGTTTAAAAGCCAGACATCGAGTTGAGATAGTAAATTTTCGACATCTCTACCGCGGCCAGTAAACAATGGTACCACCACATAAGGTGCTGGGACCATCAAGGTCACCCAGTTGTGGAAATTGTGCGGAAGCTGGTAAATCAGTGCGGCCAATACCTGTTTGGGTACTGTCTATCTTCCCCCAGATAGACACTGCAGATCGTAATGTCCGTTGTAGTCCTCACTCTGACAGCTGTAGTCTCTAACGGTGTTTGAAGTGTCACAGTCGTACTGTGGACAGACGTAGAAACGTATATACATACACCACATGACAACCTTACATAGTTGGCACGATTAATATAATAACTCCGATAGTCATGCAGGGTCGGGGTCCGCATTGCAGGGAACCAAGCTTCCTGCAGGCCGATGCAGAAGATAGGTGAAATACTGATAATCTGCCGTAGCTCAGCCAAGCGAGAGGAGAAAACCACAGAAATTCCACTGAAGAATTCAACTCTCAGTTAGGCAGGGGGTCATGAGTACAATGGGAAGGCAGTTTAATCGGCAGGGTCACCTGCTGCCACCGTTTGAGAACTAGCAGAATCGAGGACCATTGGTTCTGCGACTTCAGTAACGGCTAGGTTGTCCGGGTAGTACAGATCTCTACCTCGTCCTCTGAAGCCGAAGATGTTTGGAGTTGTGGTGCAGAAGCCACGGAGGTTCCTGTTTTCTTGTGTTTCTTCTTCTTCTTCTTGTGCTCTCGCTGATCTTTCGATTTCGAGTTCTGACAGAGCTACTCTCAAGTGACTTCAGGTACTGATGGCGCTCGAGAAACCCTTCGAAAAGCTATGTGTGGATCCTTCAGCCACTGCCTGGGATCCTCCGTTCCACTTGCAGAAAACTCGAAAGGCAGTGTCCCATGAACACCTTCCTAGCGAGAGGGGCCAGAGAAGACTGTTGCCTCTCCAGATGAGGGAGAGGAACTGATGTCGGCGGTGGCGCCTAGAACAGGTGTTGGGGGACCAGGAGAAGAATATGAGTGCCCCAATCATCAAGGGGGCAGATGAACTCTGGCGGCCCTGAGGGACCACAGTAGTTGGTACAAGTTTTAAGAAAATCGTCCGCAAAGAAAGTAGCGACGACGTGACTGTACTAAACGATGAGAATATTTGCAATGGTTGGAGTTACTCGTGTTTTTTCTTTAGCTACGCGTATGACAGTTCATCCAGAGTCTTGAATTCCATGATCTTCCTCTCTTTGTGCAGGATGGTACATTCCAGCGAGTAGGGAGGATGGTGCCGCTCACAGTTGACAGTTGACGCAAATGGAAGTTGGGACACGGAGTGTACCCAGATGCTATGGTCGTCCACAGTTTCTACACGTAGGGTTGGAGTTACAGCGTGAAGAAATGTGCCCTAATTTCCAGCACTTGAAACAATGCATAGAGTGAGCAACGCAAAGATTCATGTCACACTGGTATATAATCACCTAGACCGTTTCAGACAAAGAATCACCAAGATGAATGCTCCGGTGGCACCTCTATTGTACGTAGGCCCCCTGGAGACACGCCGGACAAAGTGTACGGTTCGTCTCTCTACGTTGGCACGTAACTCTTCATAACTGCAGAAGGAGATCACGGTGGAAAATAATCCCCTGGACCATATTGAGAGTCTTATGGAGAGTGATGGAGACAGAAACATTAACCAGCCTCTTACAGGGGAGTTACACTAGTGACTGAGCAGGAAATGCTGGCTCTATCAGAACTGACCCATTTCTCATTTTAGACATGCCAGCCACTTCTCCAAAATTTCCTTATCGCTTTGTGGCGATAAAAGACTCCCATACGTTCATGAACACACAAGCAATTTGGGAGAGTATTGCTCATCCCTCTCTCTGGCGCGACCTCCTCCCATGGCGTAGCCAAGGTGAGAAATGATTTGGGGTCGTATTTCCCTCCATTAAATGCATATTTTCCTCTCTTAGAGACGCTGGGGACTGATCGACCGCCTACCGGAGTTTGACTGCTTCAGCAAAAGCCTGGCGGGACAACCGTTGCTGGGAGTCCTGGTGCCCCAGGTATACGGGCATCTACACCTTGGGATGCGTAAGGAGTTCGCAGCTCGGGATTCAGCAGTGCGATCCCTGTGTTATCAGGGGGTCTCCGACCAACAGGGTACATGATGACCCCCCCCCCCCCTCAAAGGACTGTCTGGCAATCAGATGTTTTTAAAACATTATGGTAGAAGGTGCAGGAGGTGATAGTGTACAATGGGCGTAACTCGTGCACCACATGGGGTGTCCTTCCCAAATGACTGGATTTAGAGTGCAGCTGAAGTCCATTCTATAATTAGTACAGAAGGTCTTAGTGCACAGTAAATACGTGAAGCACCACATAAGGTGTCCTTCCGATGCCGGCCACGGTGTCCGATGGGACTGAGGCGCTCCAGTCACGGTCTGCACGGCCACTACGGTCGGGGGTTCGAATCCGTCCTCGGGCATGGATATTTGTGCCGTCCTTAGTCTTAGCTAGTTCATAAGTAGTTTGTAAGCTTAGGGGCTGATGACCACGTAGTTAAGTCCCATAAGTTCTACAAACATTTTGTCCTTCCGAAAATGATGAGCACTTCTGAAGAATTTGCACTGGACTCGCATTCGGGAGGATGGTGGTTCAAATCCACCTCCGGCCATCCAGATTTAGGTTTTCCGTGATTTCCCTAAATCACTCCAGGCGAATGCCGGGATGGTTCTTTTCGAAGGGCGCGGCCGATTTTCTATCCCATCCTTACTCAAATCTCCGAGCGTTAGCTCCGTCTCTAGTGACCAAGCTGTCGACGGGACGTTAAACCCTAAGCTTCCTTCCTCTGAAAAATCTGGACAGAGGGAGTTCAAACCCATAGACGGGACCCTGTCTTTATGGCCGAAAAGGTTGTAGACTTCTTTTAGTCGCCTCTTAGACAGACAGGAATACCTCGGGAATATTGTAACCCCCGAAACCGCAGGGAAAAGGGAAAATTCTGCCATTTAAAATCTTCAAGAAGGATCTGGAATTCGCTGGTTAAAAACTATTCAATTATATGTCACACAAATAGTCTCCATATGCAGTCGCCAAGTTCAAGAGGATGTAAGCAGTTTTACGTTGTGTGTTATGAGAGGGGGGGGGGGCATGACAGGGGGGGGGTTAAGTCCTCTTCAACGAAGATTATTACATATGATATTTTACTGGCGCAACTGCGTTTAAAAATGTCCACACGCCGATATTGAGCGCCTCTGTCATTTGTTCTGTGGAATGCTTCCATTAATTTTGTCGAGTTCAGCGAAATTGGGCTGATGCAATGTATTTCAAACTTTTTGTGCGATCACCGTACGAAAGTTCTTCTCGTAACATAATGCAATATATAGATATGGTGCTTTCAGTGTTTCTTTTTATTAGAAACAATTGTCATATCTCCGATTCACAGCCATCGGCAGGTTTCATTTTTTATGTCATGACTTCCACACTTTATCGGTTTTTGTCGTTGTTTTTGTTGGATTTTTGTTACGTCGTTGCTAATTCAATGTTTCGTTCAGATATGCAGTCCTTTTAATTTTCTGAAAACAATATTTCTTCAAATAAAAATTTTCAAATGTTTGTAAATCTAAGGGTCTTAACTGCTGCCGTTATCACTTCTTAGGCTTACAAATTACGTAAACTAACTTATGCTAAGAACAACACACACACACACACATATGCCTGAGGCAGCACTCAAACCTCCGACGTCGAGTAGCAACAAAGCGCTCCGCAACAAAGCGCCTTAGAGCCCTCGGCCACTCCACCGCGGCTTTCTTCAAATAAATAACGGCAGACACATCATAATCGATACTGCAATACCGATTATAATCTCACTGTAGTTAGTTATTTGAAGAAATGCTATTTTCCGAAAATAATAAAAAAAAGCCGTATATAACAATATAATAAAAGTTCAACAAAAACAGCGATAAAATGCAATATTTTGTGGAAGTGATGACATAAAAATGAAACCTGACGATGGATGTGTAGCCGAAATGGGATCATTATTTATAAGAAAATATAATGAAAGCAGCATGATGCAGTTTGGTTCGATTTCGAACGTGCCATTCACGGCCTGCACGGCCGCTGCGGTCGGGGGTTCGAATCCCCTCTCGGGCATGGATGTTTGTGCCGTCTTTAGTATAAGCTAGTTCATAAGTAATTTGTAAGTTTAGGGACTGATGACCCCGTAGTTAAGTCCCATAGACTCTACAAACATTTGAACATTTTTAGTACCAAGACTTTACAGAATCTTTGAATTTTAAGTTTACGTTTGTTGTGCATTTTCACATTCACTAATGTGATTTTTCCATTCCTTCAGTTAATTCAGGATATACACTTTTCAGACAGAACATTATCACCACTTACCTAAGAGTCCGAATGTCCCAGGGACGTACATAAGGGGTAGGCGCTGGGGTTCTGCCCCCCTCCTCCCACTTCCCCGAAATAATGAATATGAAGAACAAAAAATGTAATACTGTATCTGAGTTATTTTAATGAATGATGCATGAAGGCCGACCGCGGTGGCCGAGGTGACTGAGGCGCTCCAGTCACGGTCAGCACGGCCACTACGGTCGGAGGTTCGAATCCCCCCTCGGGCATGGACATTTGTGCCGTCCTAGTTCGTAAGTAGTTCATAAGTAGTTTGTAAGTTTAGGGACTGATGACCCCGTAGTTAAGTCCCATAAGCTTTACAAACATTTGAACATTTTGTTTTATGCATGAAGGCATTGCCGTGGTAGACAGTCATACTTCCCCGTATGTCAAATAAATAATAAAATTAATAATAATACTTCCCGGTATTGGTGAGGGGAGTTGGATGTTAGTGTTGGATGTTAGTGGTGTAGTGGTGTGAAGTTCGTGTTAGCTTTCTTTTCTTTTTCTTTTGTGTCTTGGCATTGAAGAAATGAGACCTCGGTAGGTCGGTGAAGGAAGTTGGCACCCTATCTGCACCCCCAAGTCGCCTAATTCCCGTAAATTCCGGGCAGGGATCGATGAGCTGTGACGTCACGTCCAGTCACCTCCCAGAGGTGTTCGATCTGGTCTCGCGAGTTGGGGAGGCAGCACACCAACTGCATCTCGCCACTCTGTTCTTTGAACCACTCCATCACACGCCTAGCCCTGTGACATGGTGCTTTATCTTGCTGAAACAAAGCCACTGCGTTTGGGAAACATGATCATGATGAAGGGGTGCGCGTTGTCTGCAACCTGTGTACGATACTTGTTGGACCCATGGATGGCCACGTGAATGTTCCAGCTTTTGTGTGTCTGGCAGTACAGATGTCACGGATCTGGAAGACGACGGGTTCGCACCCTCCCATCGGTACGATGGAAAAGGTATCGGGATTCATCAGAGCATGCGAAACATCCGGTGACTATGACCGCGTGTCCCTTCCAGTTATAGTTGCCGTTTAGTTTACTGTGACCACAACACACTGAAGCATGATGTGCTTCATGTTTTATTTGTACTGTGACACGCCAACTATAATGACGACGAATAATTACATTTAAAAAAGGTTTCCTTTGTGATGTCGTGTATGACAACGATACGATGATGGCAATTTAATCTACCGAAACCGATAATCTTAATATAGATAATTTTTTTTTCATTATAGGGCCTACAGCATTGAATATATCGTAATACGACAGCTTTATGTACTTTATTATACTTGAATCCTGCAAAGCAATTTTATTTGTTCACTACAGCTGTTTCGCTTTCGTGGCATCTAGTGCTCTGTAAAAGTTTAAATAACTTATTTCACAAGTATTTATCATAACGAAATATAGAACATTACAACAATTTTGATAGCGATGAATAATTACATTTTAAAAATGTTTTCTTTGTGATGTCGTGTATGACATGAAAATACGATGACGGCGGTTTAATCTGCCGGAACTGGTAACCTTATTAAAGATAAAAAAAATTCAGTACAGGGTCTGCAGCATTGAATACATCCTTACACGACATTTTTATTAAATATATTATACTTGAATGCTGAGAAGCAGTTTTATTTGTTCACTACGGCTGTTTTACCTCCATGGCAATGTCAAGTCGTCTGCAGAAGTTTAAATAAGTCTCTTCACAAATATTTTTCTTAGCGAAATGTAGGATTTTACAATAATTTTGAATGCATTACTTACATTTCATCTCTTGGTATTATATATAACATCTGTACTTTCATATGTGAGTACATTTGTCAGAAAGACTTTTCATTAGTTTAATGACTTTCCTGTTTGACAGCTCTTGCGAAGCTATATGTTGACAAATAATTAATTTCTTGGTGTCTTTGGTTAGGAATATGAAATCTTTGTAACAATATTCACAGTCAAAGATTCGAAATTAAATATGTCAGAGACCAGAAATACAAGCTAGAACATAGCCAAAGACATAACGAAATGCAGAGTATAACATATTTCTCAACATATAGCTCCGCAAGAGCTCTCAAACAGTAAAATCAGTAAAGTAATAAATCATTACAAAAGACTTTCTGATAAATTAACCCACATACTATCATATAGAGGTACACATGCTATATGTAATGTAAGTAATGCATTCAAAATTATTGTTATGTCGCATATTTCGATACGAAATACATTTGTGACACAACTTATTTAAACATTTGCAGACCACTTGACAATGCCATGAAGGCGAAACAGCTGTACTGAACGAATAAAACTACTTAGCAGCATTCAAGGATAATATAATTAGTAAAAATGTCGTATTATTAAAGATAATTTGCGGTCTTGACTACTTTACACAATAAATTAGAAGAAATTAAAAGCAAAACGTTCCTATCACGTACGTCAGGTTGTCAACATGATACAACTTACCATATTAACAGGGTACCCCACTTAACCTTTTCATCACAAATATCTCTGAAACAATAAAACATATCGAAAAACTACTTTCACTGGTAGGATATTATGAAAGTAAGTACTATAAGACAGTCTAAAACGTAAACAACTATTATTTTCAACACCAACACACGTATTTTTAAATAGAAACCCCTTATTATTTTTATGCAATCAATGGCATGAAAAATCAAAAAACGAATGGTGTTAGTACCATTGCAATACGTCTATTACATCCCGAGAAATTTAAACGCGAATTTGACGCCTGAAATAAATGACTACGTTGGCTGCGCGTTTAGTGTATTTCAAGCGTCGAAATCGCGTCTCAGTTTTTCGGGTTCTAATTGACGTATTGCGATGCTAGCAACCCCAGTCTTTTTGTGATTTTTCATGCTATTCATTGCTTAAAAATAATACAGGGAGTCCATTTAAAAATAAAGAAGTTTGTGTTCAACATAATATTTGTTTTCCCTTTAGACTATCATATTACTTACCATCAAAAGCCCCTGCCGTACGCTGATGCCCGTGAAAATAATTTTTCAATATCTATTGTTGTTCTACTTGTATTTAGGGTGGAAAGTTGAAAGGGTCACCTGTATAACATTGTTGATGTCCCATAAAGTAATTTTTCTCAGTACTAGCGGATTATTAGAGGCGCGCTTTACGGGAAACGTCAGCTACCGAATGTAATAGGGCTTTTGTAGCAGATATTCGCCGTGCTGTGATGTAAGTTTTTGCGTGGATCGTGTGTGCGGCGGCTTTTGGAAGCTCGGTGGGGCGTGATGACGGCCGCCGTGGCTACTGTTTGGTTTGCCGGCCCGGACGCTTTGATCAGCCAGTCGCTGCCAGCGACACAGCACAGGGAATTCCAGCGCCACGGCCGGCGAATATCTGCCGCCTAAGCTGCTTTCTATCGCTTACTGCCAGCCAATGAGCTCCTGGTACGCGAACCGTAATTACGCATCCTATCTCGCGTGCTCTCTGCCACACAACTGAGAACGCCACTGCGTAGCAACGTTTTGCGTGGGACGTGAGGCGTGGCGTTGATATCGAAAGGGACACTAGTGGCCGATTAAACACGTTCTGCAACAATAAGGCTTCCTCCAGTACCAAATTCCGATATACGTGCTCACCATGGATGCGTTGTAATATGTAGAACGCCCACTAGCTTGCATTTATAGCCAATCTTTAATTCAGCGCAAAGTTCCTAGTGACTGGAAAAAAGCGCAGGTGACTCCGATGTATAAGAAAGGAAAGAGAACTGACTCATACAATTACAGGCCAATATCGTTGACATCAGTTTCATGTAGAATTTTGGAGCATATCCTCAGTTCGAATATAGTAAATTTCCTTGAAACGGAAAAGCTTCTTTCCATGAATCAGCACGGGTTTAGGAAACATCGTTCATGTGAAACTCAGTTTGCCCTTTTCTCACATGACATCTTGCGAGCCATGGACGATGGGCAACAGGCGGATTGTGTTTTTCTCGACTTCAAAAAGGCGTTCGACGCGGTGCCACACTGCAGACTGCTAACGAAGATACGAGCTTATGGAATAGGTTCACAGATTTGTTCAAAATGTTCAAATGTTTGTATAGTCTATGGGACTTAACTACGGGGTCATAAGTCCCTAAACTTACAAACTACTTATGAACTACTTACGAACGAGGACGGCACAAATATCCATGCCCGAGGGGGGATTCGAACCCCCGACCGTAGTGGCCGTGCAGACCATGACTGGAGCGCCTCAGTCTCCTCGGCCACCGCGGCCGGCCACAGATTTGTGACTGGCTGGAAGACTCCCTAAGTAATAGAACGCAGTACGTTGTTCTCGACGGCGAGTGTTCATCAGAGACGAGTGTATCGTCAGGCGTGCCCCAGGGGAGTGTGATAGGACCGCTATTATTTTCTATCTATATAAATGATCTGATGGACAGAGTAAGTTGTAATTTGCGGCTGTTTGCTGATGATGCTGTGGTGTATGGGAGGGTGTCGTCTATAACTGACTGTAATAGCATACAGGGTGACTTAGACAAAATTTCTAGTTGGTGCGAAGAATGGCAGCTAGCTCTCAATGTAGAAAAGTGTAAGGTGATGCGCATAAGTAGAAAAAACAATCCCATAATGTTCGAATACAGCATTAGTAGTGAGCTTCTTGATGCTGTCGCGTCGTTCAAATATCTAGGCGTAACATTGCAGAGCGATATGAAATTAAACGAGCATGTAAGGACAGTTGTGAGTAAGGCGGACAGCCGACTTCGGTTTATTGGGAGAATTTTGGGAAGATGTACTTCACCTGTAAGGGAGACCGCGTATAGAGCGCTTGTACGACCACGTCTTGAGTATTGCTCAAGTGTTTTGGACCCGCAGCTGATCAGTTTAAAGGAAGACATAGAGGCGGTTCAGAGACGAGCAGCTAGATTTGTTACCGGTAGGTTCGACCAATGCGTGAGTGTCACGGAAATGCTCCGGCAACTCAATTGGGGATCGCTGGAAGAAAGACGACGTTCTTTTCGTGAATTTCTGTTAAGTAAATTTAGAGGGCCGGAATTTGAAGCTGAGTGTAGTACGATCTTGCTGCCGCCTACTTACATTTCGCGTAGTGATCACAAAGAAAAGATAAGAGAAATTAGGGCTCGTACGGAGGCATATAGGCATTCTTTTTTTCCTCGTTCAATTTGGGAGTGGAATAGGAAAGGAAATGCCTAGTAGTGGTACAGTGTACCCTCCGCCACGCACCTTACGGTGAATTGCGGAGTATGTATGTAGATGTAGATAGCATTCCCAAGTTCGTACCAGTCAACGTAAGAGAGTCAGATAGTTTCGTAAGACGGGTACGAAGTCTATCGCGACGGAGTCCTTGCAAAGGGGAGATGTACGCAAAAATTAGTGAAAATCGCAAAAAAACTTTATTGGCTCTGGAGATAGTATATAGTATCAAGATTATTACATAAAAACATTAGAACCTATTTCAGACGCTAATACATTTTAAATTTTTTTTTCGTAAGCTTGCTTCATGCCACGCCCTCTTTTTTCAGTGACAATAATGCATTTCTTGTCTCCAATTGTACATATTTCAGCTTATTATGAACCTGATTGTAAGACTGAGAAACTAGAATGCATTGGACATATTCAAAAGAGGACGGGTGGCAAGCTTTTGAAATTAAAAAGAGAACTCAAGGGTCAGTAACTAGAAGATGGTAAGTACCTAGGGGGCTTACTGACAAAGACATACATACTTCACAAGTTTATTATGGTAAAGCTATTAGAGAAAACTATCAAAGTGTGGAAACTATGCAAAGAACTGTTTCGGCAATTTACTTCCACAAACTCTCAACCGATGAAAATCCTATTCACAACTTGTGTGATATTTCATGGTGCAAATTCCTGAAAGCTGAAGAGATTGGCACTACTTACACTCATAAGCACAATCTTCCTGAAGCAGTTATGAATGCTGTGAATCCAACTTTTAGGTTTCTGGCTAACCCACACCTGTTGAAAAAATGTGAACATGGCAGAACTCAACATCCCAATGGTAGTGCAAAGCCGGCCGCGGTGGCCGAGGAGGCGTAGGCGCTCCAGTCACTGTCTGCACGGCCACTACGGTCGGGGGTTCGAATCCCCCCTCGGGCATGGATATTTGTGCCGTCCTAGTTCGTAAGTAGTTCATAAGTAGTTTGTAAATTTAGGGACTGATGACCCCGTAGTTAAGTCCCATAGACTATACAAACATTTGAACATTTTGGTTGTTTTTGTTGTTGTTTTAAGGGGACTAAACAGCTAGGTCATCAGTCGAACATTTTGGTAGTGCAAATAGCTGCATATGATACGTGCTTAGTATTTAACAGTGGAAATATAGGCAGAATAAAGGCTTTGCAAAGGCTAGGTTTGAAACCAGGAGCATTTACACTGTCGATACTGAAGCGCATTGACGATCGAAGAACTGCAGCAGCTGTGTCCGCAATTGAAAAAATTGAAAAAAAAAACAAAAAACAAAGTTTATCGAAGAAGACAGTCAGAAGAAATCAGCTTGAAGAGGAAGACGACACTGTTGAATATGGATATGGTCAACACTGAACCAAAGAACATGCATATATCACAGTAAATTTATATTTTTAAATTATGTTTCCTGTAAGTTTACTTTTTATAAATGTTATAACTATTAATGATGCAAAGATAAAATTTGGCATGTTGCTGTAAACCCTTATTCTAAAAAACTTTGTGGAGCCATTTTTGACAAGTAATACGGCATTTGTAACCAAAAATGTTGGAAAAAAAGATAAATTTTGTGTATCAAATTTGAATAGCTAATAAAACCAAATGAATAAACATATCAAAAATCTATTCCACAGATACTTTCAGGCTATTATGTTGATTATGTGTGCAGAATTTGGTATATTATGGTTTTCTAGAAACGGTACATTTAATAGGTATATATTATGGAAAACAGGTAATTCTAAAATGTAAGAACTATAAGTCGTAGAAATTTGAAAATTGTTGTTCGCATTAAGAGTACACTCCTAAGTAAGTGTACCAAATTTTATTGATTGATCTCCAAAGTGGCTAGTGCTATAATGATTTTTTCTTGTCGCGTCAAAAAAGTGGTAATAGCCAAGCTTTGGACTATCACCTGTGTAGTCTCCGTCAGGGGTAAAGCTGACTGTTGCGAACTGTTTTTCTTTGTTGTTATTTTAATACCCATGCTCGGGAAGCTGGAAGGAGCGTAATATGCTGCTCTTCAGCCACCTGTATATAGATGTTTGGCAATCATTTTTTTAAGAAAAAATGAGATGACAAAATATATGAATTTGTATACAATGAAGGAGCAGTTTATGAGTGAAAGTTTAAAATTCACAAAAGAGTTACTTAAAATAACAGCCAGAAGTTAAACCACGGTGTAAAATTACACAGTTACTGGGACGGACAAAGTAAAACACACGATGCCACACTGGAGAGCCGCGGTTATAAAAGAACACACGCGCCTCGATTGTCCTGCCGCAACCGGCGAGCGCTCCAATTTAAAATCACATGAAAGGCGCTGTCATACCACTATGTTACTGAAACAACGGACTGTGACACTGTCAAAAAGCACCAAGCAATGGCGCGACCCGGACCTTCTGGTAGGAAAGATGAGGGGTGCGGCGAAGCGCAGGTAGTGCGATAGTGGCCAAGGGGGGGGGGGGCTGGCAGGAGGAGCGCCGGGGCGGAGGAGAGGGGAGAAGGGGCAGGGCGGGGAGAGGGGAAGGCAAGGAGCGGGGCGCCATCAGGTTTGCTACCAAGGATAGATTTAAGGGCGGAAATCGTCCGGGAGGGGGAGGTGACGGTGTCGTGAGCTGGAGGCTTCCACTTAAATAACCAGGTAACGGCGCCTCATTGTCTGACTTACGTCACGGCGCTATCGGCGGGTACCTAGGTGGCTCCCGCTAAACACCTAGACTTTTCTAGAACACTCCATTTCGCGTTGATAGCAACGCCATCTCTCGCAACAGGCAGTAAGACATCCTCTGTACCTTCTCTGACCCCAGTGCGCGCTTTCGAGCATTGCTGAGATATCCAGAGCCTCTATTAATGCTGTTTTCGCATAAGCGAATTTCAACCGCCTCCCTCATGAAAAAGTCCCAATAGTCTGATGTGTCAGCCAGTATTCTCGTTACTTCAAACAGAATCTTATGTTTATTTAATAGGTTGTGTTCAAGCATCGCCGATAGTCAGTTACACCGCCCAGTGCCCAAATCCCCGTAGACTCCTCCTGGTATTGGAAAGCTTCCACCGCCTTACTGGCTCCTAACCCACCACCACCTGTCGCCTCCTGCATCGTGACTAACCCATACCTGATGATGTCAGTAAGGCTGACCATTTCGCCTCCTTCCTCTCCGACATATTCACCATCCCTGGCAATCCCAACATTGATTATTCCCTTTTCCCAGACGTTCATGAGAAAACAGACGTCTCACTCCCACCCCTAGCCCCCGGCTTTCAATACCTGGGTCACATTCCCCTCTCAGACATAAACACACCCATCACCACACATGATCTACAGCTGACACTGCACAAAACGCTACACGGCTCCTGCATCCATCACCACCTATAACGTCACCATCTTCTCCCTCACACCCAATGTGGATTTCGTCCGTCCTTCACAACAGATGACGAACTCCTTTGCCTTACCCAACTACTCTCCCTTGAGTTCAATTCCCGCCGTTCTGCCATCTTTGTCTCCCAGACATTGAACGGGCATATGACCGAGTCTGACATTCCAGCCTGCTCTTCAAACTACAAACCTTGTCTGGGTAATTGCCTCCTTCCTCTCAGACCGCCCTGCCTATGTTACCATCCGCAATGCCGATTCCCATCTTTTCTATCCCTCTGCTGGCATGCCCCAAGGTTACGTCTTTCTTCCCTCTTTTATCTCCTGTATACCACATATGTGCCTAAACCTGCCCCTCCTGTACACCTCTTCCAATATGCTGATGTCACCACGTTCCTTGCTGTAGCTTTTCACCACTTGGTATAACCAGTGGCTCCTATCTACACTACTGGCCAATAAAATTGCTACACCAAGAAGAAATTCAGATGATAAACGGGTATTCATTGGACAAATATACTAGAACTGATGTATGATTACATTTTCACGCAATTTGGGTGCATAGATCCTGAGAAATCAGTACCCAGAACAACCACCGCTGGCCGAAGTAACGGCCTTCACACGCCTGAGCATTGAGACAAACAGAGATTGGATGGCGTGTACAGGTACAGATGTCCATGCAGCTACAACGCGATACCATAGTTCATGAAGAGTAGTGACTGGCGTTTTGTGATGAGCCAGTTGCTCGGCCACCATTGACCAGACGTTTTCAGTTGGTGAGAGATCTGGAGAATGTCCTGGCCAGGGCAGCACTCGAACATTTTCCATATCCAGAAAGGCCCATACAGGACCTGCAACATGTGGTCATGAATTATTCTGCTGAAATGTAGGGTTTCACAGGGATCGAATGAAGAGTAGAGCCACTGGTCGTATCACATCTGAAATGTAACGGCCATTGTTCAAAGTGCCGTGA
The DNA here is from genome assembly GCA_026315105.1 of Locusta migratoria. Taxonomy (NCBI): domain Eukaryota; kingdom Metazoa; phylum Arthropoda; class Insecta; order Orthoptera; family Acrididae; genus Locusta; species Locusta migratoria. The sequence goes on along the minus strand of CM048755.1, from coordinate 666,339,299 downwards.
TGCGAACAAGAAGTGACTGAGACGTGTAACCAATGGCACCCCATACCATCACGCTGAGCAATACGCCAATATGGCAATGACGAATACATGCTTCCGATGTGCGTTCACTGTGATGGTGCCAAACACGGATGCGACCATCATGATGCTGTAAACTGAAACTCGATTCATCCGAAGAAATGACGTTCTGCCATTCGTGCACCCAGGTTCGTTATTGCGTACACGAGCACAGGCGCTCGTGTCTGTGATGCAGTATCACGGGTAACCGCAGCCATGGTCTCCGAGATGATAGTCCATGCTGCTGAAAATGTCGTCAAACTGTCATTCAGATGGTTGTTGTCTTGTTGACTCAGGGATTGACGTGGTTGCACAATCCGTTACAGCCATGCAGATAAGATGTCTGTCTTCTCGACTGCTAGTGACAAAAGGCCATTGGGATCCAGCACGGCGTTCCGTATTGCCCTTCTGAACTCACCGATTCCATATTCTGCTAACAGTTATTGGATCACGACCAATGCGAGCAGCAATGTTGGGATACGATAAATCGCAATCGCGATAGGCTAAAATCCGTCCTTTATCAAAGTCGGAAACGTGATGGTAGGCATTTATCCTCCTTACATGAGGCATCACAACAACTTTTCACCAGGCAATGCCGGTTAACTGCTGTTTGTGTATGAGAAATTGGTTGGAAACTTTCCTCATGTCAGTACGTTGTAGGTGTCACCACTGGCGCCAATGCTCTTGTGTGAATGCTCTTAAAAGCTAATCATTTGCATTACACAGCATCTTCTTCCTGTCGGTTAAATTTCGTGTCTATAGCACATCATTTTCGTGGTGTAGCAATTTTCATGGCCAGGAGTGTATAAATCCTGGCAAAACCCAGGCGATCATTGTAGGCCGCACCACTCCTTCCTTCTGCCCCCGTGATTTTTATCTCACCCTCCATAACTGTCCGGTCCGCCTCACTCGCACTCTTAAGTACCTGGGCCTCACCATAGATCGCACCCTCTCCTGAACTCACCACCTCTGCACCATCCAAGACAAAGCCCGCTGTTGCCTCCACCTCCTTAAACTCCTTGTTGCCAAACCTGGGGCCTGAACCCTTCCACCATCCTATATACCTACAAGTGCCTCATCTGCCCTATCCTCTTTGTCTCCTGTCCTGCCTGAATCTCTGCCCTCTCATCCTTCTACAGCCCCTAGAAATCCTGGAACGCCTCGCCTTCCATATCCCTTCCTATGCCCCATGCCCCACGCAGCTCCTCTATGACCTCATTCCCTTTCGCCGCCTTGTCCGCTTCATTGAGCACCTTCGTCTCCGCTTCCTATACCAGAAACTGGATCCCCCTCACCCTATTGTACATCCTATCCTAACCAATCGTGGTGCTATTACCACTGTATCCCCCCTACTCTCCACTTGTCCACCCTCCTTACCCTTTCCCGTGGCAATTTCTGCACCCTCCCCCTACGTGACGATGCCCCCACCCAGACATTTATCCCTCTTACCAGCTCTGATCCTCCTCCTTCTCCTCTTCCTCCCTCCTGGATCCCCCTAGAGGACCCCTTGTCCTCAGTTCTTTCCTCCCCCTCTACCCCTCACACGTACTGGCCCCTCTGGTACCCCCTGCTCCTTACAGCTTTCTGGGACATCCCACCGCCCTCCTTTCCCCCATGGCCCTGTGGCCCCTTCCCCATCCTCCTCCCCACCCCTCCCATCCTCTACTCCCTTCCTCCCTTCACAAGTCTATTGCCCTCGTCCTTGCTCCTGCCCCTTCCACATTCATTATAACCAAGTGTGTGACTTGTCAATGTTCTGACAGTGTGACTATAATTATTTTAACCAAACTGCGAACGGCCACCCCGCAGCCGACACCTGTGTTTTTTTAAATGTACATGTATCTCTGTGCTACAGTGTTGTGTTTCACTTTCGCTCCACTTTCATCATGTTATCTTCAATTTTTCGTCGTGTCTATGTTTTGTATTCAGCCTATTTTGTCCTCCATTATATTCATGGGTTCTTTTCATGTCTTGTATAGTCGGTTGAAGAGCACCTCATGCGCTGTCAGCCCGCCCAACCAGGGGAATGATATGACAATAAAGAGAGGGAAATAAAACATCTCTGATCCCATCCGCCTCACCCCCACCTGAAAATACCTTGGTCTTACTCTAGACCGCTCCTTTAGGTGGAATCCCAACTCAAAATCATCCAACAGAAAGCACATAATGGCCTCCGACTCCTGAAGCTTCTCTCTGGTCTGAGTTAGGGCCACCATCCTTCGTACCTACAAGTCCTTGATCCGCTCCATCCTCTACTCCTTCATTGTATCCTGGATCTCCGCCCCCCCTGAAGTTTTACAATGCTATCCAAATCCTGGATCCCCATGTGCTCCACCGTCCCTACCGCATCTGCCAACCCTTCCCCGCGTGGATCCTCTATAATCTCATCTCTATCCCGCACTTTTTCCTCAAACACCTCAGAAACTTGTATACTACCTGTAAGCTAGAGTCCCTGAAACATATAGTCAACCCCTCTTTACCATTGGCCCGCCGCTACCGAAGCGTCCCTCCTACCCTACACCTACACTACTTACACATCCTCTCCCAGAGCATTTTCCGCCAACTCCAGCTCCCAGAGAGTGAGATACATCCGGAAATCTATCCCTCATACCAACTTTAGGGCTCCCTCCACTTTCCCCCTCTCCTCCCTCTCACCACCCTCTCATCCGCCTCCCCCTACTTATCCCATCCCCAGAGTTCTTGCACTTTCCTATACCTTTCCCTAGCGATTGGGTCCGCCTCCTCCCTCTTACTCCTTTGCCGTAACATTTCCCAGAATAGCACCCTCGTTCTCACATTGTGGCAATCCCCCTCCCCCCAAACATTCGCCCCCTTCAAAATATTACAGTACAGTGAAGTGAAGCTTGTGCAATTTTAAATTCGTATTGTGTGTGTCAAAAGTGTTGAGTTTTTTAATACTGTCATCCACTACACTGTGGAAACACCTGAGCCTGCAGTGTCTCTTCAACAATGTGTGACTTCAGACCGTTTTTGAAACTTTAAATTTGTGAGTTAATCCTCCATGGACAGTCTTCGTTTGTTGTGTATATGTTTTGCCTTTTTTCATCTATTTTTATTTCATTTCTCCTGTGTCCATTCTGATGTTATTTTAACTGTGTGTATGGCCATATCAAAGATTTTTATCGTCCAATATACATGCTTTTTACTGCCAATAACTGTCTCGATTTGTCTCTCTCTCTCTGTTTTTGTCTTCCTTTTTATTGTTTACAAGTTTTGAGAATTAGATACAATACATTGAACGGTAATAAAATTGCAGAATTAAACAATTTGATAGGAGATTACAAATAGAGACTGATACACACAACAAAGAATTTAAAAATACATATTCAGTATTAAAATAGCCACGACGGTTAAAATCACATATGTTAAAATCCAAGGTGGTTAAAAACACAATGTAGGAGCACACAGGACGACGACGAAGGCACTGATTAAAAACATATGGCAACACTAATATCTTGCCTTTTCGGCGGTCGCTTAAGTTTTAAAAAACACTTGCAACACTGAACACAGATACTGGCAAAATGCTAACAGAGCACTGTTGAAATTGTAGGGCAGGAAGGGGGTGAGGTGCGGAGGGAAAGGACGGCATGGGAAGGGGTGGGTGGGATGGGGGAGGAATGCACAAGGACTCCAAAGGATGGGGAGGAGGGGGAAACAAAGCATGGGAGGGGGAAGGAGAGGGTGCATACAAATACGGAGAAGGACTAAGGTAAATGGGACAGATAGATGTCAGGACAGAAGGTGTCATCCGGGAGGGGGAGGTGACAAGAGTTACCCTCAGAGAGGACGTGGAGAGTGTGACAGTGAAGGGAAGTAGGGATAACAAGGTAAAGGCGTGGCAGAGGCCCAGGATGCAAAGATAGGAGGGATACATGCGGGTAGTAGGAATACAGTTTTCAGGTGACATATTGGAAGTGGAGGCGTTCAAGGAATTTGCGCAGGTGTGGGAACTGAATAAGGTCATACAGGATCCGTGTGGAGGATGGGAGGCGGATGCGGTAAGCGAGTCAGAGGGCGTGGCGTTCAAGGATCTGGAGGGATTTGTAGTGGCAGGGGGAGTGGAAACCCTAGCAGAATGGAAGCACCTCAAGACAGGACCCATTATGGAACGGTAGGTGAATAGAATGTTGGAGAGGTTAAGGCCCCATGTCTGGCCAGCAAGGAGTTTGAGGAGTTTGAAGCGCGAGAGGGCTTTTTCTCGGACTCTTTGAAGGTGGGGTTTCCAGTCGAGGGATCAGTCAATTTTGGTTTGTGAGATAGGACAGTCATGGAGTTTAAGGTATAGGTCTCAGCGGCGGAAGGAAGGGGTGGTGTGACCTATGATGATTGCCTGGGACTTGGTGGGGTTAACTGTGAAGAGCCACTGCTTACACCAGGTGGAGAATTCGGATAGATGGGACTAAAGGAGGTGCTGGGATCGGGTGAGGGAGGGGACGAGTGCAAGGAAGGCGGTGTTGTCAGCATATTGGAGGAGGTGGACAGGAGGCTGGGGTTGTGGCATGTCAGCCGAGTATATGTAGTAGAGGAGGGGGGAGAGAATGGAAACCTGGGGTACCCAAGTTGAGGGGTAGAACAAATGGAAGTTGGAATTATTGACAGTGACATAGGATGGGAGGCGGGCGAGAAAGGATGCAATGAAGCGGAGATAGTTAATGGGAAGGGCATAGAATTGGAGCTTGAAAAAGAGACCGGAATGCCATACACAGTCGTAGGCCTTCTGAATATTGAGGGAGACTAGGATAGTGGCACGACAGGAGTTCATCTGGATGGAGAGGGGGTAAGTGAGGTGCAGCAGTTGGTCATTGACAGAGGATTGTCGGAAGCCTCATTAGGAGAGGGGGAGGAGTTGGTGTTGACGAAGATGCTGGTGAATATGGCGAGACAGGATTGTTTCCAGGACCTTGGTGAACACGGAGGTGAGGCTGATGGGACGATAGGAGGAGGCGTTGCAGGAAGCTCGCTGGGTTTGAGGAAGATCAGGATATGGGAGGTCTTCGAAATGTTGGGGAAGAAGCCGGTGTAAAGGATGATGGTGTAGAGAGGAGCAAGGCGTGTATGGAATGAATGGGGGCAGGCACACAGATGCCTGTAGTGAGGCCGTCGTGGCCGGGAGCGGTGTTGTTTCAAATTGTAGTGGTTGGATGTTGTTCATCTACCGACAGAAAAACCATTTGCAGAACTAAAAACAGACGGAATAACAATATTTAACCAGCATTCGTTTGCAAAAGTTGTAAACCTAAAGTTCTATACGGAGATTTCAGAAGACTGCGCATCAGAAGAGATGACAGCGTACACACAAGAAGATGAGAAGTGCTATAACATTATTCTCCATAACGCCTCCAGATACAGATATCACTGAACTAGGTCTGATATCTGCATATACATAGTCGTTCTACAAGTCTAGCCCTTACTAAAAATCACAAGAACCTGTCGTTTACTGTACTCCATGTGCCTATATTTATAGTGGAATGACGACTAGTTTAAATAAAATTACGACTAGTTAAAAAAAATTACAATCTTAAAATTCCGCTTTAGTGTGAAGTAGAATTGTCTTAATAGTTTTATTATTTAGAAAATAAAAGTGAAAATCCCGAACGCTGTTGGTTAGGGGATTTGCACAGGAGGGAAGAGCGATGCTGCTAGTTGCAACTGAAAGTTAAAAATTGAAGTGGATACGGCGATGGGCAGGTGTGTGGACTCGGTCGCAGAAGGGCTGCCGCCTTCGGGTGTGAGGGGAAGCTCTGGTTAATGGGGTCCTGGCCACAGTCTTGTTTTTTGCGGTCACTCTGTTAGGGGCGCGTGCCTCTGCAGCCTCGATGTGACAGCACGCCCCTGCCCTGTTTGATTAATCGATTGCAGCCGCGCGCGCTCGCTTTGACGGCCGGGACCTGGGGCCCTATTCTGTATCTTTCGTACCGTTCGGTTCGGTGTTTTTTTCCTGGTGGTGACGTCAATTTCGGTTCGGTAGGGAAAATGGTTATTCTGTAAGCTTCTGCGCCCTGCTACCGCCTGAAATGGCCACCGAAATTTCGAGTGCTGCACCAAAAGTTGCTGAGGCTTCGAGAAGGCCGATTCTTTCGTTTCGGTGGGGTTGGATTGCGAAGATAAATTCATATTTTAGCAATGCTCTGTGGTTTTAAATTCTGATAACGGAACACCTATTGTTTTTAAGTAATAAATAACTTAAAAAGTTAATTTTCAAGGTTGTTTGCAAATATTATCAGAATATTTTGTTAAACTTGCTAGCGTTCTAATGTTTAATATAACGAAGTAGCACTTCTGTAAACTGGATTGGAATAAACCTTATCTTAAAATACGCGTCTTGGTAATGTCTTTAATGCTCCGTTTTATTTGCCCTACAAACTCTCATATTACGAAAGTGTAAATACGAAATCCATCAAATACGGCGTCACCTTCGTTTTCGCCGTTCGCAAAGCTGTTGCGTCGTATTTGGCAAATTTTCGTATTTGCACTTGCGAATTACTCAAATGTGCACTTCAGATACTATACTGCATTAAATATCTTCATAAAATGGGCCATTTTCACCGCAATCTTAAGTCCTGTTGTGCCCTCAAGGACGTTAGCGATGTATCTAAATGGTACTTTATAGAGTTTCATCGTACTTTTCCGTACAGACTGAGTATTTATTACTTACAGCAAACGCTTTTACAACGTTTAAGTTGAAAGGAATTTTGTGAAGTCAGATAGTGGAAATCATAAAATTTGGTAGCAGCATAAGTAACCTATAATCATTCCGCAAAGACGTCATGGGAAGCAAAGAACAGCGTTTCGTGAAGACGATCTGTTCTACTGGTTAAGGCAACGAGTTCTCATTGTGATTATTATTGGTCTAGGTTCGAATCTTGCCATGTGCAAAATATTTTTTTCACCAGTCATCTTGTTTGGAATACTTTTCTATTCGTTTAAGAGAAGCATGATCTAGAATATCCTTTAGATGTACATGTAAGAGCGAGCACCAGCAGTAGTTTCTTAGACATTGGGAGTTCACTCTTATATAAAATAAAAGATGAAATTTCTCTAAGTGAAACAAACACGGCCGAGGTGACTGAGGCGCTCCAGTCACGGTCAGCACGGCCACTACGGTCGGGGGTTCGAATCCCCCCTCGGGCATGGATATTTGTGCCGTCCTAGTTTGTAAGTAGTTCATAAGTAGTTTGTAAGTTTAGGGACTGATGACCCCGTAGTTAAGTCCCGTAAGCTTAACAAACATTTGAACATTTTTGAAACAAACACAGACTGTTATTTTTACTGTTTTTATATTCATGTGTGACTACTCTCAATACTTGAAACGCAGTTTGAAACAAAGTCTTCAGCCTTCATGTTGATGATTACATAATCTTCAATATGAAGACTGAAAATTTTTGTATGTTTTAAGCACTGATGAGAGTCTCACAGCGATCAAAATCAAATTTTATGACAGTAAAGACTTCTCTTCATCATCCATTTATGTTAACAGGCACTGAGTAGTTGGATTCAATTTGGAATCAAATCTGACTTTTCAGGTTTTGTCCAATTAACGACAGAAGGTACTAAAACTTGGTATGAGTGAATCTAAAAAATTCCTTTAGCTTTTCCGCCTCGTCAAATAGCTGTTTTGTTATTAAAATATTGTACGCTCCTTCTTCAGTAAAAAACATTGACTAATTTGCTCTTCTAAGAGTTGTCTCGACTAATATATAATTGTTTTCCTTTTCCGCATCTTCCATCTACTTCCGCAGTGGCAAAATGAAAAGTTTTTCACTGGCAGCACTGCGCTCTCTCTGCTGCTACCGCCGCGCCGCATTGGCCCACGCATAGCAAACTGTCTCCCCCAGTGCACTGAACTCGCGTGTCGCCAATGAACCGAACAATACTGCACTCGTCTACGACAAACGGTAGCACTTAACGTCTTCCAACAAACGGCAAAAATAAATTCAAACCTTTTCAAAACTTTTTCTCGTTTACACCCCCACAAAACATGTAAAGGGAAAAAGTTTGTCGCTTACTACATTTTGGACGTTGGTTTGGTAAAAGTTCTGCATCAGAAGTGAGATTTTAATTTATTACTTCACTATCATTGAATATATTGGCCAGACCGTTCGCAGACATTGACAACATATAGCACTGAAGGCAATTACAAAATTATTTTGCTGTGTGTCGCTTAGTTTAGGAAATACAATGTGACAAACAGGGTAGAGCGAATAAACAACCTTTCATAAAAGTTCAAATATTCTCTATTTCAGCGACAAATAGTTTTAATTTAATCGAAAAAAAAAGGTGTCTGTAGATAGTTCTCGGAACACACTGTCGTGTTATGTCGCCATATTATAAAATACATGTGTGGTGTCGCACAAGTCTAAAGTGCGCGCCACCTACTTTCGCCGCGCGCCGCCATGCACGCACGGCGCGGCGTTCTTACGACGTCAGCCACGAGCGCCCTCTGCGACAACTCCGCTCGTGGCCACCACTGAACGACATCGTTCACTTGGGACTGAGATAGGAACCAGTTAACACTTCGGAATCAGATAGGCACCAGTGAAGACTTGGCTATCGGATAGGCACTAGGCAGGACTCTAGCTCAACTATGTATCAGCACTCTGCAGTACTGAGCTATGCAAAAGTTAAGTATTGTATAAATTCTGTGCAATATATATCTCGTTCTAATTTACTCTAGTGTTTCCAGTTTCTGCTGTCCCACTGGCTGCTCACCTTCGTACCTCCACAAGCGTGCATCCTTTTTTCCTGTGTCGGTCTTTCTACTCGGTCCCCGACACCTACGACGAAAACGAGACACAAAAGCGGCGACGAGGCTGGGACACAAAAACATGACTCATTTTTTATATTTGTATGGGCTGTCCCTCATGGTAGGAAACGCAGCGGACGCGGGCAGCAGCTGCCGTTCCCCCCTGCTCACCAGCAGTGCGCATGCGCGGAGAAGCAGTCAGTCGATTCTGATTGGCTGATGCGAGCAGATCTAGTAACAGTACCACCGTGAACTTCGGTGTCCACGAAGATGGCTGGTAACGCCACCGAAAGGCATACGCAATGAAATAACGAATCTGCTTCGATAACTCGACCCCTCGGTGCGCTCTCTGACCGAACCGAAATTTTGGCGCACCGAAAAGATATAGAATGGGGCCCCTGGCACAGGGACCCGGGATGCCAGGACCCCTTCAGATTCCTGTCAATTTTTAATTGTGGTCTTAGATTACAGTCATAAATCATGACTTATTCACAGTTGGGCCAGAACCCGTCCTCGTAAGGGGAGGAAGTCGAGATTTATGCAGAAGGAGCGCAGCCGCAGCCGCAGCCTCACCCGGCCCGCCGCACTGCGTCCTACCCAACTGCGCCTCTTTTTGCGATGCTGCGGGATCGGCACGAGTCCGTGGCGTGATAGAAATCAGATTTTTTTTTACACAGCTAAGGTTCTGTATGGAAGGGGGAGTGAACTATTTACATAAAAAGCGATGGCTCTAAGTAATAGAAAACACTCACAACACGCGCACTGTGGGGGGATTCCGAGGTGGGAGGTCGCGGGTTCGATTCCAGGAAGCCGCAATGCAGTAGCCGAGCGGTCTAAGGCGCCTCGCTGTGGAGCGCGCGGTTGCTCGCAGTCGGAAGTTTGAGTCCTCCTTGGGGCATGGGTGTGTGTGTTGTACTCGTTGGTTGTTGGTCGCTGGATCGATTCCTGTTCGTCACCTTTTTTCCTTTCGACACAGTCCAAAAAAATGTTCAAATGCTTCAAAAGCTTTACAAACATTTGAACATTTTTTTGTAATTTGGGAAATCCCTTATTCCTGGAAGGAGCCCGAAACTACTAGTTACCTGCAAGTTTTGACCGCCACAGACGGCTTTCGAAAGACGTACAACTAATCGTCGCTTTCGACATTACTAGTACAAGTTGCAGGATCGTATTTTTCGTAAAAAAAACATGGAAAACATAAAGAAAAACGGCACCAGGTGCATTGAATAAATGCTATGTTTCCGCATATTATATTATTTGTAATAATAAAACTTGGTAGACTGCAAATAACATACCAAATTTAATAAAAGTACATCTCTTTACACGTATTTTCCCCGTTATATCAATTGTAATATAAATAGTAACGAATATAACTGTGTTGAAAAAACCAACTAGTACGGGGCTCTGACGCTAACCACTTTTTTTTTTTTTTTTTTTTGGGCTTATTCCAGAGTGCGTTGAGCCTTCTGACCGGGCGCTCCGAGCCACGGTGCCCGGCATCACTCGGCCGCCGCCGCTTCGTGACAAAAACGGCCACGCACAGGTACATATTTGGCGACCGACCGACCGAACTTATCTTGCGATTTTCTCAATAACGCTTGAGAAGTACGCGCTACTGCTTACACAGTTTGTTGTCCTCATGGAGTACTACGAGTGTACCAAGTTTGCAGTAAATCCGCGTTCCAAACGTCGTGGCCTCCCCTTGTCAGTTCAAGTCGTTTGTAAGCCTAGGGACAAATAACCAAAGAAGTTAAGTCCCATATATTTACAGACATCTGAACATTTGATTTTGCTAACTAATCTGATAGCGGGGACACACGCCTTTACTTCACCTGGTGGAGTTTGGTGGCGGGGTTGAAGAGGCGTATTGGTAGAGTGAAAATGCGGACGGTACGCACATAATCTATAGCTGTAAAAAGGTATTGAAACATTTCTAAACCTAAGGAAACAAACTGCTGAGATCCTCGGTCCCTAAATTTATACTAACTTAACTAAAGACAGAACACACACACGTCTGAGGGACGACGCAAAACACCGACGGGGAGCGGCCGCGCAGTACGCTTCAGACCGCGCGGCTAGTTATAAAAGCTTACGGTTTAAGAAGGGGTGATTTAATTTTTCGTTGGTCCAGAGGCAAAACGGGGAGCGAATGAGAGGTGTGGATGCTTGGCCCGTTGCGCATGTACCTGGATATCGGGACACGGTTGCAACGTCGGCGCCTGCATCCGCGTGTTTCCCTGGCACACAACGCTGGCGCCGCAGCCGATTACACATACTGTGTGCAAATTTGCCGCCCACCGCTGCATTGTCACACCCGCGCATCATATTTGGTTTCGAGTGCTCGATTATCAATGGTCCAAAATACTACTGCTTAGCCGCCAGCGTACTACGTTTGCCGTTACAGCATTAGTGAGTCAACTGCTTTTGTGCCAGTGATTTTCCTCCCGCATCCAAAACCGATGGGTGATTACACAAATATTATGAAAATTTTCTCGGCCATTCCTGGCATGGTGTTCGTGGTAGGAAGTGTGGATTGCAACTTTCTTCCTGTACGAGTTTGTCCACCGCCGTAGGTGCGTAAAACTGTCTTAGGGACTTATCTATTGCATTTTGGTATTTCTTTAACACTTTACGTTTTCGGATGAACGATAATTGTTTATAAATAGCGTTTTGGTAATTTGTTCATATCGTATCAGTTCTGCACAGCCACTACGGTCGGGGGTTCGAATCTCCCCTCGGGCATGGATATTTGTGCCGTCCTTAGTGTTGAACAGTTCGTAAGTAGTTTGTACGTTTAGGAAATGATGACCCCGTAGTTAGGTCCCATAAGCTATACAAACATTTGAATTTTTGGTCAGATATCAGTAAACTAATAGCAATTACATCGCCGGCCGCGGTGGCCGAGGGGACTGAGGCACTCCAGTCACGGTCTGCACGGCCACTACGGTCGGGGGTTCGAATCCCCCCTCGGGCATGGATATTTGTGCCGTCCTTAGTATTAGCTAGATTGTAAGTAGTTTGTAAGTTTAGGGACTGATGACCCCGTAGTTGAGTCCCATAAGCTATACAAACATTTGAATTTTTTTTAGCAATTACATCCGTGTCCGTCTGGGGTGAACTCTGCTTCGAGTAACAGTAATAATAATAAGCGCGGAGATCATACAATGAAGGATTTCACGGCAGGAGTTGTTATTACTTGAAACTTACGGGCTGAGATGCCATCTCCATGCGTAAAAGTGAAACTTACCCCTGAAGATTTTAACTACCACCCAAGGCAAAAAAAAGTGTCATAAAACATTCGTGGAAAGGGAATAAAAATATGTGAACCACTAAACTTGGATGATGAGATTAAACTCCTGCGATAGACGTTCAAGAAGAACTGGTATTTTAACTAGGAGATAGATCGAGCACTTCGCCCTAGGAAGAGAACCAGGATGGACGAGGAACGTCACCTACCCAAGGGGAAAGTTTTTCTTCCATTTATTAGTAAGATCACAGATCGAGTTGGAAAAGTGTTAAGAAAATATGACGTGGAAACTGTTTTCAGACCCACTAGAAAAATAAAAGTATTAGTCAAATCGGCAAAAGATATGCGACATCCTTTGGTTTTTATAAAATTCCTTGCAGTTGTGAACAGGTTTACATTGGTACAACAAAAAGAACTGTTAACACCCGACTGGCGAACGTAGAAGGAACTGCCGCTAAGGACATACTGTTAAATCGGCCGTAGCGGAACATGTTTTTCAAAAAGGTGACCATGAAATAAAGTTTAACGGGACAAGCGTCACAGCATAGTCATCTAATTAGTATGCGCGTATGTACAAAGAGGCCATAGAGATTTTCAAACACCGAAATAACTTTAACAGGAAAGAGAAAGGAGATAAAATGAAAAACTCTGAATGTCAACATTGCAGCGACAATATGAAAATCGATTTTCTATCGAGAATGTTGGCAATAACAGATAGCAGGTGATTGTGAGTGGCGCCTATTACGGCGCTCACTCCAGCTCTACTTTCAGTTTGCCGCTTCACCTCCGCGGATGCCTTCCGCAGTCGAAGGCGAAACGTCAGAGAAAACTTTTACGCACGGCCCACGGCAACTTAGCTCGGAAGTTTCAAGTAATGAAGCCCGCGGAGTTTATTTCCCCCTACTCGGCGCGCACCCAGCCGGCTGATAGGGGAAAGCTCTGCAGATACACAGGGCAGGTGGAAAATAAAATACCACCCACGGACCAACAGGGAAATCAACATCTAAACGCGGCGTCACCAGAATTGTCTGTAATTATTAAATACTGAGTTTAATGTTATGATATATAATCTGGCTACATGCTTATATCAATGTTGGTCCAAGAGATTTCTTGGATGTAATTGGTGTATGTGGCGAAGCAGACTAACAAACACCAAGTAATACAGTCAACCCATCTAATAATAGATTGTATCATTAGAAAGTAAGTTAAATACAAGATCGTTATCATCATCATTGGATTATACTATGTCTGTTTTCGTCGAGTAACGACATCACATACTCTTCAGGAAAATGAAAAAAAGGTACACCATTAATTCGTTGACCCAGGAAAGGGATATTTCATTGACAGATTCTTGAGGATGTGTACAATTCGCGATCACACAATCAGAGTCATACCCATTACCCATGTTGGTACAGTCGCTAGAGAGTGCGCAGTGTACTAGGTAGTAAGTACCTTGTATACCCTCCTTTTGGAGCAAAGCAAACTGCAGTTCTGCCATGGAGACGATTGTAGAGGTGACGAGTTTAGTTTTGCGGAATGGCCATGTAGTTTCTACCTGGTGTCCCACTTGGGCTAGATTTCATGCCAGTCGTGCAGACCGCGCAAAGTGACGTTACATACGGTTCCAAACATGCTCAATGGGGGAGAGATCAATCAAATGTTCAAATGTTTGTAGAGCTTATGGGACTTAACTACGGGGTCATCAGTCCCTGCACTTATAAACTACTTACGAACTAGCTAATACTAAGGACGGCACAAATATCCATGCCCGAGGAGGGATTCGAACCCCCGACCGTAGTGGCCGTGCAGAACCTGACTGGCGCGCCGCAGTCCGCTCGGCCACCGCGGCCGGCGGGGAGAGATCGGAGGATGTTTCTGGCTACGGTAGTTTACATGGATGTACATTGTCCCGTTGGAAAACCATGTCGCCTGGTGGCAGCAAGAACGGTTGAAAGACGGTTGAATGATGGTTTCAATGTACCGTGCACTGCTCAATGTTGTCTCGACGATTATCAGAGGAAAACAGCTAGTGTAGAATATGGCCCCCCACATCATGATGCACGATCATGCGTGCCGTTAGGGCGTTTTAAGCTCGCGCCGCAACATCGTCCAGCCCGCCTCCAGCAGTGTCACGATAGGCGCTTATGGAAGGACGAATGGAGACGTGTCGTCTTCAGTGATGAGAGTCGATTCTGCCTTGGTGCCAACGATGGTGGTACGCATATGTAGCGTAGATCAAGATAGCGCTAAAATCTGGAGTGTATAGGACAGAGGCACCCAGGGTCGACATCCGGCATCATGCAGCGGGGAGCCATATCTTCCTCTGGTGAACGTCGAGGGAACATTTAATAGTGCACGATATACTGAAACAGTCATTCAACCCATTTTGTTACCGTTCATACACATACCAGGCGATATGAATTTCCAACAGGACAATAGACTTCCAGATGTATCCCGTACCACCCAACATGCTCTTCAAGAAGTACGTCAACTATCCTGGACAGCACGATCTCCAGATCTGTCCCGCACTGAGCATGTTTGGGACCGGATGATATGTCACCTATCGCCGTCTGCACGACTGGCAAGAAATCTGGTCAATTGAGGCACCAGGTGGAAATTGCAAGACAGGCCATTCCGCAAGACTACATTCGGCACCTCTACGATAGCCTCCATGGGAGAATTGCAGCTTGCATTGCTGCAAAAGGAGCACATTCTCGGTCCTATCGTCGACACTGCGCAAGCTCCGGTGCGTATGGCTGCCTGTGTGATCGAGTTTTGCAAACATCTTCAACAACGTGTCAATAAAATATACTCTCCTGGATCTACATCTACATCTACTTGGGATACTCTGCAAATCACATTTAACTGTCTGGCGCCATAATACTATTTATCACCCAATCCATTCTCGAATAGCGCGCAGGAAGAAAGAACACCTGAATCTCTCCGTTCGAGTTCTGATTTCTCGTATTTTATGCTGATAGTCATTTCTACCTATGTAAATGGGAGTCAACAATATATTTTCGCATTCGGAGGAGAATGTTGGCGATTGGAGTTACGTAAGTAGCCCACGCCTCAGCGATAAGCGCCGTTGTTGTAATGATTCCCAACCCAAATCCTGTATCATTTCCGTAACGCTGTCTCCCCTGTATCGTGACAATACGAAACGAGCTGCCCTTCTCTGGACTCTCTCGATGTCCTCCGTCAAACCCACCTGATAAGGATCCCACACTGGGCAGCAATACTCCAAAAATGGACGGACAAGCGTAGTGTATGCAGTTTCTTTTCTAGTTCTGTTGCATCTTTTAAGGGTTCTGCCAATAAAACGCAGTCTCTGGTTCGCCTTTCTACCGACATTATCTACGTGTTCTTTCCAGTTTAAGTCTGAAGTAATAGTAATTCCTAGGTATTTTGTGGAGTTTACGGCCTTCACTTTTGATTGATTTATCTTGTAAACAATGTTTAACAGATCAATGAATTGTTGGTGTTTTCTTGTTTCATTTTCCAGGAATGTATAAGTAAGGCAATATGCGTGATAAATCAGCAATTACAATAGCGTTCTCGCTCGTTGAATGTTGTTTCTTGTTCTTCGACGAAGTATCTAGAATTTTGAAAGAAGGTAATGCTTAAACTGTACAGCGACGTGGTATGTAGAGGTTGAACTGAAGCGAGTATAGCAATGAGGTCTGTCGACGCAGAACGCGATGGCAGAGTTCCAAGCGACGGTTCGACTCCGAAGGCCACGTTCACAACAGGTGTGCGACTTGCCGAGCCAGCAAGTAAGCAGAAGCACGCGAACACTCACCTGTTAAATGTAAATTAGGGTCCATCACAAAAGACAATAACTTGGGAATACATAGCATTTAACGCTAAAATCTGCTTTATTATTGCTATACTTCTTACGAAGAACATTGGCGCGCAAACTATCTAGGCTGAAAGCCAGTTTCATAGACCGCATGGTAAGGCCTCTTAGTGTAGTGCAGAGGTTTTCAACTTTTGAACGCGCAATCCCCTTTCCGTGTAAAAATGCTCGGCGACCCCCCCCAGGCCCGTAATGAATCTATGTCAGTGATCTCAAAGGCAAAGTATTTAATTTTCTTTCTTAGATGTATCTAAGATCTGAGCTACCATTCACATGTGGCGAAAGCTGCAGTAGCGGAAGCGAATAAAAACTGAAAAAAAGACTCATTGTCATCATCATCATCTCAACCTTTTCCCGCATCACGTGGGTCGACGTTACTTTGCTGGATCCTTCTCTTCCACAAATGTCTGTCCAGTGCTGCTTCTCTGAGCCATCCTTTCTCCCGTAGCTCCCCTGCTACCTTGTCTTACCAGCTCAGTTTCGGTCTTCCTCTTCTCCTTGATCCTTCAGTTTGCAGGTCTTCAACTCTTCTTCTCACATAGAACTCCCCTCTTCTCTGCACATGTCCATACCATCTTATCCTACTACATCTCTATGGGCCCCAATTTCACTGTTCCCTTGATTTACTCATTCCTTAGTCTATCCTTTAGTGTCTTCCCTCTCATCCACCTTTACATTCTCATTTCTGCCACTTCCATCTTTTTCTCTTTGGCTTTTGTAATTGGCAAAGTTTCTTCACTACATAGCATCGCAGGTCTCACCACAGACTAGTAAAGCTTTCGTTTCATTGTACCGTCTTATTACACAGTACTCCGCTCAGTTTCCTCCAGTTCATCCATCCACTATTTATCCTGTGCTGTATTTCAACTTCCGGTCCTCCATCACTTTGCATGTAAGAGCCCAGGTATTTAAATTTCTTGTTGTTTTTGCAAGTTAATATACCAGGTGATCAAAAAGTCAGTATAAATTTGAAAACTTAATAAATCGCGAAATAATATAGATAGAGAGGTAAAAATTGACACACGTGCTTAGAATGACATGGGGTTACATTAGAACAAAAAAAAAAGTTCAAAAAATGTCCGACAGATGGCGCTTCACATGATCAGAAAAGCAATAATTAGCATAACAAATTAATACAAAGCAATGATGAGGTTCTTTACAGGAAATGCTCATTATGTTCACCATCATTCCTCAACAATAGCTGTAGTTGAGGAATAATGTTGTGAACAGCACTGTAAATCATGTCCGGCGTAATGGTGAGGCTTTGGCGTCGGATGTTGTCTTTCAGCATCCCTAGAGATTTCGGTCGATCACGATACACTCGCGACTTCAGGTAACCCCAAAGCCAATAATCTCACGGACTGAGGTCTGGTGACTTGGGAGGCCAAGCATGACGAAAGTGGCGGCTGAGCACACGATCACCACAAAACGACGCGCGCAAGAGATCTTTCACGCGTCTAGCAATACGGGGTGGAGCGCTATCCTGCATAAAAATTGTACGTTCCAGCAGATTTTTATCAGTCATGCTGGGGATGATGCGATTGTGTAACATAACGGCGTACTTCTCACCCGTCACGGTAGCAGTTACAAAACCAGAATCACGCAACCAGAATCACGCAATTCCTCGCAGAAGAAAGGCCCGATAACGGTAGATGTGGTAAATCCAACCCATACCGTGCCTTTCTCGTCGTACAACGGAGTTTCCACGACAGTTCTAGGAATTTGAGTAGCCCAAATTCTGTAGTTGTGGGCGTTGACAGACCCTCGGTGCGTGAAATGACCTTCGTCGGTCCACAACATGTCACTCAACCAATCGTCATCTTCCGCCATCTTTTGAAACGCTCAAACGCCCACACCGCAAATGTCCCCCGCTTCACTAAATCGCCAGGTAACAGTTCATGATGCCGATGGATTTTGTGAGGATAGCATCAGAGGGTACGCCTAAGTGCCAACCAAACAGTAGTGTATGGAGTGCCGGTGCGACGTGCGACTGCACGAGCGCTGACTTCCCCCTTCCCAGTACATAGACAAAATGTTTGCAAATCTATCGGACCAAACTGCTTGATCATCAGTCCGTAGCTTACAAACTACTTAAACCTATGTAAACTAACCTAAGGACAACACACACACGCCCATGCCCCAGGGAGGACTCGAATCTCCACGGCGAGCAACCGCGCGCTCCGCAGCGAGACGCTTTAGACCGCTCGGCTACTCCACCGCGGCTGTACATAGACGGACACCCTACAGTCTCCATTTCTTCCTGAACTGTCTCAGCAGCATTACGTCTTGTGCTCTGTCGGCCACTACGGGGTCTATCGTCTAAACAACCCGTGGATTCGAACTTAGAAATCATTCTCGCCAGCCGGCCGCGGTGGCCGAGGGGAATACGGCGCGCCAGTCACGGTCTGCACGGCCACTACGGTCGGGGGTTCGAATCCCCCTTCGGGCATGGATATTTGTGCCGTCCTTAGTGTTAGCTAGTTCATAAGTAGTTTGTAAGTTTAGGGACTGATGACCCCGTAGTTAAGTCCCATAAGCTATACAAACATTTGAACATTTTCGCCACAGCTGCAGTTGTCAACGGACCTTTACCCGTTCGAATGCCCTTCCTATGGCGATAGGATCGTAACGCTGAATTAGCACATTCCCCATTCTGATAATACAGCTTCACTGAAAGCGCGTTTTCAGGTAACGTCAACATGTTGCGACTGCTGGTGCATCTGATTCTCTCTCTCATTACAGCTCCTTTTATACACGATTTTCATGCACAGTCACTGACGTTTTGCTGTCCAGCTCCATCTGTCGGACATTTTTTAGATTTCTTTTGTTCTAATAAAACCCATGTCATTCCAAGCATGTCCGTCAATTTTCACCTCTCTATCTACATTAGTGCGTGATTTATTAAGTTTTTCAAATTTATACTGACTTTATGATCACCCGGTATCTATGCATCCTTTGTACACATATACTCTATTTTCACCCTGCTAATGCTCATCCCCCTTTCTTCAAGAACGCCGGCCGCGGTGGCCGAGGTGACTGAGGCGCTCCAGTCACGGTCAGCACGGCCACTACGGTCGGGGGTTCGAATCCCCCCTCGGGCATGGATATTTGTGCCGTCCTAGTTCGTAAGTAGTTCATAAGTAGTTTGTAAGTTTAGGGACTGATGACCCCGTAGTTAAGTCCCATAAGCTTCACAAACATTTGAACATTTTTCTTCAAGAACTTTTCTCCACTGTTCAAGCTTGTCTTGAAGTGCCTCTTGTGTGAGTCCACAGATTACAACATCATCGGCTAATATCATGCTTCAACGTGCCTCTTTTTTCACATCTTTGACTGGTACATCCATGACAAGATCAAAGAGATATGGGATGAGAGCAGATCCCTGATGTAGTCCTACTCTCACTGGAAATGCCTTTGTTACATCCGCACTGCTCCTGATTTTTGTCATTGCGCCTTCTTACATGTCTTCTACCACCCTTAAATTATTTTCTGGCACGTATTTACTTCTCAGAGATCTCCATATCTCTTGCCTCGGCACTCTGTCATATGCCTTCTAAAGATCAATAAAGGCCATATAAAGTTCGGCTTGTACTTCCCTGTGTCTCTGCATCAGTTGCCTTAGTGCAAATATCGCGGCAGAAGCAGTATACTGGTTCCCACGGGAAAGGAGATATTCAAAACTGTGACAATTATGGAGGGATAAAAGTGATGTCCCACACATTGAAGATCTGGAAGAGGTTGCTTCTAGAAACTGAAACATGTGAAGAACATTTTGGATTAATGCCGGGAAGAGGAACAACCGAAGCAATATTTGCACTAAGGCGACTAACGGAGAGCCACAGAGAAGTACAAGCCGAACTGCATATGGCCTTCATCGATCTTCAGAAGGCATGTTACAGAGTGCCGAGGCAACAGATATGGAGATCTCTGAGAAGTCAATACGTACCAGAAAAATAAATCAGGGTAATAGAAGACATGTATGACGGTGCAATGACTAAAGTCAGGAGAAGTGCAAGTGTAACAAAGGCTTTCCCAATGAGAGTACGGCTACATCAGGGATCTTTATCACTACACGTATTTGATGTACGGTTTTGCTGTCAAGAATAATAAACCACAATGCGTAATTTGAGGCAACGTGTTGTACTGTGCGAGTATAAAAACATCATAGCTGATATATCACTTCTTAATATTTCAAGGACGTTCATAAACATTGGATTTCTTCTAAAGGATACTGAATCCCTGAATTTGCAGCAAAATATTGATATTAGTCGATTTTAATACTGCACTGAAAACTCATTACCATCAGCAAACTACTATGACCCAGTAGTAAAAAGGTTTTGTTATCTATTGACTAAAATAATATAAAGTTAGTGATATTTGTTTTTCTGATATAACACTATTTGGACGTGTGACGAAGTCATACAAAAAGACTGCGACCATTGTAAATAACTGTAGCAGTACTGCACAAAAGCTGTTAAGTAATTAACAATTCATCATGAGGTGGAAACAATGGTCATAAATAACGGGGGCGATTATATTGAAAGTGTGTAACGGTAAACATCTCTGTCAACAATGTCATCTCCGAGAAAAACAATAGTTGTCGTTACTTTTTCTCTAGCCCATATATGAGTAAAACATTAATATCCGAACATGAGTTCGTTATCACAATCATACCTGCCAGCTTTTGAATAGGGCTATCGGTAAAAATCACGCGCGACAAGAAGTCTGACGAATGCCAACAGCCGGCCGCGGTGGCCGAGGAGACTAAGGCGCTCCAGTCACGGTCTGCACGGCCACTACGGTCGGGGGTTCGAATCCCCCCTCGGGCATGGATATTTGTGCCGTCCTTAGTCTTAACTAGTTCATAAGTAGTTTGTAAGTTTAGGGACTGATGACCCCGTAGTTAAGTCCCATAGACTTTACAAACATTTGAACATTTTGAATGCCAACATATATACATGTGGCGTCTTTTCCGAAAGAACAGACGTCACTTCTGATCCTACAGTTGTTATTCTTTCATATTCACAGAATATATGACATCAACTGCGCATGGGCAAAACCGAAAATGTGTTTCCAGCCGGGATACGCACCCGTGTTCCCGCTTTCTAGGCAGTTGCGCTGACTACTACACCACTGAGTGGTGACCACATATAATATGCCAGTGAAGGGGAATGATCCTTTCGTTAGTGGGGAGGGGTGGGTGGGCAAGTTTGGAGCCCTTACTCTTACTGGAATTAGTACATAGTGACTACGAGTTTTGAGCACTGTGGGCAGGGTAGAGCTGGAAATTAGTCTCTGACGGGAGACGTGCTTATGTAGTCCTTGCAGGTGTGGTGATCACTGTGTATCCAGTGGTGTAGTGGTCAGCGCAACTGCCTAGAAAGCGGGAGACCTGGGTTCGACTCCCGGCTGGATACACATTTTCGGCTTTGACCATGCACAGTTGACGTCATATATTCTGTGAATAGGAATGCCAACATACGGTTTCGTGATAATAATACTTCTGAGTCATATCCACTTACATCGTACGCCTAGGTTTCAAGATGAACGTAACAATCAAGAAGAAATCTATGTTACATTGCAGCAGGCGTGGTGAATATTGGGTTGGAGCATACATAACTTCTTTGATAAATTAAGCAGATATGCTATAGTTGAAGAAGGCTTTACACAATAAAACTAGTTCAAGTTAACATAGGCAAGATATAACACACACTTCAAATCACATACTAGTTCGACTTTGAAGTCATATTTGTGATCTTCTTAGCTTCCTGCAAGATGTATTGAGAAAATGTTTTGTCTTTACAGGTACCAGAACTATTGATCTCCAAAATACAAAGTTTCGGGAGATTGATTGGACATATGTGATTTGAAGAATGTTCTATTTTTCTTCACAAGGTTGACAACACGTTCGCATTTTGCATTGCTATGGCCTGTGGTGAGAATATAGAGCACTACTTAAGTAAAACCGAATTTCTAGAAATGTCCTTCTCTTCCAAGAATTTGTGTTAGTGTTTAACTGGAATCATCTGCAGCATCTTAATTTGCAACCAAACTGCCATCTACGTGAAGAGCGGTGAACTGCCTCCGAAGATCATTCACCATCTCATCTATAGTTTCATTCTCTTCCTTACATAACAATATTGGAAAAGTTTCCAAGGAAAATCGAATTAGTGAAAACTGTGTATCTAAATTTTGTCAAACCTTGAGTGGAAAGTTGTTAATGTAGTCACAGGCAGTACGTACAAAAGTACTCTCTCATTGATGAAAAGAAATTTTTCTGTATCCTGGAGATCGATCACTATGTTCCAGGCCTGAATACCAACAACTAACTCATGATAACTTCTTTGGGTTTGCGGTGCAGAGCTTGTCGAAAGCTAAGATTCACATATAAGAACTGCTATACCGACTTTAAATTCAACTCCATTTACTACACAAACATCACACACTTAAAAAGCATCAATCGTTATCATATAACTTGTTATCCTCTATCTTAGGCTTTGCCTTCGACACACGCAAACAATCAATTGTAAGAAAGTGGGGTGATTATCGAATGTTAACGTTACAAATTTTTGCCCTCGGAGTCGTAAAACAACACAGTCCATCCATATAACCACAAAATGCTGCAATTTCAGTAAATTTTATGGATAAACCGCAAAAGTTGTCAGGTAAGCACAATGTTAGCATCTTGTACAATCCCTAGAAACCGGGGATAGCGATTCTGAATTATCCCAACATAAGTATTTACTCTCGCCCTGGTATCTTACAGGTTCCCCCTCCATCTACGGACTACTTTCTGCAGTTACAGACTTACCAACATTCCCATTATTCTTTTCACAAAATGGGATATCCTCAGAGACGAATGTAAATGTGAATAAAAAGATCAGTATCTCGTAAGAAAGTTGCTTTTAAATTTCAGATTTAACTGCAAAACTCTTGTGTATTGAAAACCCTGATAGAGTCTTCTGCACAGTTTCGAGATGTAGGAGTTCGGTAATCGTCGTGGAACGAGAAGACAAACTGAATACAACTCACCAGGTAAGACTTGCTTGGTACACAGGCATTCAACACTGGGTACTCACCTGGAACAGAAGAAAACGAAAATTATATTCAGAACACAGGTATCGTTAAAACAGTCATTTAAAATACATCCTTTAAAAATATCAACTAAAACTAAACCGTCATCTGATCCATCCCCACACAATAACGACAGCTTTTAAGCTGTTTTCATCTGTAAACTGTGTAACACAAGCAGGACACAAATCCAATAATTTGACACATACTGTAGACAGAGCAAAGCAATGCAAACGCACTGCTCTCTATAGATTGTTTCCGTGCGACATATTCACTGCTTATGGGGGGGGGGGGGGTCACAGATTAATGGTTATGTTTCAGTTGTCGTTTGTGTATGAATGACGGTTAATGACGACTTCGAAAATTATTGCTCGTGCCAGTGCAGGATGTAATTAGATTTTTATGTAAGTATAAGGAAATGCATCTGGAGATGGATCTAGTAGCCTATGAACGCCTCGCGTTCGCATATGACAGTGATTTTCAACCTTTTCCAGTATGTGACCCCTTCCAATTATAAATATTCTGGCAGCCACCCTGAACCCCCCTCAACACGAACTCTAACAAAACTATGTTCTTTATCTCAAAGGCAGCGAATGCAATGTTCCACCACGGCAGAATAGCCGTTTGCCGTTAGGGGTTCGACTCCTCCCTCGGGCATGGGTGTATGTGTTGCCCTTAGGTTAGTTTAAGTAGTTTTAAGCTAGAGACTAATAATAAGTCCCATAGATTTACAAACATTTGAACATTTTAACGATCCAAAAATTCAAATGTTCAAATGTTTGTATAGTCTATGGGACTTAACTACGGGGTCATCAGTCCCTAAACTTACAAACTACTTATGAACTAAGTCTAAGGACGGCACAAATATCCATGCCCGAGGGGGGATTCGAACCCCCGACCGTAGTGGCCGTGCAGACCGTGACTGAAGCGCCTCAGTCCCCGCGGCCACCGCGGCCGGCTTTAACGATCCTTCAGTTGCTAGAGTTTTCTTGTAAATTGCTGGACGCGGTTTCACATGTGTCTTTTTCGGAATGGAAAACATTATTTTACATGGTTTCCGACTGACGCGTATATTTTGCATAACGAGTGTTTCGAACTTAGGCAAGATTTAGAACCGAGTTATGCCGATTAAGAAAGCTCGCACTGTAGAGAGAATTTTATAGAAGTAGATATTTTTTAATTTCTTAGAATTAATTATTGGAATTTGGACATTTATCTGACGAATGGTTCCTGAAAACAGTTTTAAGACTTTGAGCTTATTCATCGATGACGCACTGTAATATGAAAACATCTACGTTAGATTCCATTCAAAATTAATGTTAAACAAGGACAGTGGCGGCGCGTCCTATGTGTTCACTGGTTCGGCGAATCCCCGGAAAAAAGCTCGTCGTGAAAAAAGTCAATAAATAAATACAATAAAAAGTGTTTTAAAACTATCATTCTTCGTTTCGGTCTTCTATCACATCATTTTATATGCACATTCAAAATATTTTTATCGCATGAGAAACGTTTTACGTCGCGGAGACGGTGCGTATACGAGTAGTAGTGGGGTCGCTTACTATACGCGGCAGTGGCCGCAGCGTTGCAATGCGCATGCGCAGCTGAGGTTTAATTTCTCTTCTGAACCACCTGGAGGCAGCATATGGGCGCTCCCGTGGCAGGGAGGGGCGAGGGGAAACGCCGCTTTTAACATTGGCGTTGGAGCTGGTAGACACACCAGCTTCTGGCTACTCGAGCTCTGGCGGTTACGCACGATTTGTCCCGAAGCAAGACAATGGAGCTATTGCGCACCTCGCTTTAGGGATCCGCAAATCTTCCATGAAGTCAACATCTGCCCTTCATATTTGCTTTTGGCGCGTTGAAGAGTCATAAAAAAAACGCCATATTTGGTAAAACATCTTATGACTATGAATTAAAGCCACATCAACTGTTAAAGCCTTCAGAAAATCCGATGATGAATAATAATGAAGTCATTACTCTTCACCTACTAAGAATAGCCCTGTGGTTAGAGGCATCGCGCTGCACCCTCGAAGGTAGTGGGTTCGAGACCGACTGCAAGGAATTTTTTCTTAACCCAATCTTCTTTCTAACAGATACAGGAACAACAATGACTTTTATATTGCTACTTGCCACATATCTTTGGATGTTTTAGCGGTGCCACTATCAAGATCATCTCAAAGAAGTGAACCCCCAGTCATCTGAAGCTCCAGCTGCCACTGAACAAGGTATTACATAATTTTAACAAAAAGTAAATTTCTCTACATATTTGTATTACAGAATCCTTGGTAGTGAGACGTGCACTGGGCTGGTTGTTCAGTGGTGCAAGTACTTCCTTGTGTGGCGGTGACCCCCGAGCAAGTGTTTGTGACTCCCCTGGGGGTCGCGACATACACGTGAAAAACACTGCTCTAGTGGTAACACAGTACCTGTAAGTCGAAAAGTAGAGGTACAGAGTAGTGGTCGTACTACGAAAATCTTTCGTTTTCCTGTAACGTAGCTTTATTATCTCAAGGAGCTATTGCGCGGCCGCTCCCGCCGGAGGATCGAATTCTCCCTCGGGCGTCGATGCGTATGTTGTCATTACCATAAGTTGGTTTAAGTGGTTTTTAAGCCTAGGGACAGATGACGTCCACAGTTTGTCCCTTACGATTACGACTATTTGAACACTTCGTATCTCAACGATGTGAAGTGCCGCCAGCAACAAGCCCCGCCGGCCGCGGTGGCCGAGGGGACTGAGGCGCTCCAGTCACGGTCTGCATGGCCACTACGGTCGGGGGTTCGAATGCCCCCTCGGGCATGGATATTTGTGCCGTCCTTAGTATAAGGTAGCTGATAAGTAGTTTGTAAGTTTAGGGACTGATGACCCCGTAGTTAAGTCCCATAGACTATACAAACGTTTGAACAACATTATCTTTTGTTAATGTATGTCATAATGTCCCATAAGCTTAACATTTGAACATTTGATTTGAACAAGCCCCACAATTCCGTAAGCGGCCGAGTGCGTACAGCGGGCAATAATGATGGCCAACTTCCTCGCGAACTTCAAATGTGCTTAGGACTCTTGATTAGAACGTGTATTCAATAGAGTTACGTCACGAAAACTGTATCCCAAAATATGTTCAAATGTTTGTAAAGCTTATGGAACTTAGAAACTACTTATGAACTAACTTATACTAAAGACAACACAAACATAAATGCCCGAGGGAGAATTCGAATCTCCGACGCGGGAGGCCGTGCGATCGGCAACGTGTCGCTCCAGACCGCTCGGCTAATCCAGCGCGGCAAGTGTATCCCATTTAAATATATAACTACCAAAAAGCTTCAGACTCTTTGAAGTACCAAGTTGCATGACAATGCTCGCCCACGCACAGCCAATATTGTCGAACAATTCCTGCCTAAAAAGGGGATGGTGCAACTAGGACATCCACCATACTCGACGGACGGAAGTCTGGGAGCGGAGATAGGCACATACATTTTTAATTGTAACCAAGACTCGAAATACAAAGTTTTATAGTTCAGGCTTCAAAACTGGCTTAATAGCAGCATTTTCAAATTTATTTTCATCTGCTATTTCATCCCCTTAATGGCTGATTTTCGGAAAAATCTGAAAGATGCCTTTTTAAAATTCTAACCAAGAATCCATATACCAATTTATAGAGATCTATCTTCAAAACTGACTGGATAACAACGTATTTTCAGAAGAACTTCTCATCGCTTATTTCACCCCCTTGGGGTCGGAATATCGAAAAATAGCTTCTTCGATGACGCCAACAGGGTAAGATGAACACCCTCTGCAAATTTCAAGTTTTTAGCAACAGTGGTTTTGGCTGGGCGATGATGAGTCATTCATTTAATCAGTCTGTCAGTCACACGGAACAATGCCATTTATTTATAGATATTATTACGTTGCAAGCTGTTGTGATCTCTCTCGGAGGTGGTCTATGCAGTGGCCCCTGTTATATACTGAGTATTACCAAGCTGTGCGCAGCGGAGTCGGTTATTAAGTAAGACGACTGGGAGGACGACCCTGCTACTCAGCGAATTGATGTACGATGAACATATCGGTTCCCTGAGTGGAGGAGGAGGAGGAGGAGGAGGAGGAGGAAACTGAAGATTGGTAAAGGAAAGGGAGTGAAGAACAGAGACTGGGACCGGCCGCAGTGGCCGAGCGGTCTGCGGCGCGCCAGTCACAGTCTACACGGTCGCTACGGTCGGGGGTTCGAATTCTCCCTCGGGCATGGGTCTTTGTGTTGTCCTTAGAGTAAGTTAAAGTTAGTTAAGTAGTTAGTGTGTAACTCTAGCGACTGATAACCACGAAGTTTGGTCGCATAAGACCTCTCTCTCTCTCTCTCTCTCTCTCTCACACACACACACACACACACAGACAGACAACAGAGACTGGGGATTAGATAGAGGGAGGATAATGTGGTAGGTAGTGGGGATGGAGGAGATAGACATAGCTTATGGGAAATAGATGGAAAGAATATAGAAAACAATAACTCTTTACTATGGTGAATTGTATATCACATGGTCCAGAGTCAGTGGAGAAAACGAACGACAAAAATGTAATCTATATTATGGGTTTAAAATAATGAGTATCTGCGAAACTATATTTTTTTAACTTTCGTTTCACATAACCACAGTACACTAATGACCCATATGATTGAAGGATTTTCTCGGTGATTCTTTGTTCACATGAGTTACAGTATTTCGTATTTATTGCATATAAGAGTGAGGCACAGCGAAGCGTGACCGGGTTTCGCTAGTAAACGCATAATTTTCCGAATCAGACTTATTCCAGTGGCCATAGACGTGCCACAATGAATATATAGTTGAATTACTTTGCATTACTGCGTATATCTCGCTAACCGAACATGGATAAGATCAGAGAGATTAGGCCCAGTTACAGGCATACAGGCTATCATTTTCCCCGCGAACTACACGCGACTGGAATAGCAGGAAGTGCCCTCCGCCACGCACCGTGAGGTGCCTTACATAGTATGAATGCAGAAAAAAATGTTTAAATGTTTGTAAATCTATCGGACCAAACTGCGTGCTCATCAGTCCGTAGCTTACAAGCTACTTAAACCTAGGTAAACTAACCTAAGGACAAACACAGACACCCATGCCCCAGGAAGGACTCGAACCTCCACGGAGAGCAACCGCGCGCTCCTTAGCGAGACGCTTTAGACCGCTCGGCTACTCCACCGCGGCATGAATGCAGATGTAGATCGTGTGTGTGTATGTCGTGTGTGTCGTGTGTGTGTGCCTGAGGGAGAACTCGAGCGACCGACGGGGAGCAAACGCCGACTCCGCAAGGCCAGTTCCGTGCGGTCATTAAAAGCAGTTTCAGAAACAAAATTATGGATGACAGTTTTAAAATTACGTTCTAATGATATGCGCGGGGCCCCTAGAAGCGCGGCCCCGTGCAGCCGCACCGTTTGCACTTGCCCCAGGCCGTCTTGTTAAGGTACGAACACTGTTTTCTATGGGAAGGTTTCCACCACTTCATCAGCGTGACGTATACGTATAAAAAATTTAGTATATCATATTTTGATGTAGACTACAACATATCCGAAGCGTATGGTAATAGGCGAGGACACTTGGACGGTGTTACTTGTTAGCGCCTTCCACTTGCGGGGTGACTGCTACTTCCGAATGCGCTGTTCGGTGACGGAATACGTCCTATATAGTAGCCACAGGGAGAAAAGCAGCGGCAGTGGACGGCGTCGGGTCGATGTCCATCAGTTCGGCCGGGCCATCCATCGAGCCCTGGGGATTTGTCCGTCTCCGTGGAAGATGGTGCTGCTGAGTTCCCGACCGCACTCTTGTTCTCGCGGCAACTGCTGGCAGGGGAATAGGCGCGTTCTCAAGTGTCACGTCTGGGTTTTGCCCCACCGAGACGTAGCCATCTGGTAAAGAAGTGGGCTACGCAATGGGAGGCCCGAATGTGGAATAAACCTAGAGGGAGACAATCGGACGCGACACGGCCCGTTCTGCACATGTCCTGTCACCGTACATGACCGTGGATTGCACACCACCTGTCATCAAATAATACGGTACATCAATGAAGCTTCACTCTGCAACGGAGCGCACGCTGATGTGAAACTCTCCGGCAGATTAAAACTGTTCTCTATCAGTGCACACTGCGCTGCGGAGTGAAAATATCATTCTCGATGAGGATCGTGTGGCAATTATGGGCATCAGGCCCCAACCGGGGTTGTTTTCAGCCTGCCTGGTGCAAGTCGTTTCATTTGACGCCACTTAAAGGGACTTGTGTGTCAATGATGATGAGGACGACACAACATTCAGTTCCCGAGCCGAGAAAAATCCCGACCCGACCGGAAATTGAACTCGGGCCCCTTACGTGGCAACCCACCACTCTCTCCATTAGTCTACGGAGACGGACATCATTCTGCAAACAGCACCCAAGCCTGTGGCTAACAATGGGAAGAGCTCAGAGACAGCCAAACGAGGCTCAAATTTGTGCAGGTCGCTTGTGTACAACCTAAAACGAAAGAACGTAAGATATTTTAGCTCAACACCCCTGGGTTTTGAGAAAATCTCTTCTTGAGGTTATGATGAGCAATCGACTCAAAATTTGCGGCGTCGGTAGGTAATTGTCAACAGACAATTCCTCATCATCATTTATAATGTCCACAAATGCACTCTTTTCCATAAATCGAAGAAAGAAACTTTTACTACTGCCGCTTATGTACCCACATGGTAAACGCTTTCCGCCGATAGCGCATCAGCCAGGTAAGTGATTGGGAATCGCATTACAATTAAAGTAAATCCGAGTTGGTTAGTGGCCTGGTGCAAGTCTTTCAACTGGACGCAACTACCGTGGCTTGCGGGTTCCTAACCTACTCCATTTATCCAACTGGGGAAAGGGGACATAAGCTCAACATGGAATCCAAACCACGTGTCGTTTTTGGCAACTCCTCGCATCATTGAAAGGTGAAAGCTGGGTTAAAACGCAACCTGAAAAAACTTGTCACCCTACCAGGTTTCGAACCCGCTACTCTTCCGTTTCCTGTCAAGCGTTTTACCCCATGACCACAAGGCCTGCAGAACCCGCAAAGACTGTACCGAATCGTGCATATGAGAAGTGCGACGAGGACTGTAAGAAGCGTTGACACAAGTGTATTGTATCTGAGAGGGATTTATTTAAACGGGACAACATGATTATTCATGAATAAATACGTGATTTTTTCAAAAAAATATGAAGTCCCCTTACTTTTTAATACACCTCGTATATCCGATCGTTCTTAGGGTCGCAATTTGAATAGATAGCAATGTACGTTTGAGATGCTCTACTACTAAAAGAGCAGTGTTATACGAATGGAATCACTCCAAATGTTCAAATGTTTATAAATCTATGGGACTTGATGGCTTGATTATTAGTTCCTAGCTTACAAACTACTAAAACTACGGCAAACTAACCTAAGGACAACACATACACCCATGCCCGAGGTCTCGAACCCCCGTCGGCAAACAGCCGCGCGCACCACAGCACGGCACCCCAGTGCGCACGGCTAATCCTCCGCGGCTGGAATCACTCCCTACGAAGCTCATCCACTTTCATTAAAAGCTTTGCACGTGGTAGTATCTGATACATTGGTGTTTTATATTATCTCACTCTATACTAGCCTTCCTGATGTGCTACTTTATACCAAACAAATACATTTTAAATTCTAGTATATATTCCTTACTTTATCAGTGTTTATGGTATGTCTTATATAGTTGTTAAATTCCACACAAAACGATGTTCAGCTAATGGAGTTTTGTTATTATCGTGTTTTCTTTATTCTTGATTTATGGAAACTAGTGTATTTATAGCGGAAGTTCCTGCGCTGTAAAATATCGCGAGATTCATTTGGATGCTGGCACAGAGAGAGCACTGTTTATTCCGGCCGTGGTACAGCTAAGCCGTGCATCTCGACGTAGCGATCATTGCATCATCACAGGAAGTGTGACGATTGAAATTCTAATATAAACCTCTAAGGGATGTTTTTAACAGTCGCTGCGTCTTTCACATTATGACACTGATAACACTTTTTTCAGCGTGCAAAAACAAATTTTCAGTATGCTGATACTTCCTACCTGACCAAAAGTTTGTGCCGGACCTGGATTCGAATCTAGGACCATTGCCTTCTGCGGTACAACCCCATGTGTGTACAAGATACCGGGTGGGTGTGGACAGTTCTACATCGGACAGACAGTGCGCAATATTGAACCGCGCTGTGTTGAACACGAAAAGATGTTCCGCCTTCGTTATCCCGAGTATCAGCAATTGCAGAGCACGCTCTAGAAAACAAACATCGCATTGCGCTCGAGGATACATCAGTCATTACCAGAAAAAATACTTTCCGGAATAGCGTAATAAAAGAGGCTATCGAAATCAAAATATCTGAAAAATCGCCGCCACGTATGGCCTAAGGCGTCATGCTAGGGATTGGGCGGCCATTCCAGCCGGGACTCTGATCGAAGCCCGTACCGTGATACAGCACGCCTCTCTCCCAGCGTCTTCCACTGGAGTTTCGCAATCATCTCTGGGTCGCTTTCGCACTTACAAAATGAGCCTTAACAAACATTTGATTTTTTTTTTTTTTTTTTTTTTTTTTTTTTTTTTTTTTGCAGCTGAGCACAGCTTGGGACCCGGCCATCGGACGGTTGAAGCGGGCGCGGCAGGCAAAACATTGCCATATATGGCGATGCGGCTGAGCACCAGTGACGTCACAGGGGGCCGCGCAGGTATATGACGGCTGCAGCAATGATAAGACAGTCACCACTTAACAATGACAGAGGAGATTTCTGCCGAAAGCTCGTGCATCTCGAACCACTTGAGGCGACTGGAGGCCCGAAAGAATTTTATCAGCATAACTCGCCGCAAAACTATGCATTCATACGTATGTAATTTTATTTTAAAAATTATAGTACAATAGCTTAAAACGTGAGATTCATAACTAACTTTTAACCAAATTTTTCCAAATATTTTTAGAGGAAAATATGACTAACGATGTAAAAAGGCTTGCGGAAACAG
This sequence comes from Locusta migratoria, assembly GCA_026315105.1. Taxonomy (NCBI): domain Eukaryota; kingdom Metazoa; phylum Arthropoda; class Insecta; order Orthoptera; family Acrididae; genus Locusta; species Locusta migratoria. The sequence continues at coordinate 666,307,258 of CM048755.1, read as the reverse complement.
TACGGTGAGAATGTTAGTAGAGCAAGATCAGAATAGCGGCCGCGGTGGAGTAGCCGAGCAGTCTAACACGTCTCGCTGCGGAGCGCGAGGTTGCTCGCCGTGGAGGTTCGAGTCCTCCCTGGAGCATGGGTGTGTGTGTGTTGTCCTTAGGTTAGTTTACCTAGGTTTAAGTAGTTTGTAAGCTACGGACTGATGACCACGCAATTTGGTCCGATAGATTTACAAACATTTGAACATTTTCGGAATAGCGATATAACCCGTGATGCCCGGTGGCGCTAGAACAGTGGAATGCTGTTAAGTGGCACCGGCGAACGTGCGGCAATTGTTTGCCGCATTCGCCTGCTGCTGCTGCTGTTATGGCGAATCAATTTAATCCACTCGCCGCGTTTGCATTCTCGGAACAAAGTGTCGCGTGCTCTATCGATTATATTGCTGGCTGGTATGTGGTGTGGATCTGCAGTAAGGCCTCCAAACTCGTGAACAGCTGTCACCGCTCCATCCAACACTTCCTACCGGCGTTTCAGTGAGCGTCCAGTTTACAGATTGTTTCTGATGTTTAAAACAACAGGCATCACAACTATCTGGGTTTAAATATCAATAATAATACATTTCCTTGAGACAACATTGCCTCGTTATACCAAAGGTTTTAAACATAAGGAGAGGCATTGAATTAAAATTTGTACTCTGGCCGGGATTCGTACCTGGGACCTCCTAGATACTAGGTAGGCGCTTTAGACCACTCAGCTAACACAGCGTGAGAGCCAAAGCTACTACACGGACTGTCTTAAATCGCGTCTCCCTCCACACCACATACTTCTGGCTCAATGTTCCCTGTGAATTTCGTTTCAAATTTCCAGGGCTCTCCTATATTGGAATAGCACACTAGCAAAGAACGCGAAATGAGTGTAAGTGATGCCAATACTGTAGATAGACATTCATGTGCCTTGCTAAACTATGTACGTACCCACTAGCAATCAGACACAGAGGTGCGCTGGCTTACAGCGACACAGATAATTGTACATTATGTGCAGCCACAGTGGAGGGATGTCTGTGGAGAGGCCTAACAAACTTGTAGCTCCGGAAGAAGGGAGCAGTCTATTAAGTAGTTGTAGGTTTAGTAATCTGGGCGATTGACTGATTTGGTCTTATAAAAGTGGCCAACACGGTCTTGCTATGATTCTATGCCGAAGGAGAAAGCGAGGGTAAAGTACCTGAACACTAAGTAGCAACTTCAGAAGTTGCCGATTAACCAAGCGATGAGCAGTCCTGTTTGGTTCTTATTTACAGGCTACTCACGCTGTCGATAAATGACTAACAGGGAGCAAAATAATAGAAAATAAAAGAGTCAATACGATTATAAGATTGACGTGGCAAAGTGTTTGACGTAAGTAGCGATTAAACCGATTAAGTGAATAAAAATAATAAATCAATTTTAACGTATTTAGAAATAAAAAAATCTTTTCCACCACTTTTAACGGAACCAGACCCTTACCATAACCACTTCATGCCACTACACTTCACCCTAATGAAAATATGCAGCTATTCACAACTTAGAATTGTAGACTTCAAAAAGTTTGGCTTCATGTAGCGTCCTATGAAGCTCATATAATGTTAGCCTTGATTTCTGTTATTATAGAAATCGCGATTTGTTAAAAAGGTTCCATTAATTTTCAGTTACTGCTGTACATGAAATGTGTGTAGTTTTTCAGCATTTTTGTGTATGTACTGACTTTGGTGTAGATATCATGTGTGGTTTAATGCGAAATAGATGAGGCAGACATACGATTCGTAAGGCTATCATTGATTCCGTAAAAACGGGAGTCCCCTGTTTTGTTTGTCTCTCTCCTGTGCCCAAAATTTTTGTTGGGACTTAAATAGGACCCATATTTTATTGACACTGCCTTTCTAAATTAAGAACCTAACTATTTGTTTCGTCTGTTAGTGCGAGAAATACTGGACTGGCGCTTGTATGAATTTTATTCGCATTCGCGTTCGGCGAACAAAGAAGGCAGACACAATTAACTCGCCGCGGCGGAGTGGCCGAGCGCATTGAGGCGCTGTGCTCCGCTGTGCGAGGCCCTTCCCCGTCGGGGGTTCGAATCCTCCCTCGGGCATGGATGTTTGTGTTGTCTTTAGTATATGTTAGTGTATAAGTACTTTGTAAATATAAGGACTGATAACCCCGCAGTTAAGTCCCATACGCTTAACGAACATTTGAACACGTTTTTGGACACAGTTAACTTATTCTAGTATTGGCTGTTGGCGTGATGTGTTGTTATTTACGTGAACTAACCTATTGTGGCTAAACTAAAATGCACCTTCCCTTCCAACTTAAAAGAAATATATGCCGTCCTGGAAGAGACAGAGCTCACTGTAAAATTCGCAGTGGCACATTTCCGATTACACATGATGGTAATTCTGATATTGTTGAGCATAATATAGGAAAAGCACGTAAGCTGGCTTCTTGTACACTGTTGCATCAACTGCTAAAGTGAATGACTCTTTCACAAAAAGAGGGTGGTAAAGTTCGTTTCATACATTCAGAGAAATTCTGCTTACGCTGTTTCTACGAAACATGTATATAAAAATGTGAAACTTTACCAGTATAAACACGCTTCACTGGAGGGCTATCACAAAATGAAATCCTAGATAATCAGAATCACAGAGCTTTTACATAAATTATGAAAATTACAGACATAATATTATTGTTGAGATTTGTCCTGTACAGACACGCCCAACCACTTGCGGGAATACAATCAAACCTGCGAGCAAGAGGAAGTCTGCATAAAATATACACGACCTTAGACGTTTTACTGGTAACGAGTAACACTAGCTTCATTTCTGTCGGTAAGAAAATATCCTGTGCAGAAATAAATAGCATCCAATTTCCAACTAGTGTGTTGGGCTTAAACTAACAGCGAACGTCTGAATCAGCAGTCTGAGTACCATTATCGAGTGTAGTTTACCCCGATGACAAGGCTTTTTATAAAAAATTCCTTCGGCTCGCCCAGTAGCGTTTCGGTGGAAATTTTGATGCGGTAGTTACGGTGACAAGGTAACGGCTTAATAAAGTGAATGAAGTCAGGCAAACAAGAGCGGCAGACCGCGATTATTGATCCTGATCCGTGCTGGCCGTGCCTGTGGACAAAGTGGGGCGGGGGGAGGGGGGGAGTGCTCATTCATGTGAGTGTTAATCCCACGTCAGCTGCACCTGCCTTCTGCCCTTTCCCACTGCCGCTCCTCTGCGTGTCAAGGCCTAAACCGTAACTTCCGTCCTTTGTTATACACCGATGATATTTGTGATTTTATAGGGACTGACGATCGAAGTGCTATGCCAGTACCGAGCTGTTGTGATTCCTCAAGCTCCATTTTGGAGGGGCGACAATCGAGGTATTGTGGTTTGTATCGTTTACCAAAATCGGATGAAATGGCTGACGAAGTGTTTTGTGTTCCAGCCTCGTTGCCGCTTTTGTGTCTCGTTTCCGTCGTAGGTGTCGGTGGCCGAGTAGAAAGACCGACACAGGAATAAAGGATGCACGCTTGTGCAGGTACGAAGGTGAGCAGCCAGTGGGACAGCAGAAACTAGAAACACTAGAGCAAATTAGAACGAGATATATATTGCACAGAATTTATACAATACTTAACTTTTACATTGTTCTTCAATGCAGAAGGCTGATACATAGATTAGATAGAGGCCTGCATAGTGCCTGTCCGATAGCCAAGTCTTCACTGGTGCCAATCTGATTCCGAAGTGCTAACTGATTCCTATCTCAGTCCCAAGTGAACGATGTCGTTCAGTCGTGGCCACGAGCGGAGTTGTAGCAGAGGGCGCTCGTGGCTGACGTCGTAAGAACGCCGCGCAGTGCGTGCATGGCGGCGCGCAGCGAAAGTAGGTGGCGCGCACTTTGGACTTGTGCGACACCACAAAGTGTCCCGTTCGACATGGACAGGAGAGTTCCTTCCCAGAAACACCTTCCATTTGCTCCCGGGCGATATCGATGGGCCGTTAAGGCCTATCTTTTGGCTTCCCACATGATCACCAAAGACGACGCTGATTCTACTGTTTCCACGTGACTATGGGCCTAGAAAGCAAGGAATACCAGGTTCCTTCGGGCCTTAACTTTGATTGGAATGTTGCGAGTGCGATGTGAGGAGCCACGTTCACTAGATCGTTAACATATTTCAGGTTAGATATGAACTAAGGAGAGAAACGACTATGATCATCAGCCATTTGAAAATGAACTCATTTAAGTGCAAAGTGTACCTGACGATTTACCAATTCAATTAGCCGTTTCGAGAAGAAGGCCATATGAACATCCCCGCCACATTTCAATTTTATTTAAAAATCTGGAAGTACTCTAGGAAATGCACATTCCTTGTGAAAGGATGATATCCTGCAGTATTAATATAAATATGAAATAATACTTTTACATGTTGAGTCAACTGTTGGTTCTTGGTGAAACATTTTCAATTAAATGAACTGAACTACACTTATTGCCGTATTTCACAGAACTTTATTTCATTTTGCACGACCTAGGATTCGTCTTACGAGCCCCCTTCTGTGCGACACATAACCGGAACTATGGGTCATACAAAATGAAATAAAGTTTTTGAAACAAGGCAGTTAGTGCGGTTTAGTTTATTTAATTACACATTCTAGAAACTTCCTGGCTGATTAAAATTGTGTGCCGGAACCGGGATTCGAACCTGGGACCATTGCTTTTCGCGGGCGAGCAATGTACCACCTGATCTATCCCGGCACTTGGCTTTTAGGTGTTGTGAGGACGGACTGTGAAGCGTGCCGGGATAGCTCAGACGGTAGAGCGCTTGTCCGTGTAAGTCAAAGGTCCCAGGTTCGAATCCTCGTTCCGGCAAACAATTTTAAACTGCCAGGAAGTTTCGTATCAGCGTACACTCCGCTGCAGAGTGAAAATTTCATCATATACATTTTAGACTTCAGTATTAACCGTTTATGATCTGACTGTACTTCAAACTCCCACTTCATAAAAATAAGTGTAAAACATTCTTCGTCATTTGAATTGCGGCGGAAATGTAGCGCGCTACTTAATCTTCTTTTGGTACATTGTTAATACATCGCACTTTTTACACTGATGTGATATATGTGACGCCAAAGCAATTTGAATTTCAGCACTCAGACCTTGAGGTATTTACTTGTATTCGGGTGATTGATCAGTTTGTATTCTGTGGGAAAGCGACGTTCAGAAATTTTTTCCTATTACTCGGTAAGTCAATTTATGATTGGTTAGGAGCGGAATATATTATAAATCCTCAAAAATAAATTTCTAAATATAATTTGGTACCTGTAAGTCTCTTCGTGCCTATATAATATTATTTGATTTGGTTTATCTTTATACTAAACATATTTCCCAACAACTAAAATACCACAGAAAAATTTTGAAGTATTTAAGTGAAAAGATAAAAATTTAGGCCATAAATGGTTAAAATGCAGCTCAGTGGCAGTGTGACAGACTATGATTGCGTGGCTTCGACCACCGTTCAGGCCTAGGCCTTTTATCAGTCATTCTCACTTCTTTCACTTCTAGCAGTGTTGTCGATATGAGAAACGACGAGCTGCATCGTTGTTGGGAATCCACGTTTAACCGCAGCCCCCCTCTAACTGATTGGTAAGTAAGTGAAAAGGTCAGAGGAAGGCAATGACAGACCACCTCCACACACAACCATACCTGTGGTCCGATTAAAATTATTTGCTAGTTGACGTTTCTCACGTGGTGCTACAGTGTTGCTCAAATTTTTGTAAATTTAAGGGACTTCTTTGGTTATCAGCCCCTAGGCTTACAAACTACTTTAAACTGACCTAAGCACAAAACACACACACACACACACACACACACACTAGAGATGCCCACCCCCCTCTTGGTCAATGACTCACTCCCCACCCCGGAAAAATAACCACCCCCCAAACCGAGATATTAGGCC